>JANZLQ010000008.1:12061640-12087823 GCA_026212715.1 Elanus axillaris
CCCTGCCCCGCGGCAGGCTGCGTGACCGGCCGTGTCGGTGTCCTCTGGGTGCGCGTGTCTGTGCGCGCGTGTGTCTGGAATATCTGCTCAGCTTTGCTGCTGGTTGACCTGCAAATGGGAAAGTGTCAGCTGTGTCCCTCAGCCTGGGCAGAGACCCGGGTCCTGGGCTCCAGCAACTGTGCAGGACAGTTCCTGGGCCAGAGCGGCTGGAGGAGGTGGCCCTGCTCTTAACAGCCCATAACATCTCTCTAGGAATGAAAGAAGCAATTTCTCTTGATATGGGAAAGCGTTTTACTATGTTGCTTTATTATCCAGTTCTGATAATGCCACTGAAAAAAATTTACACCTTGCTATGTCCTTTCCCCTCCCAGTTCCAATGCATTGAAAGATTTTGAGGGACATGGATTTGTTAGGTACCCTTCAGACTTGAGTCACAGATGAGGATCAAGAAAGGTCTTTTTCCTTCTTACCTCTTTATGCAACCTGGACTGAATTTAAGGACACAAACTTAAGGACACAATCTAACTGTCAATTTAGCTGAGTCTACCAGGCAGGCACAGCTCAGAACTGCCAACTACTGCTTGCAAACACCAGAAGAGAAAGAACATCGCTGAATCAAACATCACACAGACTCAACTGTGTGGTTCTTGTTACCTCACACTTAAGGTTTCTGTCTCTCCCTTGAACCCAGCTTCTTATTACTGACTGTTCAAAAAAGTTGTAAATTCTCTGAAATATATTTTTTTTATATCTAGCCATCCAAAAATATTTCAGAAAACTTCTAGAAAGAGAATGTAACCTCTTATTGATTAATAATCACTATATGTTGTATACACAACATATTGGAAATTGACTTGTTGATCTCCTGGTAGTATTAACATGATATTTGCTGAACTTACCTGTTACTGATCACCTTCAGCACCTTCCAAACACAGGTTTGATATCTTTCAAGCCATTTTGGAATTGGATTACTTATCTAAAGGTCTTTGTTCAATCTTCTGGCATGCTGTAAAAAATTCTACTCTAATACCATTCAAACACTTAGTTTCCAACTTTACAAAAGACTTTCCAGATTTAACACTGTCACAAAGTAAATGCTTCACATTTCAGAATATTATGTGGCCAACATATTTATTTTTTGCACCATTAGGAATGATATTCATTGTTTGTAGATAGCAGAAAACAATGAATCTCTCTATACGTCAGTGCTGGCTTCTATCTTCCACCAGATTATTTTCAGATTTACTGTTAGCTATTTCTAAAACTGTGATGCGGCTTACAGATCTGAATTTAGTGTTTTGAATATTGTTTATTGTTTCCTGGGACATATGAATGAAAAGATGTTTAAAAGCCTCCTTAAGGAAATTCTTGCTACAATGACCAAAAAAAAAAAGAAAAAGAAAAGAAAAAAATTGCCTGGAGAACTGTGAAAAAACATGCAAAAATAGCAAGCCTTCTGCACTATGGCTGTTGGTAAAAGGAAAATAGTATTTAATGCCCTCCAGGGTGTCTATATTGCTGCAGCTGTGAAACTTTGTCACTAACCAGAAAGTGAGTCTGATAACATCATAAAAAAACCCCTTCTATATCCAATTGTGTTGGGTTTGTGTGGTTTTGGTAGCAGGGAGGTTACAGGGGTGGCTTCTGTAAGAAGCTGCTGGAAACTTCCCCTATGTCTGACAGAGCCAATACCAGCCGGCTCTAAGATGGACCCACCGCCAGCCAAGGCTGAGCCCATCAGCGATAGTGGTAACGCCTCTGGGAGAACAGATTTAAGAGAGGAAGAAGGTTGTGGCGGGTGCAGAAAGTGTGGCTGGAGAGAGGAGTGAGAACACGTAAGAGAAACAGCCCTGCAGACCCCCAGGTCAGTGCAGAAGGAGGGGGAGGAGATGCTCCAGGCGCTGGAGCAGAGATTGCCCTGCAGCCCGTGGGGAAGACCACGGTGAGGCAGGCTGTCCCCCTGCAGCCCGGGGAGGTCCACGGGGGAGCAGATCTCCACCTGCCGCCCATGGAGGACCCCACGCCAGAGCAGGTGGGTCCCTGAAGGAGGCTGTGACCCCGTGGGAAGCCCGCGCTGGAGCAGTCTGTGCCTGAAGGACTGCAGCCCATGGGAAGGACCCACGTTGGAGAAGTTCATGAAGGACTGTGTCCAGTGGAAGGGACCCCATGCTGCAGCAGGGGAAGAGTGTGATGAGTCCTGCCCCAGAAGAGGATGAAGGGGCAGAGACAATGTATGATGAACTGATCATAAACCCCATTCCCAATCCCCCTGCACCACTGTGCAAAGGGAGGGTGTGTGTGTGTGTGTGTGTGTGTGTGTGTGTGTGTGTGGTGGCGAATCTGGGAGTGAAGCTGTGCCTGGGAAGAAGGGAGGGGTGGAGGGAAAGTGTTTTGAGATTTGGTTTTATTTCTCATTACCCTACTCTGGTTGATTGGCAATATATTAAGTTAATTTTCCCCAAGTTGAGTCTGTTTTGCCTGTGACGGTAGTTGATGAGTGATCTCTCCCTGCCCTTATCTGAACCCATGAGCTTTCGTCATATTTTCTCTCCCCTGTCCAGATGAGGGGGGAAGTGACAGAGTGGCTTTGATGGGCACGTGGCCTCCAGCCAGGGTCAACTCACCACACCAATCCAGTACTGAATACATTGTGCTTTCAGGAAAAGATAAATACTATAAAGAAGCACAAGAAAGCAGTATATCTACAAAAACTTGACCACACATATAAAGACTGTAAAAATGTATAAATATTGTATGTATTTATCTAGATGTATTGTATGCATGCATTATTTTAATTCCATCCAAAATTATAGTAGTCCAACAAGATTGAGATGTTGACTGATCAAAATGGAGGAGACCCCGCAAGCAAGAGGTTTCTGCCTCACTTCATTTTGATTTCCTTTGGAATCTCGTAATTACTACTGTTTTGATCAGACTGGACTACATTCAGGGAAGACATTAGTTTTCAGAGGGTTTAATACATTCTTAAAATAATCTCCTTATAAAAGGATTTGCTCAGTTTCAAATAAAACTTTATTTCTTGCAGTTTTCACTGAGAGAAATTGGTGGTCTTGTTAAAACAAGGCACTGAATGACTGTATATAAATGACCTGTAAGATTATAAAATCAACCAATGTGGAATGTTTTGAGTATGCTTTTAACTGCTACATAATGATTGCTTTCTACATTTGCTGAATAGAAATTAAATACCACCAGCTGCCTTCTCAGTGTAAAATATTAAATGTAATGTTTTTAGGCAATAAAAGGAATCAGTTTGTCTTGTAACCACCTTGCCACTGGGATTATGAAAACACTATGGTTAGGATTTATTGTTGCTAAACTTTACGATCACCAATTTTGCAAGCTCCACTATCCACTAAATGAAGTGGTCTACCCCACTGCTAAAATACCAGCACCAGTCACCAAGCTGGATGCCTTCCAAAACCAGGTCTAATCACACTGCCTGAAGGAAAGCAGGTCAAAGGTGAGTTTATTGAATCTATAAATAACAAATTATTTGGTTCACTGAACGTGTAATACAATGCCCTATCTGTACATAAAATGATCTATTAAATGTAATAAAACATCTTAATAAAACATTAAGGTTGTAGAGTTAAGCACTTAGAAGTCAGGAAACATTTCAATGTCAGTTATAATAATGTCATAATAATGTCATAATAATGTCATCTAATGTGTTTTCTCCAGTGCATATATAAATATATATATCTCTCTAAGTATATAAAATAAAAATCATTTTGTGAAATATGTGTGCCATTTAATATACTGGAATTTGGGTCATTAGAATAATGTTTTCATATACCTTGAGGGATCATTGTAACCCTGTTTTAACTACGCACAATTGCAAGATTTTTTTCCTTGCTGCGAAAACCTATTTGGGCCAGACTGTAACTTGTAGTGCAGCTGCTATTTGTCTGTTGTCTCCTATGACACGAGTGGACAGGAAGGAAAATGAGAACGGATGGTGAGATGCTAGCCATGACTTTCTTATGCTTGCCAGACAGAATAGCTATGAGGAAACTGGCAGGATAAGCTATTTAAAAAGGAGCGTGAACTAACTTACAACCAAATCTGACATGTGATATACAGTTTTACAACTCTAAAAGGTTAGTATTTTGATTCTGGGAAAAGAAGGTAAAATTAAAACAAGCAAACAAACAAAACCAAACCAAAAAAACCCAACAAAAAAACAAACTGGGAAATCTAAGACATATTTTTCCACCTTAAATTTTTGCAGTCTATGCTTTTTCACTCATCCTAAGTAAGTGTTCCTTACAAAAATACTTACCTTCTTGCTGTCTATTCCCACAGTTGCCCTTGTGTTGGCACTGGTATTCTCGAGGCCCTGCTGGGAGCTGCATCACATAAGTAATTTGGCTGAAAATTAACCTTGCCCCATATTGCCCTAAAAGACCAGTTTTTAACAGCAGCATATATTTACATTGAACTGTGACTGTGGAACCCAGAGGCTCATAGCTGAATGCTCACAATCACAGTTTAGCTAACACATTTGCAGTGAACAAGTTCATCTTTTTGCACTACACCATTAAACTCAAATTAAGAAAATCATCCTCACTTTATCAAGTAAATGTAGTGTGTGGGAGAAACAATACTGGATTATAAAAAGAAAAACTATTAGGCATTACAGCTGACTGCATAAATACATTGCATAAAATAATGTCCTGTTTTTCCATTAGCACTGACATACAAACTCCCTGCAACTTAGTCCTTACTTACAGCTTTTGCTCTTGGTTGACCTGGGTATATATATTATGCTACTGTTTTCATCGTCTCTTTTCAAATCCCTTGTCTGCAGTAGAAAAAAAAAAAGGAAAAAAAAAATAATCCTATTTTATAGTAGAAGGTGCTCTATACACAAAGTGTAGGCAGAGCTGAACAGTGAAAAGTCTACCATGCAGTTATAATAATTCTTAGTAATAGCTGCTTTTTGTACACACAGAAATCTGGAACAAATAAGGCCTTTCCACAGTTGCTTCTCAACACAGCAGGGGAAAGCATGTAGCACCCCAATGAACTCACAGACAGAGATCTGCTTCTGTGAAGTACCAGCCATCAGACCAAACCCATTCAGGAAGGGAGCTAGAATACAACTGCAAAATGCGTCTCTAGATTTTCTTCCCCCTTGAATAAGAAGCACAGCAGCAGTAAGGTATAGTGACCTTTGTGCTATGGGTTTTGAGCTCCCAGTCCTGGATCACTCCATTGTAACTCAGTTCTGTAACCTCTGAATCCTCAGTCACGGAGGCTTTTATGTGGAACATCTTGCAGCTCTGTCTATGTTAAGGAATTTAAAAAAAAAAAAAAAAAAAAAAGATGGCATGTCAGACTACTCTCAGAAACTGAGGTCAGCCTTTATGGAATGATCATTGTTCATACAATTAAGTTCTTTTAATCTCCAAAGCAGGCTGGCTGGATCCAAAGCACCTGTTTCCAAAGGTCCCTGACTCAGAGATTCTTTGGGAAAGTATTAACTGGCCTAGACAAAATACATGACAGGGACTGCTCTAAGAATTTAACAGTACAATGATCAATTTCCAGACCTGGAAAAGTTTCCTAGCATCACTTACTTTTCTGGTATAGGTATAGCACATAATTTATCTGCCTATTTGAAGAAACCTGGCAGAGCTGGGGTTCTTTGGAATTTCAGGAACCCAGAAGATGAGCCAGTCTGCAACAAGAACTCATCTCCTGGTTAACATCTGAAAGTCTGGAAGCCCTTGAACATCCACAGATCCAGGATATTCAGTTTTCAGGCTCCAAGGCATAGACGTGCTGTAGTTCTACAGTAAATCTGAAAATTGTTTGACTTATGACAATCTGTGTTCATGTCACCCTCCATAATGGAGATGTGCAAATGTTATTAAGCCCAGGTTCTCTGCTACTACTCAGTGACACTTCTACTGACTTAAATAAACTGTCATAACTGCAGTCAAAATTATGGAACTGTTACAGTGTAGCTTACACAGGTATGATGTAAAGCTAACCCAAGCTTTGACAGTACTTAAGGTACTGACTTCTGGAAGATAGGAGACTGTACAAAAGGGAAGATTATTTGATACTCTCAGTATTTATATTTCCTATTTTCTATTTCCATCTTCCTATTGAGCCATTGTTCAAAATTAGAATAACAGGATAGATGGATTTCCAGTTTTATCCTCTTTAGTTTGGACTTTGTACTGCCACTTAAGGAAGTAGGCATGTCAAGACCTCTTTTTGCTTTATTTTAGAATCTAATTTTAGATCTGGTCTAACAAAGGAATGCAACAAGCGATAAGGAACAGATGAACTGATGAAAGACAGGGGATACAGAACAAACACAGCTGTTCAATAAAAAATATGCACATCTGGATATCTCCATTTTATCTTAAAAATAAAATGCTAAACATTGTATTTAGAAACAACAACAACAAAAATCAAAACCATTTCTCAGTACCTCATTCTCATTTAGCACATTGTAGGAGACATAAAATGTAATTATTTTACGGAAAATTTCAATGCTGTTGCTGAGCTTCTTCCGAATTTCAGATCATCTGATGATGATGAATGATCATTAGAGTTCCTTCTTTCAAATTCTTTTTATTTAAAAAAAATAAATCTGGAAAATCCATGTGAATTAATACCCAAATATATAAGTAAGTCAAATCTCAACTAGTTGTTAAAACTAAGTTACAGAAAATAGGACTAGACAGTACACCAGAGAATTAAAGGACACATGACAAACTAGCAAATTTGAAAGCTAACAGTCTGAGCAATAATTTGACATCTTTTTTGTGTGTTCCTTTCCAAGTGAAACAACACATTATTTGCATTTTCTCTCTTTACTCTTAGTTCTTTTCTTTCCAAATGAACAAAGGTCCCTCCAAGTTTTTTCAAACCTTTCTCCACATCCTTTCTTTTCACTGAGGAAAGGATGATGACTGAAACTGGCAGCAAAATCTATAGTTAAGAATGCCTAACACTTTCCGTTATAGAACCCCATTTTCAGGTGCTTACAAGTGTGTCAGATTTTCAGGGCTTAAGATGAATTTTTTTATTCCAGATCTTTATTTCTCAAGCTCAGCCGTTTCCAAGAAAAGGTTTAGGTAAACTACATTGCTTTTCCCATGTTAAAAAAAATTTGTATAATCACTTGGTTGGGAGGATTTGTCTCATGGACAGAAAAATTAGAAATGAGGTCACTCTCAGGTTAAAGAACAAAGTTTTCTGTCCCTATAAAAAATTTGTCCATGTCTGGCATATACTTTCCTGAAGTTTCTTTTTTTTTCCAGTTACTAGAGTCTGGCATTAATAGCAAGGTTACAGTCCTTAGGAATAAGCTCTCCAAAGCTAGAACTGCAGTATAGGCAGAAAAGGAAGAAATAACAGGATAGAAAACAATATATGGTGTCCAAGGCAAGATAGAGTTAACAAATACAGGAAATGTTAGCGAAAGAACAAAACATGACAGTGACTGATGTTAATGCACCTGTAAGAGGACACAGGATTCCCCAAAATCTAAAATAAAAAGCACAAAACATTTTCTAGAATTCTTAATCACAGAAAGTACCATTTTAGTAGGCTATGTGTTCTGATTCATAGAGTATATTAAATAATAATAAAAAGGTAATTAATCATATCATTTAGTACCTTAAATGAAGCAACAAAGGTTGTCACCTGAACACTCAGTGGCAAGCATTTAAGCATGGGTCTTGGGAACAGTGGCTCCTCTTTTTGAGCTGTTTAAAATGGGCACCTCTATTAAAGCCATTTTTTTCCTACACTGTCTTCATCCTCAAAGGGAAGGAATAGGAATGTCCGGAAGATAGCTCACCCGAAGTGTTCTAGGTATCTATGTTAGGATGAGATGCATTACACTTTGGAAATGTATCTCCTGTGGAGTGTGGGGGAGATGGAAATCCACACTACAGTTCAGAAGCACAATTGCAGGTTTGGAAATGGGTACTTCACCTAATTGCTGGCATCTGCAATGTGTGGCAATCTGCACTTGAATTAGTTATCTTAGCATTCATGCTTTATGGAGGAGAATGAACATAAATGCAGAGATGTTTATCTGATCTGTTTTAATTGTATTCTTTTTGGTGAGAAAACACAGGTTTTCTATAAAAATCCATTTTTCCTTGTCAAAGGTTGCCAAATCTTTTAGCCCAAGAGAGGCCTGGCTGCCACATCTCCATGCCTCCACATCGAACCAGTAGAAATATATAAGCATGTATTTCCAACAAGTGCATATGCAAGCACACGTAAACAACATGCATGTAAATATTAACAAAGCTGCCTATGAAGATCATTTCACACAGAAACAGTCAGCATGCAAGGAAACACAGGCAACACTGACAAGTTCATCCTGTTCCTCACTCTGACTGATCAGGATGAGTGTCCATTAGCGAGAAATATATGCATATATAAATACATAAATATGGATCCTACAATAGCTGACCCTGGACAATAAGTATATCCAGTAGCTGGCCCTGGACCCTTTCATGTCCAGTTGCCTCATACACATGCAAATAAACCTCTCAGTCAAACCCCAGATCCTACAGTCCCTCTGGAAGCTGATCTGGATGACCTGCTCCCTCCCGGAGCCACATTCTCCATCTTCTCGCTTGGAGATACAAACGTATCTGGCCCCAACCTATGTCCACCTCAGTTCTTCATTTCCAAGCCATTTATTTTGCTTGCTGGCTAGTCCAGCTTGATATTCACTAGTGATCATACACTGACTTACATATCCTCACTTGCTGTAGCTGCCAGACCTGGAATCACCTGGGTCCCTGTCACCCATGCACTGATTCTAGTTACTGGCGTTTTGACCTCTGTATACACAAGCACATACATGCACACACACAGAGAATAGACAGTCCCATCACCAGGGAAATAGTTAGAAATGGAATTTAATAAGAAGGCAGAACAATCTCTGGTAACAGGGCATTGATCATCAGCCTGTTTGCGTGCAGCTGGCCCCTTTTATTCCCTTGCCCCTCTATTTCCATGCTTGTGCTTCCCCCAAACCCCTTGATCCTTCCCTTTACCTGCCCGAAAGATACCATAGTAAGTCTTGTGCAATCCAAAGATGATATTCCCCTACCTCCCATGAGTTCCATACTCTAGGCAATAACCCTTGGAAGGTGATCCAGAGAGGTGCTCCTGTGGTCTTACCTTAATGGGTTTCATACCCAGACGATGGGGGTGGTGGCTTCCCTGTGGCAGATGTGAGAGTGGCTGGGATGGGGTGCTCACTTTTCTGGTTAGATCATTCAGATTCCCCTGCCTGTGACTGTTCTTCTGTGCTCCTTTGCATGTGCGGTGGCAAGCCTTTTATGACATAACCTAGTGATCTCCAGCACACATAGAGAGATTTCTGAGTGAATAGATCTATGCAGATGCCCACATTGTTCACATTTTGGATGTCTACTTTAGACAAGCTGACTACCACGCTAAACACAGGAAATTAAGGCAAGGTTTTCCTGCCTCCTGTTTCTGGAAATTCAGCCTGTAAATCTCACTTAATTGGACTTCAGGAGACAAAACTGTTTATGGAATACCTGCCCATGCAAATTTATTTTGGAATACTCAGCAGAATATGTTCCAGTATTGGCATCCACAATATGTAAAACTGCATAAGGTATTGTATAAGCAGTAAAAGCTGCTATTGCACATTTCAATAAATTCCTTTGAAAAATGTATCATATTGTTATACATGCAACAACTGGCCCCAATGACATTCACTGTATTTTTTCTGCACCATCGTGTTCAAAGAGTTCACTGAACAATATTCAGTGAAAAAGTTATATTGTCAATTTTCAGCATGTAATTAAAAATCAATGCAGCCTTACCCCTATACATCAGTTTGTGTATTGACTTCTGTGACACTATTTAGAAAACCAATGATTACTGGAGTGAGTTTCATCTACATTGACCATACATAAGGATCTGTAGTTGTACTAAGCAAGCAGTTCAGCCATGATTTCTTCCTTGCTGCAGTCTTTTCTTCAAAAATTCATTGGAATCCAAGAAACTTGGACACAGAAATAGCCCAGCAGTTATTGTCTTTCCCTCAGTTCTATGAATGTTATAATATTCCTGTGACTGAATCTATTTGAATGCATTTCTTTTTGGTTCTGAAAATGAATTGAGATTTAAAACAGAAGTTCTGACAGAACTGAGCTGCAGTAGCTTATTAAGAGCTCTTGATAAAATCAGGTCAAGTAGATTAGAGACACATATATTCAGTGGGTCTTCTGTCTTATTTTTCATGTTTTCCTTTATGATATATGGAAAATGTTAGAAAGGGAGTATATGCTCATCAAGTTCCTTCCGTGAGATCATGCATGATGAGCTTAGATCATGCACCTCTGGAACAATAATTTGAATACCTAATGTTATGCTGCATGTAGCTACAACATCCAAACTGAAATATTCACAGCTTGTTTATAAAGCTGTTGCACATGTGCCACACTATTCTCTGCAATATGAAAAGAAAAATAAAAAGGATGTATTGCACAAGACTTGAAACACTGCAGTAAAACTTCCAGGCAGAGAAAATATTATCAGGACATCAAGGAGCAAAGCGGTAGCAGATTCAAAGCACAGTGATCAATACTCCAAAGAAGAAATAAAAGGGAAGCTATATACTCATTATCTTTCCTGTAACAAATGTAGGAAAAAAACCCACCAGAATAATTAAAGGCACAATTTGCCGCATCAGGAATGCGACTGTGTCTGTAATATATAAAGGAAAATGGCTTGCAAAAGGACTAGTCCAAAGAATATAGTAATAAGTTACACCATCTAAGAATTAATATATGATATTTATTTTACACTGCAATGAAAAGAATAAAAGAAAGAAGAGACAAACAAAAAATATATAAGAAAATATGTCTGCAAGGTGGTCAGAACACTGATCATGTGATTTTGAATTCCTGAGAAAATTGCATGGATAACAGCTGTGCTGATAATCACTAGACATGGGTGTACATTCCAAGCATTAGTAAAACATTATAGTATTTAATTTTCTTTAAGCAGCTACAGGAACAGGTTGCTTTGAACTTCTTTCCAGTAAGTGAACAGCCACTATGTATAAGAAAGCATCATTCAGTGATGAAAATATCATCAATCTGAAAGCTGGAAATGGAGGCTATGCAGTATATAGGCTGGGCTTTAAATTAGAGTATGCTAAAGCAATAAGTTATTAAGTAAATTAAACTGGTTGAATATGTCATACTTCTCAGTCTGACTAACTTTCTAATTCAGAAATACAGCAACAACTTCTTTGCATGTGTTTTGGAAAAAAAGAGGCAAATAAAAAACAGCCCCCAAAATACGTTTCTAGAACTTCAGTGCTGTGAATCCTTCAGCACAGAGGAGAGACTTGTAACTGCCTCAAAGGGGGACAGTTCAAGAAACTTTACATTTCAGTTTCTGTCTTGGAGCTGAGCTATTTGTAGCTCAATTCAGTTGTGTAACCAAAGGTCTTTAATACCTTTTCACACATTCCAGAATAACCCACCTGGCCTTCTGCTGCTGATTGTCTCCTAAGATCTATGTAGTTGTAAGGGAAAAATGAAGCTGTCACTGTCTTTTCTGCAAGAGAGAAGGAGGGTTTCACATTGACAGAGAAACAAATAAAATCCGAGTTGTAGTACTTTGTAATACTTTCCTTGTCACTGCTCTGATAGCACGTCTTAAAAAATGAAGTTAAACTTCTGTGATTCATGTATATTATTCATATAGGAAGGCAGTGGTATTACTTGCCATTAAAAAGTTCTTCAGTATGCATGGAGGAAAAGCAGCACATAATAGCTAGGTACTCTCAATACTGTTCATAGAGAGAACAGGTTCTGTGCTTACCAGTCTGTGTATATGGTGTTCCACAATAATTATTTACACTTTCTTTTACTGTAGTCATGGCTTCACTTCAAAGAGAAGGAAAGTCATGAAAGAATGCATTTATGACAAAGTGTATCATGTTAATTAATAAAATGAAACATAGAGGCACTGTTAAAAAAAAACAAACAACAAACCCACGAAAAATCTTGCATACACGTTAATGGCATTCTATACATTATTTTAAATATTTATGTAAAGAAATATTTACGTATTTATATACCTACATGGTGTTAAATAAGTGATGTTACAAGAAAAAGCAAACACATAACAGGCATGTTTTGCTACTTTATATATGACTTTACAACTGAAAAAAGTGAATAATTAGGAAAAGAAACTGCTGAATATGGATTACTATTTGTTATGACATTAGTAGAAGAAAAGTTTTCAGGAGCACTGAAGAAATGCAATATCATAACTTGAAAAAACCTTAGAGTACTTAAAAAAGTTATAGAATAGTTATACTCACAGCAATTCTAAGTCTTAAAAAGTATTTTAAGAGTGCAAATTTGGAAAAGTACAGCTTGATTGACACAACAATTTAGTTGTGGTTTTGTTTTTTTTTAAAGTAAAGTTCATGTCTTACTAATTTGTTGGATTTCAGTGTAAATCAAGCTGTCAGAATGATGGAGAGGTGCAGTAAACATTGCTTGATAAGATTTTTTAGAGATCCCTTGTGAGGACTCCACATCAAAGGCTAATGTTTAATGTGATGAATCATCTCAAATGAGGAAACAGGCTGATGCAATGGGCTATGTATTAGCTGAAGCACGGGGAAGATACAGTAAGCATGAACTGAACTCTTTCCAGTATACCATAAGTATATCATAAGAATGTCAATATCTAGTTTACAATAGGGATACACATTGAAATTAGGCAATATACTGGTAGCTGTACAGCTCTGCATTATGTGATTACCAAGAAGAAAAATCCTTTGGTGCGCATAGTGCTAAAGTACCTGAGATACATATGCTGCTACCTTCATGGCTTTGCTTCATTTTGCTTGATCTTGCCATATTGGACCTTGCACAGCTCGGGCCTTCTATATTACAATTAGCTCCTCTTACGATTCTTTTCTTTAAGCATGGCACTGCTGCTAGCTTTTCCACTGCAATAGGGAGAAGAACTGGAAATTCTGAAGAGTTCCCTCGGTTCTAACTCACCCCAGCTGCAATATTTCTTCTTTTCCCTGGCAAAATGTTGGAACAAAACAGAGCACTGGGAAATCAGTGCGCAATCAATAGATATTAGAAGAGGAATTAATCTGTACTAGGATAGTGTTTCTCATACCAGAAGAATTCCCTTTGGGGACGTTTTCATGTTTCTGTGCAATAATCTCCAGCAAGAGACTAACAACCCTCAGGGGAAGTTCCAAGCTCCTATTCTTGATAAAAGATCAAATTAACTCTGCAGAAAAAGAGAAAGCAAGCTAGACAGTGTTAGTGAAAAAGAGAAAGACATCCTCCCACCCTCACAGTATCCTGAATTCTTCCAATTCATTGCCTAATAGCTTTTATAGTATTTTGAAACTAGATGTTATTAGGACATCAAAGATTGACCGATATATGAGACTTAAAACATGTAGCCTATTGCAATAAGTGTCTCATATACACTAAATGAAGGATTTCTGGTGTTGGGCAAAACAGCTGGTGACTGATAAGGACTGATAGAAAAGTTAAATACAGAGACATTTTTCAGTGTTTAGCTACATGGTTCAAATTATGACAGATTATGTAATTGATTTTATGACTGTCACAGAAAAATGCACAACAACCACTGTGAAAGAAATGGAATATGAGAGAGACAGATTTAATCCATTTTCCTAGATCCATTTGTGTATTGTTGAATGTAAGAAGAAAATAAATAATACCACTGAGTAAATGATACCAGTTAGATTTGAAATATAGGTGCTACATATATAAAGAAAACAGTAGTTTTGTAGGAATTTATGTACTGGTCAGTGAGGCTCAATCTCACGTTCAACAGAAGCCAGAAATCACCAAATTTTCCTTGTCCTAGTCTCCACTTCAAACTAGAATTAAACTAGAAGTCTTCCAGTACTGAAAGGGGGCCTGCAAGAAAGCCAGAGGGACTTTTTACAAGGGCATTTAGTGATAGGACAAGGGGTAATGGCTTTAAACTGAAAGAGGGCAGGTTTAGATTGGATGCAAGGAAGAAGTTCTTCACTGTGAGGGTGGTGAGGCACTGGCACAGGTTGCCCAGAGAGGCTGTGGATGCCCCATCCCTGGCAGTGTTCAAGGCCAGGCTGGATGGGGCTTTGGGCAACCTGGTCTAGTGGAAGGTGTCCCTGCCCATGGCAGGGGGGTTGGACTAGATGACCTTTGAAGGTCCCTTCCAACACAAATCGTTCCATGATTCTTTGATTCTATGATAGAAACCTAAACTTTAGAATCTGATGTCAAATGGATGCTGTATTAATATGTCTATTGACTCTTCTAAAAGTAGGGATGATTCCTGTTGGAATTCTGCCACTTCAAAAATTAATTAGTCTTTAGACAAAAAAGTAAGAAAGTTTGACTGTAATAACTGATAATGAAAGCTCACAACGGGAACTGTGAGGCTGAACCTTACATCTGTAGCTTAAATTGAGAAGAGAAAAAACAAATTTTCTTTCTTAATCTGAAAGATTAAGAAATTTGATTTCATTTGGTAAGTGGGTCATAATTTCTCTGTTACACACAAGTATGTCTTCATATTTTCAGGTTAAGGTTGTGATTTTTTTTTAATCTAAAAATTTTGATTGAACAAATTTTTCCATACATTTCTAATATTAAGTGATCTATTTTCCTTTTAAGGAGAACTTCCAGACTAAATAATTTTTAAAAAATCCCAACAAAACAACGAATGAGTATATGAGATTAGGAAAAAAAGATTAGATGTCTGCATGTGTTCTGCAGGAAAAAAATAGTGCTATTACACACTGAGGTGCTAACTGCTGATTTAACTACTGCTTAAGTATTAGTTTACTACAGGCATATTTTAGTACAAAGATCATATAATTCAGAGAAATCTTGCCTCCTGTATTTCATAGACAACCATGCAACATGATCACAGTTGTCCCATCAGTTCTTATAATGTAAAGTTTGTGGAAACAGCAACTGAACACTAAAAAACTGACCAAATGGGAAAATTACCTGCAGAAATAGAAAAGCATTGATAAGGAAAATAATACCTGAAGAAGTGATTAGGATTTGAGTGTAATCAGACATGTCATGACTATATAATGGGTTGTAGAATCAGCTACTGGAGCTGCATTTTCAAAAGAAATGCCCTGGAGTTCCTGGGGTATGCTTGACAGCTTTCTTCTAGTGAACAACTAAAGAACAGAAAGCAACAGTAATATATTGATTTGTCTTTATTCAGCTATAGTGAATAGGGTCGTAAACCTGACTGAGATCTGATCCTGAAGTTACAACAGTGGATTTTAGAGACTGAAACAGAGAAACATAGGGGGTGAGATTAAAAAAATATTTAATTTAGTATTCTGCCTCTGATGTTGTCATTAAAGAGATGTTTCATAGTGATATTCAATAAATTCATTGAGTGACAAACATATAACATCTCAACGTTTTGTGATAAAGGGTTTAATAAATCTTACTTATTTTAGCTTCAAAATATTAACCATTCAGGCTAATACTCCAAAAATTTGAAAATAAATTCAGTCAGCATTGCTAAATTTCACTTTCTTTCACTCTGATAATTACAGCTATCAATATTACATTTCTTTTGTTTCCTAGATTTTTTCTTTGAATTCATACATTACTCCCCAACTACTGGAGCCATTTGCAAGCCTAAGCAGTTTCTCCTAATGATGTGCTGACTCAAGTTTTTTTTATGAAGCCTGAAATAAGCTGGTTTTTCGTTTTATTTGGTTAGGTTTTAGTTTTGGTTTTGAGGTGGGGTTGTTTTGGTTTGGGATTTTTGTGGTTTTTTTTTTTTTAATATATATTTTGGAGTTTCTTTACAGCAGTTTCATAAGGTTGTCACTATAAGCCCTGATGATCAATGATTCTCTTCTCACCTTTGAAGAAGTCCTTGTGGGAATTTATCAGCAGCAATTCAGTAATAATATGATCCTTCAGAGCAATCATGCCTTTGAGGTATGCTTTTTCCTTCAAACTAGCCAACATTTACAATGACATAAAATTTCCTTTACATTTTATATACCAGGATACATATTTACATATTTGCTTCATATAATGCAGTTAACTGAAGTCTATATTTGGACAGGTCTCTCTCTTTCATTTAAGCTTTTGATTCTGCAAAGTTAACACTGTCCTCTGTAAAAATTATGGGAATGAGCCATGAAGTTAGTGGTTGAATTATCTGTGGGAAAAGGAAAAGCAAACTTCTGGCCTTGACCACGTAAGGAGTTAGTGAATTAAATAGGGCCAGAGCCCTAAAAGCAAACAGCGGGCACAGATCATGTCCGTATGTCTGAAATCTCTCCTGTAGTGTGTCTTCATCTCCCAAGACTTGCTTACACACAGTAACAATTAAACAGCGCCTACCATCACAGGACAGTCCATGAACCAATTCTGTGACCATGATTCATTTACCAGATGCAAGTCTTCAGGGTATCAAGCACTATGTACAACGCTAATAGGTAGCTACTCTATCCTTGTCTCAAAGTAATTTTGCATGTGAATTAGGTCTTGCTGTTGTGTTATCATAACATATGTCCTTTTGATCAGGAATCTTGAAGGAGGCAGACTTCGGCCCCATATTTTGTTTTGTTTTGTTGTTGCTTTTCTTTTAATTTAGAAACTCTTTTTAACAAATACAGAGCAGTATTTAGACTAAAACCATCAGGCCTATGTGTTGTAAGCCTGTTCCAGTGTTTAAACATTCTAAGAAGCCATCTTCTTTGGACAAAAAAAAATTTATAATAGTAACGATTGCTCTTAAAGAACTTACTGTGCATCAAAGCTGTTTATTGTATGACGGTGGTTTTTTTATCTTGTACCTATAAACTTTTTAATATGTGTTAGTTGTGATGCTTCCACTAGAAATAATTTTTTTAAGAAATCTTTCATGCAAAACATATTTTTTCATGTTGTTCACTGTCCTTGGGTTCTGTTGAATTTCCACCAAATTATATACAAGATTAGAATTGCTATTTAATCTTTCTGTTTAATATGTAAAACATAACGTGATCTTGTTTTACAAATCAAAAAGACATATATGAAAATTAAAATCATATTAGTTTTTAATATTTTTGAACTCTTAGAAAAAGTATTGAGACAGATCCTAGCGTAGACACATATCATGTTAATTCCTAGTTTTAGAGGGGAATCAATGTATGAGGCAGAGCATAACTTAGATAATTTTGTCTTTCCAAAGACATATATGTCATTCAGTTGAAATTATCTCAGAAAGTTTTCTGGAACAGAGGAACAAGTTCAACAATAGACAAAAATTTGGTAGTCATCACGTTTATTTTCATACTGTTCAGTATCTCTTGGCCTTTTCAATACTATTCTGCAAGAAGAGTGAAGTAAATCTGCTTAATAGAAGGAATCACTGAAGCACTTTTGAATAAGATATTCCTCTTTCCTCCTCCCAAACATACTTCTTGCTAGCATGGATTAAAGAGGGCAAATAGCGCCTTACAAATCCTTTTCATAAAGAAGTTAATATCAACACCACACTAGTTCTGCAAAATGTAGGTACTTAAAGAGTTTGATCTATATCTTGCAGTGGTCAACAACCACCTACCCATTGCTTTCCATGATTTTTGGACCAAGATCTACAGGCTCCCTCTGTTTCCACATAGGTATACAATGAATACCTATGTAATGCTTTCTTTTTTCCTATCCTCCCTATTCATGTGTTAGTGAATAGGGTATGCTGGATGAAATTAATCTACCCAAAACAACAAAACAAAATCCAAACATTCTGATCTCTCCTTCTTTTAACCAGTGATAGGTTATCAATAATATTCTGCAGTTCTTCTGGAAGTATTTTTTACTTACAGCAAAACCAAGTAAACAAAATCAATGAATCATGACTGATTTTTATTTAAAAGCTTACTTCTGACTAGGAACATAACCAGTACATGGTGAATGCGTCAAGGAGAAATCCATCTTATCTAACTTCAGACACCTACAATTTATATCTAGACTAAGGTAAATGGTTTCCTTCTAGTAAAGGAATAAGAGAGGAAGTGAAAAGGAGTCCATCTGTTTTTTAGAGTTGCTACAGGAAAGGATAAATTGTCCCCTGAACTTGCCTTCCATTGTCTTCAGAGGGATTCCGTATGACTAATCATATCTAGATGACTAATCTCTAAGGCATTTAAGTCACATAAATTACTCCTTTTCAAGGCTGCCTATGTTATGCCTTCATATTGTATCTATCATCCAAAATGGACATCTCTATTGTCTTATTTACAGTGCCATGGCAATGAAGGATAGTATCATTGAAGAAAAATACAGTTAAATAAGTTCAGTGTTCAGATTTTTAATGATAGTTTTAAATACACAAATTTGTGTTTAAGAGCAAGATCACTAAAACTGTAAAATGAAAGCTTCATTTTCAAATCTGTTGCTTTTCACTCATTTTTAATGGCAAAACACATGAAGAGATAAACTCTAGACAATGTAAATAGAGCTAAACCAAATGAAACATCTCAACAGTCTTCTCTGAAAATCAGAGTTACTTTTAAAATATACACATCATACTATCATTCTATATTCTGGTTTACAGCTATTTAAAGAAATATGGAATTTCTTTGTTTATAGTATGGTCTCCAAATACCTATGGATATACAAAAGTGCTATGCTTTGATAACATTCTGAGGTAATTAAGGTTTTCCTAAACTAATTTTCCTCTAAGGTCCTCTTAAAAAGAAGATAAAAAAAAGAAAAAGCTGAAAAAGCAAACAACAAAATAATTTCAAAAGCCTTGAAAATAACTTGGAAAATAAATTGCTGTGCTACACCAAGATTTCTATTAAATGAATGCATTATATAACACTCTACATGTATGAGATATGATTCAGCTAATGACAGAGATGCTGTACAATGTCTATTAGTTTCCTACACAAAGGGTTGCAATATTTATTGGTATGTGGGCAAAAGGTAGTTGAAACTCCTTATAAGATAAGAACTCCTGTTATATTTGCTGTCATATCCTTCTTTATACATTATTTTTGTGAATATATTTGTATAGATTTGAATGAATGCATGTTGAAAACTAATAGACATCTTCATCATAAAGTGAATGGAGGCAAAAGAATTAACATCTTTATGGAAAGCTGTTAATTAACCCCACCAAACTGGTCAACATCAAAAAACATGGTCATAACAAAAGGAACTCTTTGACTGAAAACCTAATCCCCAGATTTAATATATTGCCATTAGGTTCGTCAGAGTGCACTGTGCACCAAAAGGCCTTACCTATCCTCATCAGTTTTATCTGGGACCTCTGTCCACAGCTGCAATATAGTGAAAATAGTGAGGGGGCTCAGGCTCCCAGGTCTTGCCTGAGCTGTATGATAGATAGTCCAGTTGCCACTTTTGTGTCTATTCCTGTCTCCTGGTGACCTGACTTGGTGGCTGGACTTCCTGGATGAACCTTGGACCCACCTGGTTTCCTCACCTTGTCTGAAGATCACTGGACCATCAGTGGGAACCGGCTTTGTTTGGACACCCTGTGACTGTGTCCCTTGTTACTCCAGTCACTGCTCTTTCCCTTTGTTGTGGTCAGCCTTAGCTACTGACTCGTCTTGTGTAGTGGAACAGTCCCATTCCTGCTGTGTCCTCACAAGCCTGTCTCTTCATCTGCCTTATCCTCATGGTCATGTGTTAATATCTTCCCAGGATCATCTTTCCATCTAGTCTAGAAGCTGGCCTCTCAATACTCCTTGTTCAGCAGTTACATCTAAACTTTCCATTATAAATTGCAAGTTCATTTCTTTTCCACACCTTCACCGTCTGAAAACTCACATGATCTTCAGGTTCATCTTCATTTTCACACTGAACCTTTGAAGACTGGCCCTATGGGAAGCATTAGCATATGCACAGTAGGAACAGGCTCCTCATTTCTCTAGGGTTTTTAATGAAAACACCAGATTTAGCTGGCTTGAATTTATCACAGGTTAACAAAGTAGATACAATTTTACTTTTCGACATAATCTCTGGAATAACATTGCTGAGATGTATTACAAACATGACTTTAACATGATAATCTTCATACTGCCTACATATTTAATTCTTTGCAACTGAAAAATACAGCATTGATGTAGTTGTTTGCAAATAGTTTAAGAATAGAATTGTATAATCCACCCCATTTAAAAACAGCAGTAATTGGCAGGGGAGTCTTATGAATGATGAAGTATGTAGGTGTTAGCAAGATCTAATATTCACATTGAATTTTAGTACTGTGTGCAGTGATCTGATCAACATTTTGTAAACTGAAACCTTATGTTGGACTAAGTTAAGGGAATATGCTACTGTTTCATTACTCTACATCAGAGCTAATATTTTCTCCAACAAATGTATAAGCAGCCTAAAGGTATTATCTCCTTTTTGTTTCCTGTCAGATAGTCTTTTCAATAGAATTTAGAAAATAAGGTTTACCTTGGACCTTGTAAGGCTTCCACCAAGTAACTATCAGTTCTTCTGGTTTCCTCAACCCAAAGTTGCTGCTGTTATTTGTGTGACGTTACTGCTACATGGAGTTCTATCTACACAGCTATTTGTTCTGTGAATCAGAACCAAATTATTATGGTATTAGATAAATATTAATACAAAAAGCTCTTGAAAATTAAGACAATTCAACATGACTTCAAAGGATCTTAGGACAATTTGGTTTCTTCTTATGGACCACAGTCTTTTTTAAACATTTGATAACTTCCTTATTTTTCAGGCCTTGAACAAAAAGGGGAAAAGTAGATTCTTAATGGTTCTGTATAAGCTTCTCTATAAAAATAGCTTGGTACTCTTTCAGTAAAGTAATGGAACTTTATTCCTTTATGTTCAATAGACCATTTTATGTTCCCATGAAACATCATGAAGAAGATTAAGGTAAACAGTCTGTTTACATTGAAAGAAACCCCAAAGAAAGAGAGGGAGAAAAAAAAAAAAAGATGGGGAGAGGAGGGCAGGAGACGGGCTGGGAGGGGAAGAAATGTTCTTAGTTGTTTAAAAGTAAGTATTTTTTCAAACTATAGCATGATAAACTCCTCGAACCTTCAGTGCAATGCAATTGTGTGATGTAATGTCTATGGTTACAATAATTTTGGAACATAAACATACATGGAATAACAGACAGTGATAAGTAGTTATTCTGTGTAGCATGAACTGTCTATGACCCTAAAGTAAAAGAAGCATAGAAAAGTACAGGCTTGGGATGATATCATGGGCTTTGAAAGTCTGGGCACATGACGATATTAGAAGCCTCAGAGCTATAACTAACTCAGTAGCTGTCGATTATAGCCATCAAACAGATGCAAACTTAGGAGCTAGAGACAGTTTTGGTGATAACAGGGTGAACAGCGTGGGGACCAAGGAATATCTGGAGGTCAATTCCTGTCACTGCTGCATAAACCTTTTTAATATTGCTGCTTTAGATAAGCTATCACAGATATTAGGAAACGTTATAGGTATTGCACTGAACACTAATACTTGTTTTCAATTTATGCCCACGTAGGGAGAAAGGTAGTTGCAGTAACTGTGGATACTTAATGTATATCTGCCTCAACTAACGTGTGTGTGTGTTTGTGTGTGTGTGCATGTGTATAAAAAGCACATTGGAACTAACTGTGTGTGGGTTAACCAATAAATCTTGGCTAACAGTATGGACTACGTTGGGATTTGTCTTCCCCTTCTCCCCTTCCCAGCCTTGTTTTGAGTTTTGATAATTTACTCTTTAACTTGGATGCAACAAATTTTTAACAAAATTATCTGTAGTAGTGGCATATCATCCAAACTTTATTTTATTTTCATAAGATTTTTGACGAGAACTGTTAGAATTATTATATCAGTAAGTTTAGCCTTACATAGATTTTTTGTTTGTTTGTCTAACTCAAAGTTTAGTAGTATTTATGTCAAGAAAAGTATTTACCAGTGCTGCTTATTTCTTTGACCTACTGTGGGCAGATGGTAGAGGCCATGCACACATGATAACAGAAATCACAAAAACAGAAAAGAAACCAATGGTGCTGGGAGAATGGCACCCAAGGGAGCACTAAACACAAGCCTGAAATTAGAAGAGTGATGTTTTCATAACCACAGTTTGTGCTTGCAATTTTTTTTCTTCCTGGCAACAGTGTTAAAATATTAGCTTTGAAAAAACTCCACAAAGATTTTGAAGCACTAACACACACACATGTACACACAAACAAATTCTCACTCTTACTAAATTTACACTTTAAAAAGACTGAAGAGATCATTTACCTTTTTTACTTTATTTTTCCATTATTTTATGTCCAAACTACAGCTCTATGGCTGGGAAAAATAAATTAAACAACAATAATAATAACAATAATAACTATGAATTTATTAAAATAAATTATGAGATGAAATTTATTAATTTTGGTCGGTAGGACAGAATGTTTACATACCCCTTGCTCAGAGAAAAAGTCATTAGCTAGAGAGGTAAATATATATTTTTCTTTTTTTTTCTTGTTTAATCATTTGTGTAAAAATATATGTATATGAATGCACGTGTATAAAGAGGCAAAAAAACAGAAAAACAGACAACCCCACCCCCCAATTTAATTGCATCTCAGACTGACTATGTTCCCTGTATATTTAGACTATAAATCCTAGAAGATGACATTCATGTTACCCTTTCCTTTTGTACAACACACAACACATGATGATGCAATAATAGTTGTTTTTCTAAATTATACTTTCAAAATTTGGATGACTTGTATCTTCATTTTCCCAATGGAGATAATGCCACTTGAAATGTCACCTGTTCAGAGTTAGGAACTAACTATCAGAAATATGCCATGTAACAGCTGCTATGCCCAAATAAACTGTAGAATTAGGGATGTAAATTTCAAAGTTTACTAGATGAGGTAGTGAGGGAGACTGAGGAAAAGTTTACTTTTGAGACTGGATATATACAGCTGTTTCTATCCAATAATAGATTATGGTATTAAAAACACTCTCTCTGTCCTCAACAGGGATGTAAAAACCCCCATGTTTCCAAGCAGCAGTGCTGTAAGAGATTGAGGGTATGATGGCACTTTCAGTTGCACCTAAAAAGCTAACTGTATTGCTGGATTGTCTGCGGACCAGATTTCTGAATTTATTTGTTTTCTGTCTCTGTTGGAGAGAGCCTGAGAACATAATAAGTTAGGGGTAAACTTTTTCAGTATATCTGACATAGTTCAATAAAAACAATATATTCTCATCACATTTTCAAGATTTTCTGTATGTACAGCAAGTTTCTTTAAATAACCCATTAATAATATGATCATTAATATGAATCCTTGCACTTTGTAAAACCTCCTCATGTTTGGTAGTCATGAGAAAAATAAATGTTTTCTTTGGAGACAGGAAAATAGTATCAGCTTACCTGGTTATTTCTGGCACCTCTGCTGCTAGATATGGCCTATTTGACTATGTGTCAGCTGAAAAGAAGCACACCCTAAATTTTGGAAGACTGATGATTTTATTCCGTATGGTTCCTTTGTTCACGTTTAGATTATATTTATTTAATTAAAGATTCTTCAAAGGAGATACATAGTGTATCTTGTGTGCCAATGCAGTATTTAAAAGGAAGCAATACTGAGAAATGTCTTCAGACTGTTTAGTAGTAGCTATCAAAAGCAGTCAAGTACACAGTTGTTTGCTGGTTGTGCTCAATTACATTTTTCATTAGTGGGTACATGCACAGCTTCTCATATTGCTTTTATTATCACTTGTAAATTACCATAAGAATTATCCATCCAGAGAAACCCCAACATTTTCTCTCCAGTTTTTGTAAAAACAACATAGTTGTGATTTTATGTTTTTATATTTGCAAACTAAAGTGCTATTTTGTCTTCCTCCATTTCTTCCTTATCTTCCTTGCTCAATATTTCTAGAGACTGACCTAGTTAAAAGCAGCATATAAAAATATAATAAAAATCCAACATAAATCTGTAGAAACGAGTTTACATCCTCTCACTGTCCCAAACCACTGCTGTGATATTAGAGGAACTTATGGTCTTCTCTTTATCATTTGCTGAGGTTTTCCCCTTGAGAAGATCATCAAAAAAAAGACAGAATGGTAAGTAGAATGAGAGGCAGAGGTATAAAAAAAATCCAGTGTCTTGCTTTTGGGAGTCTAATTCTTGTTCCAGTGAGAAAGCAGAGAGTTCTGTCACTTTTGATGAAAATATGAGGAAGAAAGAAATTTTCAGGTTGGATTTAGGGATGCTGAAGCACAAATGGTACTTGTACTTTTTCAGTGACTGGTACGGAGATTAGAAAACATTGTATAGAAAAAGTTTCTAGCAAAGCCTATAAAAAGTTAGGTGCCCTATGCCACAGCATTCAGAGTAACATAAAGAATTTCATATTTTCAGGTCTTTCTTTAGCACACATATATATTACGTCCAAGATGTATCACTTCTGATTCCATTCTTCCACTAGACTTTTGTTTTCATTGTTGCATCCAGGTTCTTTTTATTATCAGAATGTCTTCTCTGGTCTAGGTAGTATAAACGCCATCTCCTTTGGTTTTTTTCAAAGTATTTCTGTGGCCATCTACATTTATCCATCTTTTTCCTTTCATCCTTCAATTCCCCTTAATGACTTCCTTTCAACAGTGTTATTTTATATTTTAGACTTTATCCCATCCCAGTCATGCTGCTCTCCACAGATTATAAAGTGCTAGCTCTAATCAACCTAACCAGGCACTGTACTTAATCACAAGGCCCTTTGAAATTAATTCCTTTATTCATAGACCACCATACAGGCTGTCTGTGGAGCCTAAAGGAGTTACTCTGTAAAATTCTTCTGAAAGATTTTTCAGTCTGACATTCCTTCCAGGAACTTCCAGTGAATCAGATTTGGGCAGGATTATGAAGGTTTTGTTGTGTTTCATGGAGGGGGGAGGAGGAGGGCAAAATGACTTGTGAATTACTAAATTGCCCAAGCCAGGAGCAAAGGCCTGACATACCTTGGGAAGAGGGGAACCCTTTTTTATAGGACTAGATTACTTGTAGATATTTGTTATATTCTGATGAGATTGTTAAAATTGCAATTACTCCAATGATAAATCTAAGTTCTATCTACATAACATGCTTCATTCATGCCCGCTACAAGATTTACAAGATTTTCAGTATAATACTATCCTATTCAGTACATTTTCATGTTGCTGTCCCTTAAATTTTAATTCCTTCCATATATTTATGGCAAACATTGTTTTTGTCCTCCTTTAATATGGTTTGTGCTTTGAAATATGTTACACACATAGATTTAGTGTATTAAGTGAGAGTAAAGCATTGTAAAATTATCTCTAGCAGTTAGATCATGGGGACCTGGCATTCTTTCTTATTTGATGATTTAATATTGCAACATGAGACCATAAACCTGAATTAGGCCTCTTATTTTTAAAACAGTAATAGGAAATGATTAAAGCTGATACTTTCAAATACTATGAATCAAGAGAATTTCCAGAAATGGGCCATTGCAAGTTCCTGCTATACTTACATATAATTTGGATGATTTTTTAAATGTAAATTGCAGCTAAAACAGTTAAAAATTGTAATTAATTAAGTTTAATTAAAATTATACTAGCTATTTAAAAGATACAGAAACATTTCATTTAATAGTTTTTCATGTCATGGAACAAGGATCTGAAAACAACAGGAATAAGGTTTTGAATAAAGCATATAAAACATCATAATTTATATTAATTGTAACTCTTTAAAAAATTACGATTATCATTCGATATATTCAATATTAGTGGCTATAACCACGGGATAAGCTATGCTCCTGATCATACTCAACTTTTTACTAGTTTCTGAAGTTTGCAAGACTGTTCATATGACAAACCACAAACTTTGCTGAATATGGTTTTTTCCATTATGGCTCATATGCATGACTGAACTGTGTGTACATCACTCTATTTTTAAATTTATTTGAAAGCTGTATACATAGAATCAAAGAATCATAGAATGGTTTGGGTTGGAAGGGACCTTAAAGATCATTTCGTTCCACCCCCCTGCCATGGGCAGGGACACCTTCCACTAGACCAGGTTGCCCAAAGCCCCATCCAGCCTGGCCTTGAACACT
>JANZLQ010000008.1:12117462-12131660 GCA_026212715.1 Elanus axillaris
CCACCCCACCAGCGAGCAGGCTGGGGGGGCACAAGGAGTTGGGGGGGGACTCAGCTGGGACAGCTGACCCCAGCTGACCCAAGGGATGTCCCATCCATCCCATCCCATCCCATCCCATCCCATCCCATCCCATCCCATCCCATCCCATCCCATCCTATATGATATCATGCTCAACAATAAAAGCTTGGGGAAGAAAGAGGAAGGGGGGATGTTTGGAGTTAACGGCGTTTGTCTTCCCAAGTAACCATTATGTTTCCTGGAGATAGATAAACATCTGCCTGCAAATGTGAAGTAGTAAATGAATTTCTTATTTTTCTTTGCTGGTGCGCATAGCTTTTGCTTTCTCTATTAAACTGTTTTTATCTCAACCCACAATTTTTCTCACTTTTACTCTTCCAATTCTTTCCACCATCCTGCTGTGGAGGAGTGAGGGAATGGCTGTGTGGGGCTTAGCTGCCTACCGGGGTTAACCCACAACATAATCTATTTTAAAAATGAGATTAAGTTCACCTTATTTCACTTACTATAAACAGATTCTAAATAATCAGCTCAAATGTAGATAAGTTCATTGTAGATTTATACATTCATTCTTCTAAAACTGAAATTGGATGATACCTTTTCCCTGTAAGAACTGAATGAAATTCCACCCACATTTCTGAAGTGGTAAATGTAAGGTTTACTAAAAGATCCCCAACTAACTATCAGATGGATTAAATATCTCTATGTTTGTTGCAAATCTGCCAAACAAATATATTACAGAATTTATGTTTTAACACAAAATGTCTTGTTTTATGCACATTCCCATTTCAGCAAAGTTCTCGAGTCTTGCTCCCTCTCACAGCCTCATGACAGAACTCAAAACTTCTCAACTACAGACACTCACTTCCTCTACTCTTGGATGTTATTCCTGATGCTTTCTGATACCTTTCAAACCCATGCAATGTTGCCATGCCCCAAATCCATTTTACTAAATCTACTCTTATCCTGGAAACTGGAATTTCTCACTATATTTTAACACTCCTTCTAGTTCCTTATGGTGTTTTCTGCTTTGATATTTTCTTTCAAAGACAGTAGTCCCACCTTTTTTTGACACATTATTATCAATATTTTTGATATTTTTATGGTGAAAAGATAGGGCATTAAAAAAACCCAAACCCAACATTGTTATGTAGACCCATATAATGTAAGATTAATCTTTTCTAAATCTGAGGTAGATATTTATGAATTCTTTGCAATTTGGGTTTATCAGAGGCACACTCATGGCATTTAAAACTGGTTTGTAAAGAAGTGGGACTTCCGGATTCACCACAGAGAAAAAAAAAGCCTTACCTTTTTTTAATTCCCATTTTGAACACAATAGAAAAATGCTTTGCATGCACCTCCACCTACACTAACCACAGAAAGATGCTAGGAGAGTAGATAGGTAACATAAATAACCATACTTTCATTTTTAAATAGCTAAATTTATGGAAGAAACCCTCCTATTAAATTCCCCATAAAAACTAAATTAGGAATTAAGTGAAAACTGTTATTTCTTACCTCACATGTTTAATCTCATATTTTTTATTTTAATCATCTTGAGAGACTTCTGAAATTTCTTAAATCAGGATTCAGTCAATTCATGTTCAGTATTTTCAGTGCAAATAGATTTGTCATTCATGTACTAATCAAATGGCAAGTACTGTAACTGAAGGAAATATCAATGAAATAAATAGCTATAGCTAATCTAAAGAAGCTATGCTCTTAAAAAAATTGCCTACTATCAATTATGACTTTGGAAAATATATCAAGAAAACTGCAACAAATCTGTAAAGAAATGCTCACTATATTTGTCTGCCATACTATGGTATGGGCATCGTATGTCAAAGATGGGCATTACTTACAGTATGAGGAAAAAATACCCTTGCCCATGACATCATCTACTACTGTTGTCAGTTTACAGTCCTCTAACAGTATGGGTTCAAGACAAAATATGCATTTAGAATTAGTAACTTTTCTACATAGAGTGGAAGAAAAGAAAAATGATCCCTAGAGAAAAGCAAAAAGCTACCTATTAATTATACATTGTAAAGCTAAGTAAAACTGTCTTTGTTCATCTCTGCAACTACTTGAAGACTTCGTGGTGTTAAGGTGGGAAAGGACAAGTGACCTCAGAGAGAATAGAGGATGACTGAACTCCTTCTCTCAGAAGAGAGAAGAGAATAGAAACTTCCCAAAGGGGAAAAGGTGAAAATAAAGGATATAGAGATCCTATTAAGAAGGCTAAGCAATTCTTACTAGATAGAGAAAGATCAGTAGGAAAGAGGGAAGCTGACACTGAAGAAAAAGCAAGATGACACAGTAAAATAAGAGAAGGAAAAGATATGGGAATGAACTTATATTAGTTGTGAAAAAAACAGGGCATGTGAGAGATTCTTCCAAGAGATATATTCATGCAGCATAAGAGGTTCTTATTCTTTATGCTGGATGTTAACATTTACAAAGAAAACCAAAAGTATTGAGGCTAAATGCTGGCAACAAGTTTTTTTTGATGGAAGTGTAAGTCACTAAGCACAGTAAATAACAAAACAAACCAAAACAAACTATGCATTTAAGAAATAAATCTTTCTTAAAAGTTTAGAAAAAAATTCTATATTCAAATCAGTTTATAAAAATGCAGAGGGGAATTGACTTGTCAGACACAGAGCATTGTGTTCATTGCTTCTTTTTGTTCTCTATGTTTATCATCAAAACTGCTAGGCATCCTACTTTTATGAAATGATTCAGCTTTCACATGAAGACAAATTACTGCATATCAAGTAGAGAAACAGAGTGAATTAAAATGTAAATAAAAGTTTCATGATGAAATATGCTAAGCTGACTTTAAAATAATTTTCTTATTTTTCAGTCTTCATTCTTTGTATGAGTGGTTTATTCTTTTCTGTCTTCAAAACCTGAAGGCATAGCAATGTTCATTCTGAAAGAACTTTGTTTAAACAAACTAGCAAGAATCTACTGCTTCAGAGATAATTTCAGATTACTACCATTTAATTCCCTGTCTTCCTGTCAGTATCTTCACAAAAGAGTGAATTTAACATTAGTTTTTTCCCATAACTTTGAAACTTGATATTCATCATTTTACAGACAATGAAGAAAATGTAAATGAAATTTTTCAGCAATTTCTTGAGTTCTAGGTATTATTCTTCCTGTCTGCATTAGGGACAATATCTTCATCAGTCACCTGGACGATGAGATGGAATGCACCAACAGCAATTTTGTGGGTGATAAAAAATCAGGGGGATATGATGGTATGGTTGGGGGCAGGGCTGCCTTTCAGAGAGACCTCAGCACACTGTAGGAATAGGTCAACAGACACCTCATTAAGTCCAGCAACAAAAAATGCAAAGTCCTTTCTGAGTGAAAATAACCTCATGTATATGCTCAGAACTGGTTCGATAGAAAGGGCTTTTTTATGGAAAAGGACCTGGGAGTCCTCATGTAGAACAAGTTGAACATGAGCGGGCAGTGTACCCTGGCACCAAAAAGACTAAATGGGCTGCCTTAGCAAGAGTGTAGCCAGTAGGTCAAGGAAATTATTATTCTGCTCTATTTGACACTTGTGACATTGCCTCTGGAACACTGTGTCCAGTGTTGGACTCCCCAGTACAAGGAAGATGTCAGTCAGTGGGAGAGAGTATAGCTGATGGACACCAAGATGGTTAGAGGTCTGAAGCATAATATGTATGAAGAGAGGCTGAGAGACCTGGACTTGTTCAGCCTGAAGAAGATAAGGCTGGGGCAGGGAGCTCACATTATTCTACCACAACTTAAGGGGGTGTTGCAGACCTGATGGAGTCAGACACTTATCATACATGCACAGCAAAAGGACAATAGGCAAAAAAACAAGGTTGCAAGGAGGCAAGTTTCTCCTGGATGTAGACGTTCTTCACAGTGAGAGGTTAAGCACTGGAACAGCTTACTTCAAGAGCTTACAGAATTTCTCTTTGAAGATGTTTAAAACTCACCTAGATTAGGCCATGAACAACCTGAACTAATATTAACGTTGCTCCTTCTGAAAGCAAGAGGTGTAACTAGGTGACCTTCTGAGGTCCCTTTCAACTTCCTTTTTTTCTATGATTTTATGATTCTTTCCATTTTTAGTTTACTCCCCCACTTTTTTCATTAAAGTAACCATTTTAAGAGTTTTATCTGTAGGCTTCTTTATATACATGTATGTGTGTACCTATAATTATATACATACATGTACATTATATATACATATATAAACTTCACACAAGAAAATATCTTAGTTTAAGTTACTGCCAACCCACATAAATCTCATTGCCATGATGGAGTGATGCACTTCACTCCTAAGAGAGAAGTAGCAATATGTTTGTTGATATAAACCAGCGATTTAACAAAGCCTGATAGTAAATGCAACTGTGGTTTAACAAGGTTAGAAAGCAAGGTTCACTTGATATTTACTGCTTAGAGGACAGGGTCAGGGAGACCCTCCCGTTGAGTCACAAGGTTCATAAAGCACTTCCTTGCTTTCTAGACTCCTTCTCAGAGAGGAGTTTATGTGCAGCTGGATCTAGACTTAGTCCCAAACTTGGTCAATGGTTTATGTCTAAAGGATTATATGTGGACAATCAATCCTTTATATCACTTAGTATATCAAAGTTTAACATGCTATTAATCACTTTACTCAAGGGGAGATCCTGGCATGCAGTCCACTGCTGTGCAGGTGAGCTCAGTGGGGCTTGGGCTGTCCAATATTTATGGGGTAATATAATTGACTCATAATCATATTTACATACTGACTACAGGTGTTAGCTTCTTACAAATTTGGTTTGAGTTGGACATTGACCAGCAATGTGGTTACGTGGGTTCATTGTTCAAATTAGCCCTGGGCTATTGTGTTGTTATCTGTCTCCCCTTTATCCACTTTGAGCTGGATGCAGCCATCATGACCAGACACATCCATTATGACCGTCTCTGGTGGTTACCACTTGAATAAAGGTCAGGTTTCGGGAGGGGGGGAACACATGGCCACACTCATTAAACCCTTTTCTCCAAATTAATTTATAATGACTGAATCCTAGATAAATTGAGAAGGTTAAATTACATAGAAATTTGGATTATTCATGATTAATTTTGATAAATTCTGTTCTTAAATGGTAATTTACATTTATACAGGGAGATTATGGAGTACTGAAGTCATCCTTCCTGTGAGTGTAGAAATATACAAATCCTCTACTGGCACATAAAAAATGAATAATGACAGTGACTTTCATCATTAACCAAGGGCAGGACAGAGGTTATTTTCCTCAATATGTGATAATACAGTAGTGGACTTTTATGGTACAAATAACTTTCTCTAACTCTAGACATGTCAAATTTAGACATACAAAGTCAGTTAGATGCACTTCATTCTAAAAGTGTTTATTTCATTTCATGTGTTAAAAAGTGAATTTAGACATATTAGGTCAGCTGCAAACATCTAACAACTATCAGATGTCTAACATCGAATGATATTCAGCTCACAGTATGTGCTGTTTTATAAATTATAGTAATGGGAGAAAGTTTGTATTAGAATAAACATTCAACAGCTTAATTAAGTCACTGGATTAAAAAAAAAAGTTGTATAAAGATTTTTTGAGCATTATTCTGTCTTATATGCAGAGATGTAATGAGCAATTCACTAATTTTCCAGAAGGTTAATGTAAATTCTGTGAAGATGGAAACAGAATGTGTGTAAGCTGAAATGCTGTTTGCATTAGAGCAGCCATTTGAACTCTTGGGCATGCTATAGTTCTAAAGTAAATTCAACTTTCCTCAGATATTTAGATATAAATTAGATATTTAACATTTCAAACCACCCCATGGCTTATAAGCATTTGAAAAGAAGCAAATGAAAGAATATTAAATTTAGGATATTGGACTTCTTTCTAAGACATTTAAATGGTTCTTTGGGAACTAGAGCTGATTTCACAATTATTGGAAAACAGAGTTGCAAGGTCAGGAAAACCATAAAGAGGGTGTGAGAATCTAGTTGCTGCTTGAAAACAAAGATAGGTGGTATTATTTCACTATCTTTCTACCTGATCATTGTTTGGCTTTCTTTTCATACCAGTTTGCACTGTTGTTTTCCATAAAATATTGCATATATAAAAATGGATGCTGAGAAAGCAGATCTATTTTCTCAAAAATAACCAAGGATCTTTGAAAGAATGTGTGAAACTGGTTATGAGAAAGATTTCAAACGGGATTTCAGAAATCAGTTGAATTTAGTATATTTAAAAGTTAGTTGCCTTGAGAAATATGCCTTTACCAAAATTCCCAATATTAATTTAGATATAATTTAGTTCCATATAGAGTTATAATGTAAGACAGTTCAGTTTATGCAACCATTTCATGACTTCTTTTATTAGACTGTGATCAAAAACTACTTCTGTAAGCTTCAAAAGCTTATATATGTAATTGCTGTCATTTTGTTGCACCTTTTTTAAATACGTATAAATTCTGGACCTCTTTCAAGATCTCCACACATTTCTTGATTGTCTTGTTTGTCATAACTATTAAAATACACTCAGTCATGTTTAATAACAAAAGAATTCAAAAGCATATGAATAAGTGCTTATGGAATCAGACACCTTTCAGAAGCATTTAAAATTCTCATCCACTGAAAAAATCAATATAGTTCAATGTATACATCATTTACAAGTGCTTCTGAGTATCATGGCAGATGCACACCTTCAAGAAGTCACAAAAAACCCCACTGCTATCCAACAATAAAAAAGAAAGTTATTTTTTTTGTTAATGCTTTTGAAAAGTATCAGAAATCATTGCTTATTTCTTCATTTTACCAGAGAGCTGAAGAAAAAATCTTACCAAATTTGAACTTCTTCATGTAACAGGAAATAAGTGTCCAGACTGACAAGTTGTATGCCAAGACTTTGATGCAATTTCAAATGGTCAAGTTATTAATAACTCCTGAGAATAGCAGCTTCTGAAAGAAATTAAGGGAGAACCTGAGCTCTAGAGCTGCTGATACCATTCTAAAACAGCATATCTAGCTGTAACAGTAGTTCAAACTGACCTCAGCTGCTTTGTGAAAGAGTTGCTAAGGCGACTTGTTCCTTGCAAAATCTTATTTCTGACTTTTGGTGAGACAATAATTATTCTTTAACTGTTTTAGTGATTCAGCCTTTTATAAGATCATAAAGGTTAAGTCCTTTATGTTCTTGCCCTTGAATTTTGTTCAGCTTCCACTAAGTCTCTTAGAAAGGTGAAAGGACAGAGATTTTCAGGTCATTGGTCATAAAAGCAGTCAATTCTTGGACATTTTTACCTTAAAAAGAAGAAAACAAGATGAAAATTTTCTTTATGCCTTAGATAACTTATTACACCTCAGTTTTGATAGTGATCTATAGCTGTTTCAAAAATATACATGCAGAGGAGTATTAAAGTACCTATTTCTGCATGTCACAGAGACTATAGTTGAAATCTAGACAAAAATTACTATATCAGTTTTTTATATACATTTTACATATATGTTATTTACCTCCAGTGAACACAAAGAAGTGCCTTGCACCTGCAAAACTGATTTAAAAAAAAAATGTCAGCTTTGCTCTTTTGCCTTTGACAAAAGAATAAGGCGACCCTGGCATTAACAGTGTTTTCTACAGTCACTTCTTAAAGGATGAAGTGGTATACTATACATCCTCTAAAGGAAATACTGACTTTTGACATATAGTAGCATAAGTACATCACTTTGACATGGATGAATTCTGCTGTAATTAAGCTGGTGTTTATGCTTCCAAAGTGATAGATGAGCTCTTTAAAGACAAGTTTGGGTGACCAATGTCACCAGAACATTTGTACTTACAAAGTGAATGTATAAAAATATTTGTGCATAGGTATAAGCATTTAAATTTACCTGATTGCTTTTGATAGACAAAGATCTTGCCAAAATTTTACCCCATTACGCCAACAGTGTTCCTGAACAGAAGCACATAAGCAGACATAGGATTAGAAACAGATGTTAATATGTGTGGATGGAAGCACAGAGTTTCCGTACATACAGCTGCACATACATTACTGGAGACAGAACAACAGCATTTTCAGCTGTCATTCAGCATTTCAAGAATAAGGATATATGCAGTGACATAGATCCTAAACAAATATAAATTGGTATAAACCCATTGATTTCAATGATAGTTTGCAAAAGAATTGTTCAAAAACTCACCTCAAAGCTGCACCTGAGCATAGGCAAAACAGATTATTGCCTAGGGCAGTGGATGGATGGAAGCAGCAGAAGCACTATGCAGCTGCTGAAACCTTTGCCTATTCCAGTGGAAATGGAAACCCTGTCCAACAACTGCCTCTGCATTTAGAGAAGGGAATGTGGTATGCGGCTTTTATTAGAGACAAATGTCCCTTCCTTTTCCTCATTTATTTTCATAGTGACCCATCCCAGCTGATCCTTTTCTGAACAGCGGTACCCTAGACCAAACTTCTGATTCCTGGGGCAGCAAAATTTCATTCTGTCTGTAGCACTGGGAAATTACTAGCAGTCTCTGAATCATCTGTTTAGCTTCTACAAGTACTCTGTCCCTTTTCCACAGTGACAAAGCTGTCCCCAAAAACCTTTCAGTTTCACACACTTCCTACATTTCTGCTAAGAAAGGCAAGGAATGATATCTACTCTTCTACTTAAAAGATTTTGTCAGAAGAGGTAATCCCTCAAAGGACTGGTTCCACTGTATCCCAGCAATTAGCAATTTGTCACTAATTGCTGGAATATGATCAACATGTTACCATAACAGTTATTCCAATTTTCAACATATTTCCAATTCTATAACATTCTCCTTTGCTGTTCCTCTTTGCAGAACCACTCAGTTTTCACAGGCCTTTCTTTCAGATATATCCTACTCTGGTTTCTTTCTGTTATGAACTGCACCTTCTGTATTTAATATCATAGTATTGAAAAAGTCTGTGATATTATTTGCACAGGCCCAAATCAAATATGCATTTAAACATACAGATAATTTTAGGCACTGTTGTAGTCCCACATAAACCTAAGAGATTTTTTACAGTGTTAGATGATTGCTATGATAGGTCTGGTTTTTTTATGGCATCTTTGAGCTAGGTTGCTGAAAATGATACAGTGTGGAATTAAACCACTCTGAGGAAATTATTAAAATACTCAAGTTATTTAAGGTCTCAAATCCCAGATCTGTGAAATATTTTGATACAGACCGCATGCCCTGGAGGCTTATGCTCAGTCAGTGTCAGACTTTATTCTGTCAAGGTAATTATCCACTTGCTATACAACACTGCCTGAGCATGATTATTGTTACCTATGGACCATTTTGCCTGACAATGAGTAAATGCTGTTGTAGCAAACATGCCAAAGGTTCTGAAAGAAATCGCTTCTAAGGCAATGTGAGCAGGGAAAAAAACCCTGATTTTTTTTTTGCCGTATTTCTAGGACTTGTTAGTACAAACTTGTCTTTACATTCAAAGGACGGTAGCTTTGCTTTCCTTGAATTACCCGATTTCACAATGTCCTAGAAAAATCATGTTCTCGTACTACCTGGTCACGTGAAAAATATCAAAAGTTAATCAAGCCCATGTAATTTCATATGCAGGTGATTTATTAATCCCTGTCTGTACTCAAATAGAGGCAAAGGGGCTAACAATAAAAGGTTTTGTGAAAAAATCCAATGTAAATAAAAAAAAATCTCAGCTAATGCAAAGGGAAGTGCAAAGAAGTAGGTGTGGGGCATGAATGTTGATCACAACTCATGAGCAGCAAATAAAACAAACAGAAAAAATCTTTATCTCTCCAAATGTGCATGAGTTAACATCTCTGTTTCATTTTATCAAGATTTTATACCCATGTGTACAGGATTTAGCAGGCTTTTAAACAAGCTGTTTAAGAAAAAAAGAAAGAAGGGGGCTGGAGACCAGCATGTGACTTTTCCCACCCAACGTAAAAAAACAGGTTAACACAGCCACATGCCTCAGGATTCCCCAATCCAGTACAGCCATTTAGCTTCCAATCTGCAATCACTCCATATTCAATGGGAGCCACACAAGAAGGAAAGAAGATGAAGACCTTCACAGGGTATGCAGTGTGCATGCAGGCTTGGTGGTGGGTACACCCTGCAAGAGAGAATCTCCCCATCTTCAATACATGCAGCTGGAGTACAAGCCATCTGCACTGTTCTGCAACAAGCCAAAACAACAAAGTAGCTATCTGAAAAGATTGAAATTGAATTACTTAAGTGATTGTCTTCTAAGCCTCAGTTTGGGAATGCAATGGTGTATGGGAAATAGTGTTGGGAAATAGCGTTTGGGAAAACCAGTGTGGAGTAGATTTCAAAATAAGAAACAAATTGAAAAAGCCGGTGCATGATTTAGTAAAATTGAATTAATCAATTCCACCAAAGAGGAATTGGCCTCAATGGCTGAAGAAACTGAAACCATAGAAAGCAACTTTTGGTGGGACAGATTACTGTAAAGATCAACAGCACAGAACAACTTACTGTTTTACTCGCTATGCAGCTACTAGCAGTTGAGATACAAAGCCTGCCAGGAGAACCTTGCTCAGTATGAGTTGCTAGCCTTGAACTGTAGGCGGGTGTGGATAAATTCTTAGACTCAGATGTTAACAAAGGGACAAATATGTTTCTTCATCACAGAGTGTGTGGGATGATCTCTTTCATACACAGGAATTTTGAGTTTGACTTTACATGGTACAGTACTAATTTTAGCAATTATAATAGTCTTGTAGATTCCATGTAATCTACCGAGTACAAAGGCCAAGCACTTAGCAAATCAAGTAGTGGTTGTATCACAATAACAGGTTCCGGACTACCGTCAAATTAATGTAGGTCAAGAAAAGATCAGGTAGGAAAGAGCAAATTCCTCCAAGAAGGTGTTTTACCCAATCCTGATTAGGAACTTTGAGTCATAGAATGGTTTGTAACATCCCTATCAGAAGTGTTAGCATGTGCTTTGTGGACTACCCAAAGAGGGAACTGTAGCCTTATAGCCAAGTAAATACAGCATTGCCATGGGTTCTGTGCTGACCTTGCAAGGCCTCAGAATGGAATTTTGTCAATCTTGTTTTGTCTGACCTTGGCTTAGCTGCCTGGAGCTTTGTTCCACACTGTTTAGCAGCAACAGGAATTTTTCTAAAGGCAAAGTGTCTGCATAATTCGTTTCACTTTTGCTTATCTTTGTATCACATAACCATAATTTTTATAGACATACTAGTAACAAGTAGTTATTTGATATAGAACAATATCTATAAGACTCTAATTTAATAACATAGCCTAGAGAAATAAAAGCATGGGATGGATGGTAGCAGAGGTCTTGACAAGTGGAAAGACAGTGTTCCCTCCATGTTGAGGAGTTTCCACAGTGGAGAGGTGTACGAATATTGCATGTAAGAGTAAAGACACAGGCTGACAATGGAAGCCCTGAGACTGTAAATAACCCATAAATAGTCAGAGAATTGCAGACCTAGGGGCTGGGCAGAACCAATTTGGGGGTAACAAAGAGAATGATGAAGAATCTAATATATGTAGAATGTACCATATAGAGAAAATTTGAATGTAACATGGACTTTATTGTGGTTTAACCCCAGCCAGCAACTAAGCAATACACAGCCACTTGCTTACTTCCCCCCCCACCCAGAGAGATGGGAGAGAGAATTGGGAAAAAAAAAAGTAAAACTCATGGGTTGAGATAAGAACAGTTTGATAGGACAGAAATGAAGATGATAATGATAATGATGATGATGATGATGATAATAATAAAATTGGAATATACAAAACAAGTGACGCATAATGCAATTGCTCACCACTCGCCCACTGATGCCCAGTTAGTTCCCAAGCAGCAATCCCTTCCCTCCCAACTCTGCCCAATTTATATACTGGACATGACGTCCCATGGTATGGAATACCCCATTGGCCAGTTTGGGTCAGCTGCCCTGGCTGTGTTCCCTCCCAACTTGTTGTGCCCCTTCAGCCTTCTCACTGGCTGGGCATGAGAAACTGAAAAATCCTTGACTTTTAGTCTAAACACTACCTAGTGACAACTGAAAACATCAGAGTGTTATCAAAATACTTCTCATACTGAATCCAGGACATAACACTATATCAGCTACTAGAAAAAAAATTAACTCTATCCCAGCTGAAACCAGGACAGAGTTGCAGACCAATGAAGATGGAGCAAGATGATCAGTAAGTTCACAAGCAAGTAAAATGAACCTGTGGAGATTCTAGAATAAAAGAAAGAAACCATCAATATCATGTGCCACTTGGTGAGGAACTCAGGATATAGATGACTCACTGTAGCCACTCCTCAGATTGAAGCGAGGGGCAGTAGAAGGATCAGCACAATACCAGAAAAAAAGGGGTAGATATTAATTAATATTTTGTACTGGTTTTTAATATTACTGCAATAAATAGATATGGACTAATAATAAATCTTTGTTTAGAATGTTGATATTTCAATTACACTAAGTAGAATTTCTTGAGCTTATATATAAAATGTGTTTGCATATAGCAAGATTTGGAATATAACACACAAGGAGATATGTTCCCTAATCTCTAAAACGTCACTTTTTAATGCTTAGATTAAACATTTTGTAAAGAAACAGTATGCTGACTTATGGCATAAGTTTCTCAGAGAAAATCAAAGTTTGCAGAGAACTTCTCAGGGCTGCAGTGCAGACTTAGTATGCTCAGTTTGCTCTTCAGTAAAAATGAGCCTTCAAGCTGATGTCTTGATGTCTCTTGTCAGCATGTGTTCTGATAGCAGAAACTGGAGACTGTCTCTAGGACATTTGCTGATGTCAGCATTCTTAATAAATGAAAGTTAATTTTTATTACAGCAGTATTTGATACTAATTAATGTCAACAAATACACAGAAAGAAGAAACTAAAAGAGCAGATTAGTTTGAGGTACAGCTTTACAAGTGCTCTTTCTTGTTATATCTTCTGTGCAGAAAGAAAGAGATAAGACTGCCAAGTCGAAAATGAAATATTACAGTGAATACTGGTGCTTCATTGTAGAGTAACCAACCATCTATCAGACATCCTGACATTAAAGAATGATTGTGCTTAATAGTTTCATTCTCTGTATATTGTTTAATTCCAGTCCAAGCAAATTTGTTACTGTCAGATAGGCAGCACTACCAAACATTTGGAAAGTCTGGACCCTCTTTCTCCCTGTCTTTGTCTCTCTGTCACTTGCAAAGCTACATCAAGAGTCTAATTAAAAATCTTTAAATAAAGATCTGTTAATTAAAACCTTTTTCAGGGAAAAAGAAACAAGAAATATTAATAAGGAAAACACATCCTAGAATTGTTCACTAATATGACACAGAGAGGGATAGATTTGTTCCTTTGGCAAAGTTCTAAATAAGTCTATCTGTTACATTCCTTGGTTGATTATATCTTTTCTATAAAATGTCCCCAGGAAAGAATGCCTGTAGTGTGAAATGATGTAAATCTGAAAAATTATCCTGAGGGGTTCTCATATTCTAGTTTTTATTCCTTGTTACTCCTATTAAACCTGTATTTATTCCCAAGGCAAGACAAGGTACCTCTTAAGAAGACCTTTTACCACTTGATCTAGATAGAACCAAGTTCTAGACTGAAGTTTACTTGATAAATGCATTTTATCTAATGCTTTCAGTAGTTCCACTTTTTATAGAATCATACAATTATAGAACTGTTTAGGTTGGAAAAGATCATCAAGTCCAGTTGTTAACCTAGCACTACCAAGTCCACCACTAAACCATGTCCTTAAGTGCCACATCTACACATCTCATAAAGACCTCCAGGTGACTCAACCCTTTCCCTGGGCAGCCTGTTCAAATTCTTGACAACCTGTCTGGTGAAGAAATTTTTCCTAATACCCCACCTAAACCTCCCTGCTGCAACTGGAAGCCATTTCCTCTTGTCCTAATGTTTGTTACCAGGTGCCCACCAAAGCTGTTCTATCACACCCCCCCCCTCTCTTAGCTCGACAGGGGAGAGAAAAAAAAAAAATAACAAAGGGCTTGTGGGTCAAGATAAGGACAGGAGAGATCATTCACTAATCACCATCATGGGCAACACAGACTCAGCTTGGGGAAAATTAACTCAATTTATTACAAATCAAAATGGAGTAGGGTAATGAGAAATAAAACCAGA
>JANZLQ010000008.1:12141778-12166831 GCA_026212715.1 Elanus axillaris
TGGATTTCTCATGTCTGCCCAACCTATGGAAACATGATAGAAGAAAGAAGGATACCACCCAAAGCTGCTGGATTTTTTTTTTGTTAACTACACGTTCTAAGAATCAGCTTGTCCAGATTCCTATTCAGAAGTGTAGAAATATGAAGAACAGCAATCCCTTATCCAGAATGGGCAAAAGAATGCAAAGGGAAAAATGAATACACCCACATACATAAAATATACCTGCAAACATACAACTACTTATAGAAATCTAATGCTTTACTATCTAGGGGGAAAAACTTAGTTATAACGCTGTCAAGAACAATGAATGCTGGCATCATCTCAAAAGTCAGACACAGTCAACTGTCAATTATCTGTGAGAATTTTCTCTAGGGATTAATTATGTAAGTTATATCATTGCCAGGATGAAACACAGCAACATATCTCCACCTATACCCCATGAACTACAGCATGTGAATGAAATTTGCCTAGCCCATTCTGATTGCTTCTGCTTAGATTGGCGCATCCCTTTAAAAACTGTTAATAATCATCTTAAAAACCAATATAATAGTAATATTATTACAGTATAACTGACAAATGATTTGTATTATTCATGCTTTTCCTTTGTACAAGCATTTATATACATGCCACTATCCTGAGTAACTGCTAATGAAGAACATAGGTAGGAATAACATCAAGAAATAGTAAATAATCTTATTTCCAGTGAACAGGGATTCAGAAAATGAATTTCTTATTTATTTGGCCAAGTAGAGGAACTCTACCCTAAAGGTATACATAGTATAATGATTTTTTAAATTATTTTTTGTTTTGTTTTGCTTTGTTCTACCTTCAATGTCATATCTACCTAACATTCTGTCCGTGAAAAAAGAAACATAAGAAACTTTGTGTCACATTCTGCAATTCCAAGCTTCTGGAATCTCTTCTGCTTAAAAATACTAAGTTTTTAATAAGTCTCAGAAAATCTGAAATAAAAAAAAGTAGGAAAACTCCTTTTTTCCCCATGTTTGACTGTGTTCTATTTTATTCTGAGGTGTTGTTTAAAAAAAAAAAGAACACTTGAGGTAATAATGGAAGTGACTAAAGACTTTTCTGCCTCTTAAGGATCTACAATACAAGAAGACCATAGTGAAAATTCAGAAAAGAAGGCTTATTTTCATTTCAGATTTAGGCAATTCACAAGCAAATCAATTAAACATTGATTTTAGCTGATTAATTATAATTATATCAATTATATCAATATAATATGAGACTCATGTGTTTAAGATGAACAAGAAAAGCAGTAAGTACAGACAGTGTGTCCAAGATCCAGCTGACACCACTCTGTGATAGCAACTACAGGAGCCTGGAGAATAGATAGTGGGTGTCACAACTAGCAAACGTAGAAGACCTGTGGGAGATCCTTATAAAAATTATATAAAAGGTACAGTCACCTTAGGAGAACAATACAGTTAAAGTAAGTCACTTAGACAATATTACAAAATAAATATATGGACTGGTAAGTACATGGACTGAGACAATGTCTTTAGAAATAGAGGTGTTTGTGATTAAGAAGTGTAGAATCGTGTTTCCTGTGCCATATACTTCAGATTTCTAGATATCAGCCTCCTTAGAACTTATCAAACCAAAAGTGAATAAACACTACCAAATTCAGATTCCTAAATTGAGATGTCTACTGTTTGAAGATGAATCCCACTTCTTGAGAAAAATGATGCCAGGAATATTGGTGTCTTTCCCTTTGATTAAATGTTCTATGGATGACTACAATACAAACAAGAAACATTATCAAATTAAAATAAATTAGATTTAACATTTAAAAGCATGAGATGGATGCCATGACTGTATTAATAATTTCCCTATTTAAAATTCTTAAAACTAAATTTTCTCAGAGTTCAGAATGTCTATGCTTCACACTGAAGTGATGGAAAATCCAGAAAATTCTGCTTGAGACTACTATGTCTCAGTGCTCATGACCTTTGAAATATGCTGTTGCTGTTGTTATTATTATTATTATTATTAATAATAATAATAATAATGAATATTTGAACCAACTTCTTTGTGTAACTCACTGTTAATTTACCAAGTATCTTCCTTTTAACCTCAGCCTGTTCCCATCTGCCAGTGGAGTATAATTTCTGATGTCCAGTTCTTTTGTGAAGCTCAGTTGCTTATGCAGCTAATCTCTGCCTGAAACATTGTCTGATCTGCCAGATAATATTATCTTTCAGTTTAAAAGCAATCACAAAATAGTGATAATTAATTAGATAATTGATTATTGATCATATCTATAAAGCTAAAAAATCAGCCTCTCTTAAATTTAGGAGGTACAAATATGCCAATTACTTTGAATGCACAACATATAATAGTTCCTCTAAGATAACAGCTTCTTCATATAAATTCTTTCTGGGAAGCAGGATGAAGGATGAGAAAAAAGGAAAGACACATGTAGGACTGGGTGTAGGAAAGGTTCAGTTGCTATGGTGATAATGAGCATATCCAGGCAAAATGTCACCTAAGGAAATACTTCTGAATGACTGTGTAACATGGAATTCAGCAAGTATAAATATCTTTGGATTTTAAAAATAAAAAGACACATTTTGTAATGACCAACACATAGCTTGAAAGTACTGAAGAGCTTGTGGCATTTTAATCTTTCTTGAAAGTTTACTTGAGCTCCATTTACTAACATACGAGTGCTCATAGTGTCAAAAGGTCATGACAGCACCATTACATTTTGTCTGACCTCTCTTGCTTTTGCTCCCTCACCTCAATTCTATGCATTGTTCTGTTTGTGCACACCAAGAATAAACTTAGAAAGAGCAACAAATGTGTATGCCTTCATAGAGAACAGACTGCAATGAAGATCAAGTGACAGGGAAAGAGAATCATAGAATCATAGAATAGTTTCATAGAATCATAGAATAGTTTGGGTTGGAAGGGACCTTTAAAGGTCATCTGGTCCAAACCTCCTTGCAATGAGCAGGTACATCTTCAAATAGATCAGGTTGCTCAGAGCCCCATCTATTGTGGTTTAACCCCAGCCAGCAACTAAGCACCACGCAGCCACTCACTCACTCCTCCCACCCAGTGGGATGGGGGAGAGAATCTGAAAAAAAGGTAAAACTTGTGGGTTGAGATAAGAACGGTTTACTAGGACAGAAAAGAAGAAACTAATAATGATAATGATAATAATAACAATAATAAAATGGCAATAATAATTAAAGGATTAGAATATACAAAACAAGTGACTCATAATCCAATTGCTCACCACTCGCCCACTGATGCCCAGTTAGTTCCCAAGCAGCAATCCCTCCCCTCCCAACTCCCCCCAGTTTATATACTGGACATGACATCCCATGGTATGGAATACCCCGTTGGCCACTTTGGGTCAGCTGCCCTGGCTGTGTTCCCTCCCAACTTGTTGTGCCCCTCCAGCTTTCTCGCTGGCTGGGCATCAGAAGCTGAAAAATCCTTGACTTTTAGTCTAAACACTACCTAGCAACAACTGAAAACATCAGCGTGTTATCAAAATACTTCTCATACTGAATCCAGGACATAACACTATACCAGCTACTAGAAAGAAAATTAACTCTATCCCAGCCGAAATTAGGACACCATCCAAGCTGACCTTGAATGTTTCCTAGTATAAACACAATCTTTATTGCTTCACTAGGTTGATCTGGAGGTGGTTCATCTACCTAACGTAAGGTTACATAGATGTAAGGTAACATTCACTATTTATGTAGAACAGTTATTTCAATTTAAGTATAAAAATTTGTGGGTTATTTGGTACATTCAGAGGCCACACACTTGGGTGAGGTTTTTGGGTTATTTATTATTTACCTTAAATTTAGGTAACTTACTACCCTACCTTACATATTTTTAATATTACTAAAATTAAAATGTTTTAATGGATATACATAAATAATTACATTGTTTTAAAAAAATTAATTACAATCTGTGGAGTAAATTAACCAGTTCCTTCCATTCAAGTTTAGAGACTATCCTGTGATTTTCATAGAATATTAATATTTTTTAGCAAATCCCATTTTAATTGGCTTTTAATTACAATTAGTACTATGAACGACTCATACATGCTATTTTCCACTCCTTGCCCAGCAAATATCATAAAAAGGAGAACAATCTATTATTGAACTACTTATTAAAGAGATCAGGTCTGTTCTTCTTAAGAGGTTAGAGATTCCAAACATGATTTCTTTTTCAGTCAGAACTGAGGGAAAAGAAAAGGAATAAAACAATGCAAAACCAGTCTAAGGAAAAGGAAACATGAAGATAAGTATGTTGTTACAACTATTCATTATTGCTGTAGATCTAAGAAGGATTACTTACTTATGCCAAAGCTGAAATTAAATGAAACAAAATAATTGCTCCATCTGTGAATATAAAACAACCTACCTGTTTGAAGCTGTCCTGTAAATATCATACATTTAAGAGATGTATATCTCATGAGGGCTTGCATATGATAGTATCCCTTGAGCAGTAGCTGAGGTTCAAGTGATGTATTATATTATTGTAAGCTTTTTGCTATTTATTTTTAATTCTGTAATCAGAAAGACCTTATTCTATCACTGACTTTGGATGTCTCATCCTTAAAACAAGGGAAGTGAACATAAACATCATAACACATTAGCAGAAAATATTCTAGCTAAATGCTTAAATAGATTTAGTAAACAAAAGCAATAAATCAAATTGGAAAATAATTTTTTAGATTAAAAATATAATTGCACTTAGATTTGATGAAAAACAGTTACTGAAGTTTTTAATATTTTAAAAGACCTGTACTTTTAAATAATTCTTTTATCTTATTACTTATTAATAATTGTTCATCTCATATCATTGTGAATGGCATTTAAGGGTCAATTCAGTTGCCTGCACAGGTAGTGACAAATGCCTGCTAATGTAGGCAGCTGAATCAAGCCTTAGGAACACAGTATTTCTCATGTAGCATTAGAAAATAACAAGACAGGTCTACATTAGAGATAACTTTTAGGACCCTACTATAGAGACAATGTACACAAATAGCCATGTTTGGAACATCACTCAGGCTATATATGGTCTAAAATGCTGAATGATTTTCAAAAAGTACCCGTGTTCTTCTGCTGATTCCTCCTACAAAGGGATAGTGGTTCTGAAGTTACAAAGGTGTTGCAGTTTAAGACCAAACTGACAGTGCAGAGACTAAATGGACTCAGGTACTGAAACACTTCAATGGCATACATGAAATTGTATGAAGTACATGAATTTATATTCTGTGGGAGGGATGGCACAGTCCAAGAAAGAAGCCAGAGTAGTTGGTGTAATGATTCCTAAAACAAATTCCTTATCCGCTTATCCTGTTAGGAAGATGGTGCAGTCTGAGATAAATCTTGCTTTTGCTGCTGATTATACCTCATATACTCAAGCCCACCAGGAGCTGCATCTGGCAGGGGACATGAAGATCAAAAATGGGCTTCTACAGGTACATCAGCAGGAAAAAGAAGACCAAGAAAATGCAAGTCTGTTGCTTAACAGTGTAGAGTGCGTGGTAAAAAAGGACATGGAAAAGGCTGAGGTATACAATGCCTTCTTCACCATGGTCTTTATTGTTAAAAGTGCCCTTCAGTGATCCCTGCTTCCTAAGACCTGTGGAGAAGTCTGGAGTTGGGAAGATTTACGGTTTCAATAAACTGGACACACACAAATCTATGGGATTTGGTAGGATCTGCCCACAAGCACTCAAAGAGCTGACATCAGCTAGCAGATACCACTGTGATGCCACTTCTGATTATCCATTAAAAGTGATGGCAACCTGGATACTTAATGAGTTGGTTCTGAGGACTAGAAGAAAGCAAGTTTCCCTTCTATCTTCCAGAGGGGCAAGAAGGAGGATCCAGGGAACTACAGGTGGGTCAGCCACATTCCAGAAGCTTGTTTTCATGATCTATCTTTGGAAAACAAAGAGAGGTGAGGTGCAGTTCAAGATTGAACCAAGCTAAATATCTATGCTCTAAGGAGCGACATTCAGCTCCACAATGTAAAGCCTTGAATATTGATGTCTGAACATAGTTGTTTACATATGAACTAGGTGTCTAAGCTTCCATTATAGCCAGCGGTGATCTAGTCAACATAGTCAACAAAGACTTGAGTAATATTGGTACTTATATCTTCACTATATATACACAACTAAGTTCAGGGATCTAAAATTTGGAATTGACACAACACATGATAAGAGAAACAAATTATTCCTAGACTTGATGGTTGTTTACAAAGAAATAAGCGTGTGTTTGTTTTTATTAAGTAACTTTTTTATATCTCTAAAATAATTAACAAATACCATTTACACTGTTAGCATGGGTCTATCAAAGCTGAAAGCTCTATAGTAAATGTGTCACATATTAAAAATAATTGACTTTTTTGCATTATGTTTTCCCTTATCCTTTCCTCCTCTTATATTAAACATAACTCTACTAGTAACTCTGGTTATGAATATGCATGTTGTCTGGCAAACAAGCATATTCAAACAATTACCAGCTCCACATCCTGCTACAAACATTTGACTGAACACTAATTGCTTGGAATGAATATGCATGTGGAAAAACAAATGCTAAAAGAAGCAAGTATGTTCAAATTGAAACCGACTGATTTTTCCACTTTCTTTAAATTTCTACAGGAAAATTACATACATTTAAAGTCTCTGAGTAGTCCAATCAGTTAATTTTGACAAAGGCACTCTTTTACTTTTAATCATTCTTAAAGTAATTAGAAATTCAATATCAGCTTTTATTTGTTAGCAGCAGCAAGAGTTTGTGTCGTTTGCAGAGCAGTTGCTAAAGTGCATGTACAGAGCATGAAAAATATACAAATATTATAATGACCACCTATTATTCAGAGGATTCATTTACAAAATATCAATGATCATTTAGCTGTTATTTTGCACATGGAATCCCTACAGAGTTCTATGATAAAGCTTGAAATTTGCTTATCAGTGTAACAGCTACAGTGCAATACCTAAAGGAATGAGGGATTGGCTTTTGAATATTAGAATAGGTCAAGCAATGACTCATCTACAGGTAAATATTAACAGATAGTAAGAAAAAAAGGAAAAGGAAGTTCAAAAGGTCTATAAAAGGCCATATTTTTCCCATTTCCCCATTATAAAATAATTGATCCAAAGTTATATCAATAAATAAAATAAATAATGCCAATTAAAAAAATACAATTCTTAATATGAAGATAGTCTCTTCTTTCACAGGGAAAAGAAGACAAAAATGGAGAATTACTGCTATTAAGTCTTACGAGATTTGTAGGAAATTTTGGGTTTTATTCCAGCAGAAGAGAAAGGAAACTTTTTTTAAGTCAAGTTAGGATAAAATTAGTGCTAGGGAATAAATGATAAAACTTTTTTCATTTTAAATCTATAGTTTGAAACATTCAAAACAATTTAAAAATTTATGTCTAATCTTCCAAATTACTTCAGACAAAATGAAAATAACCAAACTTATAAAGATGTAATTTATGCTACTTTATATTATTTATCTTTATAAAGATGTTTTCAAAACATTTTGATCAGCTATTTCATAATAAGAGAAAAAATGAGGTTGTGTTATACTCAAGGAAAGTAAGGGCTAAGGAAGAATGTCGCAGAGTTTGCTGCCACTTCTGTTTAGTTCAAAACATCATGATGAGGGTTCAGCATCCAGGGTGTAGGAAACCATTGGGTTTCAGGTTCATTTTCCATTCCAGCTAACTGAAACCATCCTTCTTACTGAGCACTGTGTATGGCACCAGCTGGCAGAATATTCTGAAGTGTATGGTTTTCAATCATATTTTGAAAGCTCTTTTCTTTGTAAAACTCTTTGTTTACTGATTAAAGTAAGAACCAGAATCAAATGATATGGCTCCTTTCACTTAGACCTTTGCAATGTAAGTCTCTGCAGGTGAGCTAGTCACTCTATGCTCCTCCTTCACTCAGTGAAGAGAAATAAGCACTTCTAGGGCATGATTCATTTCATCCTGAAGTAGATGTCAAAAGTAGGTCAGGTGAATTTCTCCCTAAAAAGTGTTTCTTTTTCTCTATGGACAATAAAGACAACCTAGCATGACTTGCTCAGCTGTAGTTGTCTGTATGGTAGACAACTAAAATTAGATAGAATTGATGCTACCCTGGATATGTCAGCAAGTAATACTGCAAGAGTCAGATATCCAGTAATGAATGACCTAGTTTATGGTTACACTTAGGGACTAGAACCCTATTTTTCTGCATTTCTACTACCCTGTTCTTGCTTTACCCTCATTTCAGGAAGAAAAAGAACTAATTCTGGACAAGACTCAAGCAACCTTGAATTATCCAATATCTCAGATGCGTATCTCTTCATGGAAATTATATGCAGAACTGTTTTTTTGTATTACTTTCAATACTCTGCCATGATCTGTTACACACTGAGAAAGAGAATTAGATGTTAATCAGAAGATGAATGTATGAAAATGTGAAAGGTTTGTATCTCAAAGCACATGGAAAAGTCTCCTGAATAGCAGCAAATACTAAAAGATTGCTATGGCTGAAGTATAGCAGCATTATTATTAACAAAACCTCTTTCAACTAACATTCTGATAAATACTTATAGAAAACTACTTCTGTATAAATCCTACATAATATATATTCATCAATTGTATGAAGAACAACTTCAGGTCAGATCTATACCAAACATTTCACTCTTCATCCAGCGTGGAATCAACCTGCACATGCAGTGAATCTAATGCTTGGGATTTTCCAAACGTGCAGGTCATCTGTCTGACCATTGTAGAATTAATCTAACATATCCTGCATCAGACTGACTAGAAATATACAACTGACCTATGCATGTGCAGTAAGGTCATTGTGAAGCTGTGTACTAAGATTTCTGGTCAAGAAAATATCAGTTGTCTTTGCTGAACAGATTTAATCCAGATTAGACTGGATCTATAGGTCATAAACCTTCTGGCATGTTTGTCTGACTTAACTTCAGGCCAGATCAATGAAACCACTGACTCCTATCTTGCAGTTATGATTTTATGAGTCAAAGTTCGAGCTAAAGTAAAAATCTGGATAAACTAAAATTTCAAATATGTAAATCCCTAAGCCCATATCAAGGATTTATTTAAAAAAAAAGAAAAAAAAGGTGTCTATCTTGTCAGATCTGTGCAGGCATTAGGTTAGGCAAACTAAATTATGTCTAAATCACCATACTAATGTCACTACTTTTACATAGTAGCTCACTATCTCTTCAACAAATAGTCAGAAACTTCATCTTAGTTCTCTTTCAGCTGTAGAAAAATAAAAGTTACTGTTGTTGTACCCCATTCCCTCAGAGTGCCATTCAATATTTTAATTGTCAGCTGGTGATCACCCCTTGTACTTAGCCATTTGAGATCCCTTTTCTTGCTTGGATCTCTGCCTATAGCATTAAAACCCCAAGCATTTGCTCTGCCTTCCTACACGAAGCTCATGCTGAGCTGCGAAATCATCCAGCAGAGATTTACTTGCTCATCAGCCTTACAGTGAGCTAAAAAAGAAGCATTTAAGATATTCTATAACCTTCTGGCTGCAGTGTACCTCTGCTTTCTGCCAATAAAAGGTAGTGACAGAGAAAAAAAAAAAAGTCTCAAATTTGATCTTTTCCTTAAAGAATATAGTGGGAGAAAATCTGTCTGTCTCTTGCATTTTTAGTTTCTCTGTCAAGCCCAGGATTTCTTTTGGCATAAGTTTTAAAGATGAATGCTTACGTGGTCTATATCTGCATTTCTTAGACAGGCTTGCTACAAGAATAAAATAAAATCTTTGTTTGCTAGATACATAACACTATTGCAATGCAGTGCTCTTGTACAGTAGAGGCATATTACAGTGGGAAAAATAAAGCATTGCTTCTATTTTAAATAGTAACACTGACCCTTACTGTAAATGACCTATTAGCCTCAAGAGAACTGAGTGTCCATACTTGATTGGTTTGAGAGTCCTCCCTTTTCATATATGGATTTTTTAAATCAAATTATTACTTTTAAGGTACTAAATTATAACCTTAGCTGCAAACTCAACAGAATGAGAGAAGAAAGATGTTAAGCTTTTGATTTACTATCCGTTGCTGACACCATCCCCTTACTACAGTCTTGAACACAAACTATGACAAATCAAAGACTTATCAAGGAGGCTCTCCATGTTAAAAAAAGGCTCATTAGTAAGGAATATGTAAAATAAGACAATTCAGTGTCTCAAAAGGATCTAGGGCAGAGATTTAAATAGAGAACTGAGCCATTTGAAACTAAAAGGTTAGGCAGCTTTTGGACTACACAGTTTGGGGAGCGTTTTTTGTCAATATATGCCTATTTACAACACCCACTGTATTACAAAATGGAGAAAGTTAATCTAATAAATCGATTATAATAAAATTCTATGAAAAAAAGGAAAGGAGCTTTTACTCGTCACATGCCCATGTTAGGATCTTTTACTCAGTACTTTCATATGAAACTTCCTAAATCGTAATGTTCTGAAACAAGCCAGAGGGCAGAGAGTGGGACCTAGATTTTTTCCAGCACAGCAAACAGTGGTGTCAAGTTGTTGCAAATGTGAAATAGACTGCATTTAGCAGTAATGTTAATTAAATTCCTTTCTTCTAGAATAAAAAGGATGAAAAAAAGGTATTCGAATTCAAAAGTTTTTAATGTTTTCTGAAGTGTGGCATCTGTGAACTTCTACTTCTACTGGACCCACAGCTTTATTACCTGGGTATAGAACAATTTTAACAGTTACGCAGCTTTCAGAGTAAGCTTGAATGTGATCAACTTGAAGTACAGAGTACTAATGTACATCTGCACCCATCTGTAGACATACCCTGGAAAGGCCAGCATGTCGTTGAAAGGAACAAGACCAAACTAAAGAACACAAGGACTCACAAGGTACTTCAAAACTATTTAACTTCTCAGACTTCTCAAAACATTTTGTAAGACTCATCAGCTCTAAGTACATTTGGAGTATCAAGAAAATGATGAACTCTCAAAGAGAGACATTCTAGCTATATATGATTTCTCAGTCAAAAGTATTATCTTAAGAGCTATCCAGACAAAAGTAATCATAGAAAATTTTCTAGTGTGTGCTCTCATGTTCTGTATTCTCATTCTGACAAACTACCCATAGAGGTAGGCAGTGAATCAAATGCTTGCCATAAATTCAGATTAGATATGAGAGGTGCCTCTTCTACTGTGTTATCTAGACTAGCTCTTTGGCTCACTTTCTGGTTTGTTTCAAATTCTTAGTCCCTGACTGTACACATTGCATGAATGCTAATTCACATCATGACTCTCTTGCGGAGCAATGCCCTTGGTTCCTTCAAATAGGAAACTCAGGCATACCTGATAGGAACTTCTCCACTAGAAGAATAGAAAGGTACTCTGGCAAGTTTAGCTCCATCCTCCCAACACAGTCAACAAACCATAATCCAGAGGGTCTTGGTCATTCAAACATTCCTGCTTGCTCTTGTGCCATGCCATGTTATGCAATACGAGTCTTTAGAGTCACTCTGGTAGATGTCAGCACAATTACACTATTGAGTATTTTTGAACTGAAAACAAACAAACAAACAACAAAATAACCTCCTCTCCCCAGATAATAATTGTGCCTGAAAACCACTGGTTTATCACTTGAGAATCAGAGAAAAGATTTGTATGAAAAGGTATGAAGTGAAAATGTCAGCAACTTACTGTATAGAGTGATGTTCTCTGTAGCAGTATCAGATTTCTGATAAACACAGATACATTGGTTAACATGGTTTTCGAAAGCTGCTGTCTTAAGATGAGGAAAGAATTTTTTTTTGTTGTTTCTACTTTTGTAAGGAAAGAAAGAAACTAAAGACTTAAAAGGCACTTATCAGAAGGTGGATGAATGGTTGCAGACATAGTTTTCATTATATCCACATCTTCCATAATCTATTTGATACATTTAAATTTGGATCATATGAACTGCAGACTAGAAATTTTACATGGTTATAAATGGAGCTGATGGTCACGTGTTCTTGCTCATATCCACAAACACAACAATCATATTGTGTTACTGTGAAACCCAGAAATTCCCTTGGATTTGTCTGCATGCTACAAAGATCGTATACTAGGATATAGTTTTTTTCCAGAGAAAGAAACTAAGTTTTAATACTTAGGAACAATAAATCATAGAGGGAAGAGAAGACGTGTGATAAGGCAACAGCAGCAAAGGAAGAGAAAGTACAGGACAGCAATGAATACAATTTACAAATTTTGTATCTTTTTAATTAGAAGTATTAATAAAGAGATTATATACCAGTCTCTGCTGAGTATTTGCTTCATGGCTAGTATTGATTACAGATGAAAATACATCTAATAACAGTAAAATTTACAACTAACATAAGCCAAGGCTTCTTCACGTGCATCTTTTTAATTCATGCAGATATAGACAACATGCCAAAGAATGTTCTGGTTTCTGCCAAGGGTGCACAGTTTTCCAACAGTCCTTGTCATTGAGAAGACTTGTGTGTGATTGTTAAAAACTAATGCATCATACAGAGACATTCGTACTATACAATGACTAAACACTGAATTTCTATCCTACCTTTTGAAGGCATTAAGATAGGAAGAGACTGGCTAAAGAAAGACCAAAAATATGAATGTGTTTGCATAAATATGTAATCAAGATCTAATAAACAATGGATGTTAAACCCAGAGGTCCACATGAAATCTTTGCTCAGGAAGTTCATAAACTTCTGACTGATGGAAATGGGGATGATAGTGCATCAGAAACACTCCTCTAGATTTTTTTTTATTCTATCTTTCTCTCAGCAGCTATTGTTGCCTGTTCTTGGAGCTGCGTACTCCAAGACAGCTCTTTGATCTCTCACATTTTAATAGTAACAAATAATGTTCCTTGTCATTATTTCCATTTTCTGACACAGTGCCAAAGTATTCAGTCCTTTGTCCTTAAGCTCAACTGCTACTAGTTGTGTATATGGCTTCCTTGAGAGCTTTAATTTGAATGTAATTCTGTGTCTGGTGAGAAATTTTTATCAAATTATATGGTTTCTGCATAAATACTTCTATCACTAAGAATTTACAAAAGTGAGCCTTTCAGCTTTAGAATCAACACGTCATACAGTATAAAGGCAAAAGGATGAATCAGAAAGCAGGCTAGATATCTTGTACGCTGGCAGCACACAAAGAAAGTATTTTGCTCTGAAAACATATTCTTTTGAAACTGTTCTTTGTGAACATCTGAAAAGTGCTTGAGCATTTCTTTCTTGCCTGCATCTGATTTAGAATTAAAGTTGAATCTTTTTCTAAGTTAGATTCAGGCAAGAGCTGAGTGAAGACTGAGAAAGAAAAGTAAGAACGACAAAATGCAATTCCATTGTGTCAGATGTAAATAATGTTAATTGTAGACTGATGTCTTAAAGTTGGCATGGTGTAAAAACATACATGAGCTTCACAACCTTTCCTTGTGATTACATCTATCGCTATGACATGCTGATACGATACAGAGATACTGAACATGATTTGGACATGAAGGCCTTCCCTTGGCTCTCAGAGTTTAGTTCAGATAAATCAGGTGAAAGAATAAGTCAAGAAACCAAAAGTCTTGGCAAGGAGACCTGACTTCTTTATTTTTTCTCCTTGCTCCTACTCAAAACAATTCTCACCCACATACCATAATATGAAAAGAAGAGTGGTAATAGGTGGTATTTTGAGACAATGGCAGAGGGCTGACAAACACAAAGTCTGTTCTTCTGAGTAGCAGCTGGACAAAAGACAGTTTGTCCCAGTGCATCACAGGTGGCAGTTGACACCTATGCTTTGACGACTGAATCAAGCTACTAGCTATGTTTAGATGTCTATAGTTTGGAACTGAATGCCACCCCCAGAATCCTCCTAATACTGCACAGTTAATATCATATTATTTTTATAGGTTTCATTATTAGCCCCCTTATTCGGATTCTGAACACTTCATTTAAGCTAGTCCTATAATAGTGACAGACTATATGCTATTCCACTCTGAAACTGAAATGTCTTCTCTCTTAAATAGAGTATCCAGGATAGGAGAGAAAGGACTGAATTAAGTATGAAAAAGAGAAAATTAAATTGCAAATGAGAAAAATGTCTGGAGAAAGAATCCCACAAGAATAGCTGGAGTCTTTCATCAAATTTTTTTTATGTGAAATATTTTAGTGATTAAAGGCGAGTACATGCTATTATTCTTTCATTGGAACTGATAACAATGACAATATTCCTGTTTAAAAAAACGGGACTGTTAGCAGGTTTTCCTATTTTTTTTTAATGCTGGCTAGGCTGGTTTTGGGTCCTGCCTGACAGGCTGCCCTCTAACTATATCATTTTGTAGGGGGGTTTTGTGGGATAAATGGAAGTTTTCAGTATTTTACCTTTTGGATTCTTTTTTTTCTCCGGATTCAACCTTAATGACAAATGCATAAGAGTTAGTTTTAACTCTTTAGTCAAAATCAAGAGTCTTCATCTTTTTTATTGTCAAACATAGTGAGATGCATTTCCTGACTGAATACAAACACTAAAACTGTTGCATAAAGACTTAGAAATTTTATTTGGTGCTCTCTCTGCATCCAGGTAATTTTAGGGTGTATGATAATGCTGATAAGGGTGAGTGGGCAATATTCTGGAGTACTGCAATATACAGCAGTATTTATTACTCACAGATGAAGACTCCTGATTATGAAAACTTGAAAGATCTCTCTATGGGAAATTTCAATCTTGTATCAATAATGTATAATAGGTAAGAATGCTAATTTTTGTTTCCATTGGCATAGCAATTGTCAAATAGGGAGGGAAAATGAATTGTGGTTTTTTCAGCTTTGTTGTCCCTGATCAGAGAGTCAGGTATCAGGTAGACACATTGCCAATGGTATGGTAAGTGAAATAGCCATTTGACTTTTGAGGTAGGGAGAGAATCAATTCCTTTAAGTTTTATTGTTAAATACTTTTGCAAGTCAGTTTATGATGATAGATCTCTTCCAATGCTGAATTGGGTCAGGTAAAAGAATTCAACAGACTTTAAAAAACTTTGAATCTTATCCTATATGTATAAGAAAATAACATCTGAAACAAGTGATGTTTCATAAATAGATTTACTGGAAGCAAAAACTAATACAGGGTATATGACCTCATATTTAAACCATACTAAATGCACAACAGACACAGACCTACCTAAATAGAAAAGGATGTCAAAGTACTGTTCATTGCCAGAAGTATTTCTAAGATAATGTGTAAGTGTACTAAAAGCTTAGATTTATGATAAGTCAAAGGGTAAATTGACCAGATTTTAAAATCTCCATCTCTAAATGACTTTATAGTTACTTCAGCCTGGATGTGGATTCCTATTAGCACCATAGCCATTACAGGGTCATACTGCTTTTTTGATTTTACTGAAGTTATTAATTTTTAGCTAATAGTTTTGTGAATCAGATAAAATATATATGTCACACATCTCTCCTGCTCTCTGTCATTATAATGTTACGGTCATATTACAATAAGAAGTGCCTTAGAGCATGCTGCAGAGATACATCTGAAATTTCTGTTGCATTTTTTGAGTGCAGCATTTTAGCTCACATTCAGTGCTGGGCACTGTTTCTTCGTTTACAGAGAGTATATCTTCTTGAATCTGGAAATTAAGATGGTATGAAAAACTGCACTCATGCTAAGTTTCATAAACGTAGTGGGTGTTTGCTTCCTCCAAGCCTTTTCAGAAGTTATTTCAGTGGTTTTTTTTAGATCCTAGAGATGGATATATTGTTTATTATAGGAAGGAAAATTTATTAGGACAGTTATATAAGCTAGGCACTTGTTTTAATTGATGAATATGGAAGATAAATACAGCTGTTATACAGTAAGATGGCATTTTAGCTACATGTTAAATGTGTAAATATTTCAGGCAGTCATTTAATAAGAATGTTAGTCATATTTCTTTATACGAGAAGTTTGGCCCAGACAAGATACTCACATGAGCATTCATACCACTGTCAGTGAGACTGCTTACTAAGTATTAATTCATATGTAAGATTTTAAAGAACTGAATCACTAGATATTTCATTGCTATGTTGTAGGACCATTATGAATAAATAATCACACGTGTAGCATCAATGAGTATAAACTCATGTGAATATCTGGTTGCCTTTTTCAGTCAGGGATTCATAATCTGGTCCTTAGTGCACAGCAGCTTTCTAAAGTTACTTTGCAATTGGAAAATATTGTTTTATAATGAACAGATATGTTTATATTTTTGCCTACAAAGGAAATGATGGGATAAATAACTTTTTATATATACAGACAGAAATGAGAATTGACATGTGTAAATGCTGTCTAATGTGTACATGTAACTGTAAACAATATTTAGTTACACATAAGTTATGATTTTTTCATGTCTGTGGATGAGACACAGGAAGATGCATGCATCTGTGGGAATCTGCAGATGTACATATGTGTACCTTTTTATGTATATATGTGTACAATTTAGATAATATTTAAATGTTTTCCATATATTCCATACGCGTCTGTCATTTGATGTTAATTTTTGCTGGATGGTAAAGCTAAGAGAAACATGAGATGAAGGGACAAATGATCTGTCTGTCAGAGACCTGAGTTTAGTCTTTCTTTTTGTGCTACTCCATCTTGAAATGCTTCATGGAAAAGTACAACCAACCTTTTATAAAGGTGTTGGAGATCATGCTTCATTTTTCGTCAGTGTATATCATGCCTCATTCTTCATAAGTGTACTTACATATCCATCCTTTCAGCTGGCAACACTACCCAATTCTAGCTGGGGGGATGCATGGAGAAGATCAGAGGATGAGAACAGATGCAAGGAGGCATAGGAAATAAACGAACAAAACCTACTTCATATGAGTTCTAGGAAGTTGTATGAACGCTGTTGGGACCATTCTTGACCCTTGGCCTGTAACGAAATTGAAAATTGTCATTGGCTACACTCAGTGTTCTGAAATTTTCAGTTGTTTCAGTCTGTAACTTCCCCAGAACAAAATAATAAAATATTAGGCTCATTTTATGACATACAGCTTTATGTTGCTTGCATGCCGCTTTAGAAGAATGATAAAGAACTGGTGGTTTTTACATAAAGATTAAACTTGCTTTCTCCTTGAGCTGCAAGTCTAATGGAAGAGAATTAGGACTCTCAGGACACAGGTTGCAGTGGAGGAGGAATGCACACTTCACTGGACATGGTATATTTACTCTATGTATATGTAGAGACCTTAGAAGCTTAGGCTCCACCGAGAAGATGACTTTGACTATATCTGAATCATGGGAGTGAAAAGCTCACTCAAGCTGCTTCAGAATACATGATAATGAAGATTATACTGCATGTATACCCTTCGCAATCCCTCTTTCCTGCCCCATGTTCCAGTGAGCCTAGGATAAATGAACAGTGAGCAAGACAGACTATGTACCAACAGGGAACTTTAAGGACCACCATAGTCCCACCTACCCCTGGGTGCTGCAAAGGCATTTAATGAAGTACACCTTCATTTCCGCATGGAGTCTGTGGCTGGGTTTTATTTCAGAAGACACAGACTTAGGACTCAGCAACGTCATCTTCTGGGCACCAGATACTGGAGTGTTAAAGGTCCTAACAACTTATTCAGTATGTAGGAGTGACTTAGAAAATGTAAAAGATGCCCAATAACATGACTGAGGACATAGATGATGGGAATTCTACCTTGTGCACACACTTGAAATCGCTACAGGTTGGTGCTGCCCTAAGGTTGACATACTAGAATATTTTCCTGATGATAGACTGATGAGCATTTTACACTAAAAATGGCAGGACTCTGTTTCATTTCAAAACACAGGCAAGGTACAATATGGTTATGTTATCTCTTTGTTCAATAATTTATGCTTTCGAATAATTGATAACTTTAATAATGTTTTCCCTAGTTCTTATCTTTCTTAGAGAAGGCAATCTATTTTCTTTAACCTTTTCTCAGTAATCGTAATTTTTGTACCTCTGATTTTTCTCATTGTTTTCTTTAACTCATACACTCCTTGTCTCTTCCTCTGAAACTTTTTTTGAAGTATAGACAGAACAGCCAGTTGCACAGCATGACAGACAGCTTACTTGGCCTATGTGTTATGGCACTGTGTTAACAAATGCGTGTCCCACTGCCAGGGTGCCATGAGGGCTGATGGCTCCCTATGGAGCAGGCACTGGGAGCCATAGGAGCTGTGTGAGCTTGAGGAGAAGAAGGGTGCAAGCCACCTCTGGGGAGCCCCAGAGGCCAGATGGGCTTGAGGCGAGGCTGGCCAAGGCCATTAAGGTATGTTACTGCACTCAGAACCCTTACAGACACTTGAATGAAGCCACTGATGAAGTCAGCTGTAAAGAAAAGATGACAGACCATCAACTGGGCCCCCCCTAGTGGTAGCAGGGATAATAATATTTTTTTTTTCTAACGTGGAATCTCAGCCCAAGAATACAATTCTCTGTCATATCACAGTTCCTTCTTACTCTCCTGAATATCAACAGGTCACACAATTCCCCTTCTGAGTTTATGGCAGCACATGGACACTTGAGTAAGTGAGGAAGAAAAATGAGCAGAGCTGGGGAATCTGGGAGACTTTGGGAGAGAAGATTTGGGAAACAAGTTAGTCAGTTATCAGAATAGCAAAACAGCAATATAGGAGAAAGCAAGCAGTATATTGGCACAAGCTCTTAGTAAGATACTGCTGCATCTTTGTGTCCCTTCAGGAACTAGAAGGTAATTATGGCTCAGTTACAGTGTCTTGTAGAGCTATTGCCTTGTGGATAAAATAGTAAAAAAAAAAAATATTATTCAGAAATTTCTCTGAAGTAAGAATCTGTAACCTTGAGAGTTATCTGGGGACCATCAAGAGAAAAAAAAATAGTCCTTACTGGATCTATTTCACAGCTGAAATAGTCAACATCTTATTAGACTCACTTATTTTGTTTGCAAATTGAAGACATTCTATCCACTGAGATCTGCAGTTTCTGCTGTTGGTGTAAAATAACTGTAATCCTTCTTGTTTGTGTCAGAGCCTTTCCCAGCTGCAACTCCCCCTTGACTCTGAACAATTTTGTGTGATATACATGTCATTCAATTTAGGAAGAACAAGGCACTCGGCATGCATAACACAATCACTTATTATATTCTGCCTGCTGAAGACTAAACAAGTTCATGTCCTGCAAATGTGGTCAGAGTGTTGGCAGTAGCTCGTTTTACACACAAAAAAAAGATAACATAGAAAGCTGTATTTTTATTAAATCAGATTACACTTGGCAATTGCACTAACATGAGCAAAATTACATGTTGCAAGATAAACTTGCATTTCAAGAAACATAAGTGTACTGATTTCATTATTTCTGTCTTCCATATGTATATATATTTATTAGTCTAAAATGAAAGCTTAGAAGTAGTTTGGTGGTTTTTTTTTTTTTTTCCTTTTCTTTAAGCAGTTATGGATCAACAGATAACAGTTGTAAAGTGGTAAAAGTTGTGACGTCCAAGACCAAGCTAAAGAAGAGACAACAGTAACTGTCTGAAAAGAGCAATGAAACTTGAGAAAGTTTTAGCAGTCTGATTAAAGGATTGATTCTGAGGCTAATCATTTTTAACTTCAGCATGAAAAGCAAGAATGAGTTAATGAATTCTATAGATGGCATAAAACTGGGAGATACAATGTCAGAATGCATCAAGAAGGATATGTCCAGTGGGAACAGATCAGACTGCCATTGTATGAGATCCTGTTCAAACTGAAGTCCTGTGTACTGTTTCGGTGATCCCTATTAAGGGAAGATGAATTTGAACTGAGTCAGAGAATAATGAGTAGCATGGATAGCCTGCTTTACTTCAGGATACTGGCCACCTTATTCTATTTTTAAAAAATTAAACAAAAAAAAAGGAGGAAAAAATTGCTCTGCAAATGCATCACAAAGGGAATGTCACAGAAAAAGAAGAGTACTTTAAGGTATTAAATCCTACTGACACAAAACCAAATTATTACAATTTCACCATGAATACATTTTGAAAGGATATTGAAAGAAAGTTGCTAAGCCCCAAAGAATAATTTCTAGAAGAAGAAAGTAGAAGAAACCTAACACATTTCAAATTAGAGTGTGATAAATTTACAGAAAGGGTTGCACAAGGTGGTTACCTAGTACTCTAAATCTACATTCTACATTTCTATGCTCAAGACAACACTATAAAGGATATTTCTATATGGCACTGGTTAACACATGCAAGGAGCCACTATTAATATACTCTGCATCTGAAAAAGGCTACTGAAATGCCGTGGGAAAACAATTATACTGCTTTCAGTACTCTAAACTGGAGTTTAACATACCTATAAACCAGAAACAACAGAAGTTCCCAGTCCTCTACTCACTCCCATGCCTCATTTTTATCCTTCTGCTACCTACACCATTAGACCAGTGTAAATACTTGCAAGGCTACATGCTGAACCAGACCTGAAAGTAGGTCTAGCTGAAAAATAAACAAACAAAAGAAAATGAGTTACTCTTTTATACTCAAGCCCAAACTTGATTCACTGCACATTCCATAAGCAGTGGAGAAGAGAAGCAAAAGAGAAAGAAAAAGGCAAGAACAGAATAGGCAAACAACAGGAAGAACTTTTTGCACAATAAAGTTCTAATCCAAAGCATTATAAATTTTTATGAGGAATTTAAAAAAAATGTTTCAACCACTGGCAATTAAGCAAGCTTCTATATGAGAAAGAAAATAAATTAAAAGTTAATAATGACACTTTAAAAAATATTTTTCCTTTCCTTTTCTTGCCATCCCTTCCCTTTCTAAATCTTGGAAAGCCCAGAACAGTTTAACCTGGCCAACAGAAGAAGCACAGAGCTAAGAAGAGCCTTCAGGTCAGCTTTCCCTCTACAGAACAAACCTGCTGGTTGCACAAGGCAATGCCGCTATTTCCATGCATTTGTCTTTTCCACAATACAGTTGGTACTGTCCCCATTTCATCTGGGACTTAAAGACTTGAAAAGTGCCATTTAGTTTTAGAAACCAATTAAGAAAAGCCTATAACTTTTGGTTTTAGATCCAACTGTCTCCATTAACCACACAAGACTAATTAATGCTTCATTTTCATATATCAACCAACAAGAAATACTGAGTCAAAAATTATTAAGGTACTTCTATTCTGAATACCTTTTCATACATAAATACTCTCCCCAACTGTACATGATGATGAAGACATAAAGTAGGACAAGTCAAATAAACTTCCAAATCAGGATAATACAGGAGCTGAGATATAGAAAATGTTAACAATTTCAAATGAATAAATATTTTGGTTTATCTAGATAAAACTTGGATTTACATCAACTGGAATATACGTGGAGAGAATGTATGAAACATAATGACTGAAAAAGATGAATTAAAAAAGCAGTGTTTTCAAAAAATCTCAGTGAGAGTTTTAGTTGATTTGTGTCACTGAACATCACATATTCCATACATTTTAAATGAAAAACTTTGACTGCTTTAATTGCTATGCAAAAAGAAGAGCTGAAGAATTTATTAGATGATGACTCTTTACCTTAGGACCCTATGAATAAATAATCACATAAATTGATTGAAAATAGGCTGTTAAGAAAATAGGACTGAGGAAAGTTGCATATAGCAATCTGACTTTCACTGGAAGAGCAGAAACAGTAACATATCTGTGAGAGGTGTATTGCCTATACAAAAGAGAGATTTGACCTTTTAAGGACCAAAAGTATTTATGTTTAGATGGCATTTTAGCAGGAATGAAGGGGAGAAAAATTCAGCAAAAAAAATTCCTGCCCTAAAAGTGCATAGATCTGATCTCTTTTTTTTTTTTCTCTGACTTTCTGGGGCAGAGATGATCAATAACTTCAGTCATGATCTCAATTCTAATGCTTGAGAAGAACAAACAAACAAATAAACCCCTCTATCACTGTAGAAATTCTTTTCCAGTGTGTCAGAGTGAAAGAATGAATCCTGTTTAAGTTTTGTGAGCTACACTGCTTTATGTAGTACAGAATGTGCTTTCATAGACAAGTGATGAGAATAGTGTATTCCTCCCATACAATGTAATTCCAAGTAAATGTAATAATCATGAATTATCTTTGAATTTTCAATATCATTATTTTTCAGATAGCTCAGATACTGAATTATTAAGTCTTATGCAAGTTAATCTCCAGAAACTTCAGTTAGAAGTTCAAAAAAAAAAAAAAAGGGGGGGGGGAATAGAACTGAAAAATTAAGTAACACATGAATAATTAAGAAGCATTGGAAAACTAGTTTTCATCCTGTATAAAAAAGGCAAGTTTAAACCACCCTAATTATAAAATTTAAACAAAGCCTAAAGGAAATTTTTCACATGGAAAATTTTGACAAGTTGCTTTCAACTGACAGAACTTTAAGTTTCTCAGTCTTCAGGAGACTTTGTCAGTTACTAGTAAAGTAATAGACAGCTTTTGTTTCTTCTTTAATTCATTTATTAGATTACTAAATGTATTTTTAAATCTTGATACTATTGTTACATTAAGGAGTATAATGTAGCATTTAATCTCTAATTAAATCTTCTATTTCTTTCAGGAGCTCATAAAGACATTTAAGACATACTGTGATCCAAATCAGTAGTTCAGCCTCAACAGAATACTGTGTGGAGCCATCATAACCTTGATTAAACTTTTCTGGAAGGTGGATATTCATTTGTTCATCCAGTCCCACCTGATGGCTTGTCATTCATCTGCATCACCTACAGATTAAGTTATTCATGAGTTCATCCAAATGAGGATATAGTATGTATTGCAGCTGAATTTATCTATCCATCCATCTATCTATGCATCTGTCTGTATGTCTCTGTCTCTTTATCAAATAGGGAATTAGAAAGCAGTGTGATGGGAGAGTTTAGAAAACTGACAAATCAGGCCAATTTTAAACTGTGAAATTTTGTCATTGGCAACATGCTTATTCATAATCATCAGTTCTTACACAGGATTTATCATCATCACATGTACAAAACTGCCCATCTAAATCACAACATTAGGTGTGGGTAGGCACTGCCATGGAGCTGATGCCATGCAGTTATTGCTGATGGTTGCAGCCTTTGACAAATTCTCTCTTGTCAAAGTCAAGGAGACCAGGCCCGAGAGTTTTTTGGCAAGAGAAGTTAAAACTGAAATGGATTTGTTTCTTCTCTCCAGTTTTGCTCTCTTATGCCAGATGGTTTTATGCTATTGGCCTGATCCCCAAAACTGGAGGTCTCCTCTGCTTTTGATACTGCTTGTTTTGTTTTCTCTTGTCAATCACCTTTCTTGTGTGTTCAGGAGATGCCCCATCTATCTGCAGTCCCTCACAGACCTATTGCTAACATGCTTATGTAAAATTGTGTCTGGCTGTGCCATCAATGTTACAAAGTATTTATGTACTATTCCTAGTTACACTGGTTTTGTACACTTATATTCAGGTTCAAGACAATTATCTTCTGAATAGTACATTTATAATTTATGTGTCAATGGCTTCTGCACTGGGTACAGTAATATTGCAAAAAAATTAAAAAAAAAAGGAAGCAAAAGCCAGCTGAAATGAAGAAATAGGAATGACAGTGTTTTAAGGTTATTTTACATGTGTAGTTTATCTTTAAACTCATCAAACATCTTTTAGTGATATTAAGAGTAAGAATAAATATGGAAGTATTAAATACTAAAGAGTAGTATCATGCCTGGATCACACAAACATGAGTATGTACCTCAGGGGAGTGGATCCCTTTCATGATTTAAATCAAACATAGACAAGAGATAAGGCAACAGAATTTAACCTAGGCCTTTTTACTTGAAGTTAGGCAAATTATGTTAAAAATAGAATTAATACTGAATTTAAGAATGAATAAGTTATCTTAATATTAGGTTACTAGCCAAATAGAGAAATTGATAAACTATGGCAATTAGGATTGGAATGAAGTTTATGCTACAGCGTTGTGGGGAGATACGTGAGCAGTAACACAAAGAAGGCTACTTAACCCCTATAAGGAGTCAACAAGGTGCGACCCTGAGAGAAGGGAGTACCCATATTAGTGCAAGGGAAGCTCCACTACTGATAAAATCACAGAGCTCCTTAAACTTTGAGGGAACTACCCTACTCAACATAGTAACCCCCCCACCCTCGGGTCAGGGAAAGCCCCCTACCAACAGCAGCCCCTCCCTCACTGAACATGCCCAGTGGAAAAGGAGGATGCGGTGACTTTGCAAGTGGAGACAAGGCTTGGGAGAACCAAAAGGACTAAGTGTGATGGAGAGAAACTGTAAAAGCACTGATCACTGTCGCTCGGGACGTGTGTCTTCCGCGTGTTAACCAAGGGGTGCTAGATTTGTGGGGTCACCTCCTGGCACCCATCTCTGCACAGACATCAAAGAAACAAGTATCTCGGCCCTGTATGTAAGACTGGTTCATTGCACACCAGGTACTGAACCCCATTTGGGGACAACAGTAACAACTAAAAAAATACTTTAGATATACGTTGTTACTTGTTCAGCATTAATATATTCATAAATGCCATAATGGTTTGTAGTCAGGACAGTTCAATATTATCTTCAAACATGACGTTGAGTAAAAGTAAAAAAAAATTAACTTTTTTTTTGGCAAAATAATTGGCCTAGAAAAAACAAACCTGAGGCCCTTTTCTGAACTCTCGGGTGTATAAATAAGAGGTTAAATCTGCATGTACTTGTAAAAAATATGTTACTGTAATACAAATTACCTGTATCACCAAATAAAAGAGCAGAAAAATAGCAAGAATGGGGAAAGAAGAGGGAAGAAGAAAAAGGCAGGGGAAATTTCAGCACAAGTAGCAGATTGTGACTGACAAAACCCCTCGAGGTGGAATGTGACTCACTGAATAAACCCCAACAGTAAAAGGCAGCTCAGTGGAGATGGGCAAGGGTGATATGCCTGTGAAGCTCAGAGGGCAATGCAAAGAAGCTGACTTTATCTCAACACAAAGGGGACCAGAGGATGGCTT
>JANZLQ010000008.1:12194382-12204865 GCA_026212715.1 Elanus axillaris
TGTTCCTCAGTCTTCAGTTCTTTGGTGACGGGTGCACACCATGGCTTGTCTCCACGTTTTTTTATAGGGCATAGTTCGATGATGCATGCATACACGTACTGTTCATGCACTGTTCATGCACTGCAGGTTTTGTCTATCACACGACCTTTGCATGATCAACACCAGAAACCAGTATCTTATCTCAAAGACTACAGTTTCCATGACAATGGTAGTCTCCACATTCTTCACTGGCTCTGGCCTGTCTCCTCCCTGGATGCCTCGGTGGCCTGGTAATCGTCCTATTGGACAGAGGAGGGCCCGGCTTAAACTAAACAAGCCATCTCTGGGATAAGTGGCTCCTCACAGCAAACAATCCTTGAGATGAATGGCTTGAGATGCCAGTCCAGTCTCTCACAACAAACAATCTTGGAGACAAATAGCTGGAGATAACAATTCAGTCTCTCACATTTCTCCAATCTATTAATTAAGTATCTCAAAGGAAAAAATGTCTTTTGATTTTTCTGAAAGTATCCAGATGTTGGTCTTTGATATTTGGATTTAAAATGGCCTCTCATATTGTTAGAAAGCAAGATGGCTGCACTTGAGGTCAAAGTGAAATTGAATTGTCTTCTTTTTTCATTATGCACCTTGTTGCACAATTGCAATTTTTACTTCCTCTTAAGCACGGAAATTGATTTAGTATTGCTTCAGTTTTCACTGTGTGCACTTTGGGTGCATTGGTACTTAGTAACACAAAGAACAGTGGAAGTTCTGTTGCTTGTCAGTTCCGGGAGTATTTTCATTTAGTTTCATGATTTAATAATAAAACATTAGTCAGCCAGAATGTTTGGAAATCTTCATTTAGTGCTTTGCAATGTGTATTTCCAAAGATATTACTTTAGCGTCTACTCTTTAAGAACAGCAAAAGAGTATTTGACAATTTGTGACAGCTTTAAGCTAAAAATGCAAATATAAAGTCTATGTTTACATCCAGTAAGCATTTGCATGTGCTATATCTGACATCTATATGAAGTAGTTTTAATATGTATAAATTTTGTGCAAATTACAAGAGGACTTCTGTGATTTGTAAGAAGTGTCAACGTTGGCATCACAGACTGTGTATCTCAGCATATTAAGTAACTAAATATAATTATATGAAAATTATCATTTTGTAAGAAATTACTGCTTGCAAAGAACAATAGGAAGGAAGAGGTAAATATTTAAGAAAAATACATTGTCTCCTAGGAATGATAATGAGGCTGTCTTGGGAATGATTTGCTGCTTGGATTGCATGATACCATTTTTAAGAGAAGCTGATTCAGGTGGACTTAAGACCCAGAATATTTCTTTTCTGGGCTTGTTTGCTGCTGGTCCTGTTTGTTGTCCCAGCAAGCATTCCAGAGTTGCAGATACACACACATATGCACACACACACGAACACAGCCACACACATCTGACGTGCGGAACGAACTTTACAACTCCGAGAGTTATAAAGTAGCTGTGTTTACTGCAGTGCCGGGTGCATGGGGGGGATCCCTCCTCCAAAGCACATGCACACAGACAGCACACTTTACCAGAAATTTATACAATACAGATATACATATTCATAAGATTACACAACACAAACACACATATGCATAAGTTAGGTGGGGTTAGCTTAAAAAAATCTGTGTTGGCAGTTCTAAAATGTTATCTTGCGCAGGCTCAGGTCTGTCTCTTGTGGTCATTTACTTCATAAGGGGTCTTATCTTCTCCTTGATGAACTTCAGTCATTCACCCATGCTCTCTTTTGCTTGGTGCTATCAGCAGTCTCTTAACAGTCCCAGACAGCCTTGTGGTGAGACCAGCACCACCAGTTCCTGCTATCACTCCCTGTGTCTAATTTATTAATCCTTGACGAATACCAGTCCCTGATAAGCTTAATCCTTGACAGGCCCCAGTTTTGGGTTGAAAGAACATTCAAGGCAAACAATATTTAGAAATGGCAAAGCAGACAGTTAGTTCCCTATATCACAACAGCACCAGCAGAGAGCTTTACACGCTATCATGCAAACAATAGCACTCACATAAACATGAACATGGAATCCCCAGATTTGTTCCTCCTCCCTGGTTGATAAGGATTGGCATTCCATAATGAGAACATACACAGAAACACACACACAGTCTAGACACACAGCCACATCACATTCATGGATCCCTCAAATATGAGCATGGGCTCTAAACCCATCCAATACCCATGGTCAGACCTTGGGCCCCTTCCTTGGTCAGTGTCTCAGACCTTGGGTATTTCCAGACACAGGTTTCCTCCCACTCACTGCCTAGTCAAGCTTGATGGCCAGCTAGTCCAGTCAGCAAAGGACACCCATGCATCTGGTGCTTCCCCTAAACATGCCATTACAAGATTTCTACATTCTCATAAGAAGTTTTACATCATCCCACAAGCCCCTTCAGGTATCCCAGGGTAAGTCTGCCTTTCCCAAGAGGCCCATGACAATCTTGTTTGCCCCTTTCTTAAGAGCTACAAAGTTCAGAATGAGCAACACTGAGGCTATACTTGGGAGGGTTCCTTCAAAGGCCCATCAGTCAGTGACCTACCAGTTCTGGTCCTGGTATTGTGACCATTATCCTTTGCCTCCTAGCATTTGTGTACCTGCGTGTTTAACCTGTTTTCCTGTCTCTTATTTATTTTGTTTTTAAATGGTGAATCCTTGTTAACTATTCTCACAGGTCCTTACCATGCAGGTGACCATGTACCCTTACATTCCACATATCATTCAGATTTCACATACAGTTCCAACCTTATCTTGAAGTGGAGATGACTCCATTTGTTCCGTAGATAGCAGAGTAGTATGATTAAAACAGAACCATGGACTAACTACATGAAAATTCAATATGGCAAAATTAGCCAAATTAAAGGGGGATTCCCCTCCAGTTTGAAATTAAGGGATACAGCAATCCTAATTTACTTAAGGGCAGAATGACCATACCCATTAATGTGATGTAGCCATGAAAAAAGAAAACTTAATTTTAGAATATATGAGGTGAGATATTTCTGGCATAGATGGTAATATAAATGTCTATCTTTGCTTCAATATATCTCACCTGGTGGGATGGCACTTAAATTTTTATGGACAATTCAGGTCACCTACATTCTAAAACCAGAATATATAAGAAAAAGGGACTCCAGTCTTTCAGGATGAGAAAACAAAATGCTAGTGTAGTCTAACAGGAGGACTGAGGGGGATAAATAATTTTGTTCACTCCTCAAAAAAGCTGTGTAAGCCTAATGAGCAATGTTAGCACTAAAGTAAATGGACACAAACTGGTCATTAATAAAACTAGTCTGTCTAGTACCTATCAGAAAGCTGATGTTTTAGAACCGAGCTTCCACATCAGTAGAGAGGGAACAAAAATCTAAATAATTTTAAGAAGACTGCGTGATATTAGACAGCAGTAGATTCCACAACAGATACACTTTTTAATCCTATATTTTCCTTGTTACAAAATGACTGTAGACAACTATCAAGGTCTTGGAGCCTGTCATTACATTCTTCTAAGAGAGGTTAGAGGGAGAGGAGAGAGTGATGTTTGGATAAGTATCTACTCCTTCAAAGATGTTTTAAACCATGTCTCAGATGTAGGGGAGATCAAATCTGTGGTGTTTCTTGAGTTCCTGATCCCTCAGAAGTTTGGACCCAGGATCTGATGAGCAGTGATTCTTCGTTTCACTCAGTGACCAGAGAAAGGGAAAGTATTTGACTTCAGGACACAGCCAGGACATATACTACAACTTGTAAAGCACTCTGTGCTTTTATGAGATAGATGTAGTCTTTTTATGTTTAGTGAAGAATTAGAGAAGCAGCAGTTTGTGTGGCTGAGTGTGTGCGTGCAATGGTAGCAGAAGTTTAAGGCAGGGATGAAAAGTGTTCGCCTGGAACTGCAGAACACAAAAGTAGATGGTTTTGCTGGGACTTTTGAAATAATAGTAATATTAGCATAATAAAAGTGATTGAATTCTTTGTCCTTCTTTACTGAAAACCATAATAGTAATATGGGCCATATTTTCAGTTGCTCTATACCTTCAATCAGAGCCAGACTTTCCTGCAGAGCTCTGATTTTAATTAAATATCAGGATAAAAGCTAGAAAGTTGCAAGACCTGCTCAGTTTTTAGAAACTGACTCTGGCATGCTGGACATAAAAATACAGTACAAATACAGATGACTAACAGCACTTTTTTATATGAATATTCCTCTCCTAATAAGGCAGTAATGCAGCCGAAGTCCAACCATTTGATTTCCTGGAAAACAAGAAAATGACAAGGAAAAATAATTAAAAAATTAATATAACATCTATGAATTATTAATTTCAGACTGAATTTGAAAGTACAGGAATGCCAGAGTGAAGTTAAAGAACAGTTAGGTGTTTATAACAGGGACTATAAATATCTGTCATGATTTTGACAAATGCTATCAGCTGGGATTTAAAAGCCTCTGAGTTTTCACGATTTCGTTTGTGGATTTAGAGTATCTGTGTGCTAACAAAATATTTCTGCTGCTTTCTCTTTAATGTTGTGGACCACTGAAAATATTTCCTTTTAAAATACAGCATATTCTCCACTATACAACTCTTAAATATAACTGAAATAGTCAACTTGTACCTAACTGATGCTGCATAACTATAGCAACAAGACCTTAAGGAAAACCACCTGTGGAGAAAATTCTTTAAAGAAAAAGGTGATTCAAAATAATGGGTCTAGGGAGAACCTTACTAAAACTATAGAATAATTTAAACAGAAGAATCAGCAAGGCATACAATATACCTCCTCAAAATAATTTTGCAAAAAAAACCAGAAAACTCAGAGAAGTGACAACTACTCTGAGAAACAAGATAGACTATACATAATGTGGGGAATATTTTGGAGTAGTGTAAAATGAAGAGAAGTGGCAAAGCCACTCAAGTAATCAGAAAAATAGGAAAAACTACTGATTACCTGGGACTAGGTACTACAGGCAATTAAGGCATTGTGATCCTAAGTATCACACAATGTACCTTTTATATGTGTCAGTCCCAAAGACAATTTGGCTAGTGTGGAGTGCCTGAGATCCTGTCTAATGCACTAAAGAATTAAATAACTCAGAACAGCAGAATTTATAGCAATCGGCCTACAGTTGCCTGAAGCAGCCAGTAGGAGACTTTGGAAAGAGAGCTGTGTCTCCACATCAACCCTTCACAGTCACCCAAAGACCTGGGCTGCAGGGAAAAGCTATTTCAGCACAGAATTTGCAGCCCATGTACTTTTCCTCATTTAGATAGTTTGCAAGACTGCAGCAAAGGAGTCTTTCTTTCACAACACAGTTGAGAGTCTTCTTTTGGAAAGAAGCTTTAACAGCACACTCGTGATATTTAAGAGTTTCCTGTTCCAGTACTTTCATAAAACAGTTCAAATTCGGTACTCTCAGGAAAGTGTTATGACCAGAGCTATATGGTGTTCTATCACGAACAATAGCATCTCTTCTCCTGTTGATGCTGTCTACATCAACAAAATTAATAACACTGAATAAAAAAACAATTAGCTGGATATTGGAGGAGATGCAAGAAGGATCGTTAACAATAACTCAGTACGAACAGTGCTAATTTGGGAAAGTAGAGAGCTATGTTTGATAGATGTTCAAGTGGAATTTCTGTATTTTATCCAATGGCTGTCATGACAAGATTCAAATCATAAGCTTCTGTAGTTGGATGAAACGTCTCTACTTTTATGTTTTAGTAATGTCAGTCTGCCTACAGTCTTAGTATCAAACATGATCATTTGAGCATCACTACTTTCAGAGACACAGGCAGCATGATATGAATATGAAATATAAGTACTTATTTTTTTCACTTTTTTTCTGATAGTCAGCCTAGGGATAACTGGAGACCACTGTAAACAGTATGTGCACCCTGTATAAAAGTCTGCCCAACTTCTGGGAGACAGCAGCAACAGTAGTTCACAAGAGAGATGTTTAATAGGAAAACTTCTATACTGTACTGACCATGATAGTTTATTCCACTCCTCATCTTCAGGAAGGCTGGGATTTACCATGGAGGAAGAAAGACTCATTTTTTTACCAATTAGCAAAGGAATTTGTCAGGGAAGAATTCTGACAGTTTTTCTTTTATTCATGTCTCTCATGTCTCAAAAACCTTTGCTTTTTTCCTAAGATATAAATAGAAAAGGTGAAAAAGAGGAAGAAAAAAAAAGGTACCAGACATTATGAGGCAAAAGACATACTTTGATTTTGTAATTAAATTATAATTTTTTTATTAACATTAACTCTAATTCCATTAAGAATTCTAGCATTCTGAGTCAAATACTGTCTTTAGCGATAAACATGTTTTTGCTTACAGGATTACATTTTGCTTTTCTAACCAACATTAATACATATTACTCTGCATCACAATGTAGTCATCCATTTTTGCTGAAGATTTATTCTGAGAAATGGTGAAAGGTTAAAAACAAGACATATTTTGAAAACACCATCAGGTTACTGGCTGCTGTTAGCAGGAGTAACACATTTCAGCTTTCTTGTGCAAAAAAGGTTCAGAGCTCTGTAGGATTTTCCTAGTAATTATCTGTAATTATTTGAAAAGTAAAGGAGCCAGGGATCCAGTTCTCACCTCTGAAATAGTTAAAGTATTTCCTTCATAGTAAAGTACCAAAATAGCTCTTCCAGGCAGAGCCAGGAATCCCATCAAACTGAAAACAAATCTGAAACTCTTTTCCTGTTCCAAATAGCATGCTGTTATACTAAAAGGTGGGACTCCCACATCTCAAAACAGCAGCAACTACATTGCAGACATGTAAGTCTTCTGTGGCTGTATCTCATTTTGCCTTATTTCAGTTTTTATTTACTTCTCTTAATGTGCTAGAAGGTCTTTGGGATTTAGTCTCAATACATTAATAATTTAAATATAATCATCACTTCTTCAGAACATCTGTCTTTCTTCTATCACTTGGGCTAACTTAATTCCTCTGGCAGTTTAGTAGCACTGAGGTTTGAGGTTCACAGTATAACTAAGTTGAAACTTGGTGTGAAATGAAGCTGTAAAGTTCAACAAACTATCGCAAGGGGTTTATTTGAGAATATGGATCTGAGTCAACAATATAGAGAACACCAATGCAGATAAGAGAAACATTTTTTTCTCTTTGAAGTCCTTAGCTGTTATCCTTAGACCATAGGATAATGAGATCATGAGCTAATTGAAACATACAAATTAATTGCACTGATTGTTATTTATATGGGATTACAGTCTTTTCCTGACAAATTTGCTTTGATGAGGCAAAGGAAGCACTTGACATTTTGCCATTGAAAGTTAATTGCTCTCTTGCACCAATTAAAATGACACAGTATTTGAACTGAGTTGCTTAATGTGCTGTTCCAAAGGAAAAAAGAAGGCAATGCATAACCTAAGGTGTCCGTGCTTTTAAAGCACAATGTATCAGTCTGACCAAATTTGTAATAAGCTTAGAAATCCTTTAGTTGCCAATGATTTTGGCAGACAGTTCTTAATTTCTTAGGAAAAAAAAATGATGGTCTTTCAGTAAACCAATGGCAGGCTGATAATTCCTCAATGCTGGCATCAGCTTTGAAGGAAATTTCCTGAGACTTCCCAGACCCAGAGAAAGAAAAGTAAATAATGCAAGTAACAAAGACTAAACTTAAGCAAGAGTCATGAAGTAAAAGTGGCAAGTGGAACAAATGAGCTGGACTGTGACTGCAAGCTCTTCTGAACTTCGTTCTTGCTGTTCGTCTTTCCTACAAAAGCAAGGCCAGAGGTATATCACAGAACATCAGAATAAATGTTATTACAATTCTTCATATGAACATGGATCATAGCATTCTAATGTCCTCCACACATCAGTTTTCCCATTGTAATGCAATTCATAGCCCATCATTTGTAGTTCTTCCACCACTGGTTGCTTCCAGAGAAAAGCCAAACAAGCGCTACTAACCAAACAGTCTCTTCAAGTTCAGCAGTAAATGTAGCAGTTAAAGTAGGTAATATTCACTAGGCCACAAGAAAGTACCATTTTATCTATTGACTGTTTATTATAAAATGTATAAGCAACTTTGTCAGACAAGGCTAAAATCCAGGTTTCTATTTTGTACTGTAACAGCTGATCTAGATAGCCAGCCATATTCTTTCTTCATTTCTTTTTAGCAATGACTTTTCTTCCCTTGTGCATTGTTTCAGTTTTAACATGAGAACTTGAATTCCTCTTTCTAGTTAAACTGCCTTCCACCTTCACCTTCATTGCTATCTGCAGCCGGAGGGTTACAGTATTTTTGTAATAGAAGAGAAAGGACAGCACTTTGGGCTGGGAAATTGGTATGCACACGAACAGAAATAGAACGACTTGTGGGGCGAGAAGGGATCCAGCTCTTTCTGCAGACAGAGTCTAACACAATGTTAACATTCCCAGTCATACAGCAGGCACACTACCAAGTCGCTACCCCCTTCCAATCATCACTGCGGATACGTATTTCTTTGACTTGATGGCCTGAAGCCATAAACAGATTTTGTCTTTCAGCTTCACTGAATATCATCAGGGCTGCTTACTTGAATGCTTAAGGCACTTTTTTTTATCTTATTCTGCTGGGCTACTATTTTGGTGTGTGGGTTTTTTTCAAGTTTTTGAACCTCCTAATAATGTTTGTAGTCAATTTACTACTTTAAATAAGTTCCCTATGACCTTAAAGCACAAGACTAATTAACTACTCGCACATACAAAACATCACTGTTTTGTTGTGTACCACTCTTTTATCTTTTGTCAATATGCTGCTGTTTATTTTGAAAGCCACCCACAATGTGGGCATCTTGGGTGATATCTTTTTCCTTCAGAAATAAATGGCAAAACTTCATTTGAGTTCAGTAACATCAAGGTTTCATACCTTGCATTTTTACTTAATCTCAGTGTCTCATATATCAAATTATTCAACCAATTAAATGCATTTATTCTCAATAGTATTATAGGACTCAACTATTAGGATTTAAAAAATATTGGTAGCACTTGAACTCAAATTATTTTAAAATAAACTTGCACATTTCAGCAGGTATCAAGTTAGAATTATTATTAAAATGATAAAGATCAAAAGTAGATTATATTAAAAACCATGTTCTGTTTTGTATTAGTCTTTACAGTCCATGAAGTCTGGTTTTGCTGCAATTGAACAGCTAGAAAAAAATATTTAATTTTAATTCTACAAATGTTAAGTCACATTTTGACATTCTTCATTATCGCATTAGTCAAGTCAATACATGCAGCAAAACTCTCCTTCAGATAAGATACTTGTTAATATAGCTAAAATCTTGTAAAGTCAGTAAAAGCAGCTATGGTATTTCAGTGTAAAGAGTTGCAAATATAAAATGTCTCTAGATTTCAAGCAAACAATTAAAGGAAATATTTTAACATTATGTCTGTTGATTGAACTGTTTTCTCTAATTGCAGAAGCTGGCCAACACAGAAATGCTGAATCAGATATTGTTCATTCAGCTACTCCTGAGGAGGATGAACTCTTGGTGAGTGAAACCAGAAAATGATTAAATAAAGTCCTGGCACCCTGCTCTTTTTTAATAAAGCTTTATTAGGCCAACTGAAGGAAACAGATGACTCTTCAGAGTTTTTGCTGAAAATATACCACCAAAAAAACCCAGCTCTAGAAACATATTGTGAATTGGGCAACATAACAAAATAATTCCAGGACAGATTTACTGGAAACTCTAATGCAGTATTGCGAAAGTTATTGTAAAAGGAAATAAAAAATCACCAAAAACCTGTAGTACATAAAATTGTGATTTTCTCTGAGTCTGATGGAAATGAGGCTCTTGGATCTAGGACATGAAAAAGAAGCTGCTATAAAAAACATATTCCCCAATAGAAACCTAATGAAAAGGTGCAGGTGAAGAAAGCAGTAACAACTGCTTCTACTCAGGACTATCACGTTGGGTAAAAAGACAAACATAACAGGAAAGTGTTAAAGTGAGTTTGCTATGAGGTGACTTTATCAAACTTTTACTTTTCCTAATTGTTATCATAAGATTTTATTTTATCTTGACCTTATAGTTTTATGGATTTACATCTGGTATAATGGTATTCTTTGTGTAATTATTGGTAAAGTTAGTTTGATCAATGTGGTAATATGGTTATTGAATATGCTCAGTAAGACTTAGTTGAAAATAATGAACTTACTCTTTTAAATTCAGGTTGTCAAAAAATGTGAGGCAAAAACTTATTCAGTATATACTTGTTTATACATTTGTTATATACTTTTGCCATTTATTGTATTATTTCTTAACACTGTTCCAGTGTGGGGTCCATCCCATGAGATAAAGTCCTTCACAAACTCCAATGTGGGTCCTTCCCATGGGCTACAGTTCCATGGGGTACAGTCCTTCAGGCACAGACTGCTCCAGCGTGGGTCCCCCACGGGGTCACAAGTCCTGCCAGAAAACCTGCTCCGT
>JANZLQ010000008.1:12204986-12232894 GCA_026212715.1 Elanus axillaris
CCTGTGGACCTCCCTGGGCTGCAGGGGGACAGCCTGCCTCACCATGGTCTTCCCCACAGGCTGCAGGGGAATCTCTGTTCCGGCACCTGGAGCATCTCCTCCCCCTCCTTCTGCAGTGGCCTGGGGGTCTGCAGGGCTGTTTCTCTTACATTTTATTGCTGTTCTCTCTCACAGCAATTATGGAGTGTTTTTTAACCTTCCTTAAATACGTTATCACAGAGGTGCTACCAATGCTGCTGACTGGCTCAGCTTTGGGCTCTGTCCAACATGGGAGCAGTTTGTGGTGTCTTCTCACTTACACTAGACCACCCCGCTACCAAAACCTTGCCATGTAAGCCCACTACACAATTCTTCCAGAAAAAGAACACTTAAATAATAAGGGGTTCTGGTACTTGGTAGTGTTTTTGAATTGTTTTATGTTTTCAGTGTGGTTGAAAAAAAAACACATTTCCAACCAGGAGAAATAAAAAAAGGGGGAAAATTAAAGTCTGCAGGGTACACCATGCTGAAAGGGGCTGACTCTACAGGAATTTTGGTCACTGTAATATCTAGTGTCAGATCCCTGCCTAGACATTAGCCTTTTCCCCATTCTAATAAAAGAATTTTCCAATTGAAAAAGTTGATGAAGTTTTGTGTAACAGGAAGTAATCTGATTTAGAAAGAAAGACCCAAGCTGATTTTTCATTTTTCTGTGTCTGCTGCATAGCCATGCAACTTTCTCTAATTTTGATGAGTTCACTTTCAGTACAGTTAAGATGTAGAGAGAGCTGCAAGAGAATTTTTAACTTCAGACACTGCTTGGAGCCATGAATCTTATTTTGCAGTGAAGCTTAGTATGTATGTCTGCAAAAGGAGGAAAACCCAACTGTGGCTTTCAAATGCCTATCAGACTAAGCAGCACTTTATTATGAAACTAAAAATAAAGAATTTTGGTATAAGGATATAATAAACAGAACAACTTTAACACAGTGTGCTAAGAGGAAAAACAGGTCATCTGTTCTTGTTACTATCTTTCTATAAAACTTTCTTCACCATTTTTTCTTCTTACCTTGAGGTGTCCACAAATGAATCTTCAGCATCTATATACAGAATTCTACAGTTACTACAGATCTATTTATTTTTCCCTAGGTGCATCCAGAAGTCATATAATGAGGCTGTACTGTACATGAGTTGTCCAGTAATGGTTCACATGAAAAGTGGGCTAAATTCTCTTAAACAACACAACCCCACATGACATCAGCATGCACATTTCATGGTTGAAGAACCTGTGTTCACTAGGTCCACTTGAACTTTTGATTTCATACCCAAAATTTATTATTATTATATAAAATGTCGAATATTCAATATTAAATGATGATGAGAAGAAAACACAAAACAAAATACAATAAATATTATGCTTCACAAAAATCACTGAACAGCACTTTTGATGATGAAAAAGATGAGGACATGAAAAATATGGCTCTACGGTTGCCTAACTGTTATGAAGAGATGTTGGTTGGTCTTTTGGAGCCAGATTCTGAAACTACTGTTTGTTTGCAGTAGTTCACAGAATCATGGAGTGTTTTTGGAAGGGACCTCTGGAGGTCATCTAGTCCAACCTCCTTGCTCAAGAAGGGTCACCTAGAACCAGTTGCCCTGGGCCATGTCCAGAAGAATTTTAAGTATCCTCAAGAAGGGAGACTCCAAAGTCCCTCTGGACAACTCATGACAGTACTTGGTCACCCTGATGGTAAAAGGAAGTGTTTCCTGCTGTTCAGATGGACCACCCTGTGTTTCAGTTTGTGTCCATTGCCTCTGGTCCTGCCACTAGGCTCCATTGAAAAGAGCCTGGCTCTGTCCTCTTTGCACCCTCCCTTCAGGTATTCATGTGCATTGAGAAGATCCCACTGAACCTTCTCTTTCCTAGACTAAACAGCGTCAACTCTCAGTCTTTCCTCACAGGAGATATGCTCTGGTCTCTTCATCATTTTAGTGACCCTTTATCGGACTTTTTCTAGTACGTCCATGTCTCTCTTGTACTGAGGAACCCAGAACTGGACACATCACTGCAGGTACAGTTTCACCAGTGCTGAGCAGAGTGGTAGGATCACTTCCCATTATCTGCTGGCAATACTTTGCCTAACACAGCCCAGGATACCATGAGCCTTCTTTGCTGCAAGGGCGCATTGCTGCCTCATGTTCAACCTGGTGTCCACCAAGACCCCCAGGGTCAAGCTGCTTTCCAGCTGCTGACCCCTAGCATATATTAGTGCATGGAGTAGTTCCTTCCCAGATTCATGACTTTGCACTTTTCCTTGTTGAAATTCATGGGATTCCTGTCAGCCCATTTCTCCAGCCAGCTGATTTAAAAAAAAAAATAATAAATCCCAAACTTATTAACTCATAATTTCAGGATTATGTCATCAATAATGTAGTTCCCATCTGTTCAGTAAGGTGAATGAGAAGAGTCAAATGCCTTAACAGAATGGTTTACCTAAAGCACACAGCTCAGGGTGAGCAGCATAAGGAGTAGCATATTATAATAGCAGCTTTACAAGGTAAATAAGAAAGGCCATTCAGGCAAATTTGTTAGCCCAAATATTTCTGAATTCTCTTCTGGACAGTGGTAGAGCTTCCAGAGGTAGGGAAAATAAGGGACTATGGGCTAGCTTTCTATTTTGTGGTTAGATCACTCTCCAGAATCATAAAAGTTAAAGTTTATAATGCAGGAAACGAACCTGCGTATCCTGTGCCACCATGTTCTAACTAATATCAGAATGTGGATCAAAACTACTATCACAAGATACTGGCTTCTATAACTTCTCTGTCGAGCGTCATCCTACAGATGTGTGTGCAGCACTCTGAAAGAATCCCTTTTTGCTCCAAGTCTCCTTAGATCTTACTTGGGAAACACACCATTCCTGCATCCCAATTGAGTTTAAATATGAAAAAAGGTGCAAAGAAAATGTTCCAGTCCTGTCACGAGTCAGTCCTTCACAGCATTGAAAGAAACATAACTTTAGATTCCTACAGATGTATAACTATGTAAAAAAAAAAAGGTGATATTCTCATGGAGTCTAGACATTTTCTGGGTTCAGATAGCAGCTGAGCTTTAAATAACACATCTAAGTTCTACCAATCTCCTACATAAGGCACTCAACTGCTTTCTGGGATCTGGTGTTTATTACCCAAACAGATCCATTACCCTACTTTAGACTTTACTGGAACTATTTTTAAAATAAATCATTACTCATAGTCTCTATCTATGCTGGTGACTGCATTCATCTTAGAAGAGGTGTCACACTACTATGTGGTACAGAGTGATTCATACCTATTTGGCTCTGGAGTAGCTACTTCCAGAACAGACTGGTGGCATCTGCACTACAGGTCATGTAATCCTTGGCAAATGGGGTCCCCTGTAGCTCCTGAGAATCAAAATCTCTTTATTTACCTGTTCAAAGTGTCTAACATATTTTGCAGATTATGTTACGGGAAAGTTATTTTTATATTTTTCTTAATTTAGGATGTGGTATTAGGTAATATGAGCATGACTTGGGGTCTACTAGGGTTTGAGTGTATTCATTGTAGAAAGAACACAGTCTGGTGCTGTTTTACCTATGGCGGATTTGGAGAGTGACACTAGAATAAACTTCTAAAACCATGCAAGCGTATTTTTTGAGGGAATATGCTGACTCACTTTGACAAAGAACCTGGGTAAAAATTAGTATTTACACAATGTAAATGTGCAGAGACAGAAACAAAATGGTGATGTGAGGAACCATAAAGGTGGCCTGGTTAGAAGCGGAAAGTTACTGAACAGAAGAAAATGTCTGCTGAAAAATACTGACAGACAAATTGCCTACCAGCTTGGCAGCTGTGAGCCTGGGAACTAGGCCTTGGAAGAAGAAACATCCTTGAAAAGTGCAGCTGGCATCTTTGAAGTACAGCATGGTACCTAGAAACTGGAGGCATCCTGAGATACCATTGATAAGCACAAAGCCCAAGAAACTGTAATGGCAACTTATCACCTGAAAAAGTATAAACAGTCTGGAAAAATAAAATTGATCTGAAAGAATAGAAAGCATAACCATATATTAGCTATTACAGGTGAAAAATAGAGATTAGCAGCATCTATTGGTTGTTCAAAATGCTGGTGTCCTATGCTCTTATGTCTGTACGATATAAAAAGGACTTAATTTTTATCCCAAATGTAGCTTCTCTCTGAGAACTTCATGCATTGCTTGTAGTTTTACTTTCCTAAACAGGCTGAATTCTCTGCACTAACATTCTACAAGATCTTGGACCCTCGCTGGAGATGTCAGACTGACTCCAGACTCCATGACATGGATCACCTTTGAATGATTGTTACTTTATTGGTCCCGCTTTGGTCCCACTTCTGGGGTCAGTTTAGTTTGTCCTCCACCTCTGGGATGGTTGGGGCCCATTCTGGGATTGGTTTGTCCTCCCCTTTGGGATAGTTTGGCCACTTCTGAAATCTAATTCACTTGATACTGGTATTACATATCCATTTAAGTATATATGCAGTTTCAGTAATTATAAGTTTCTGGTAATTGGTAATGGTTTACATCTGTTTGGCTGTTGCTACACAATTGATTATTGCTATATTATCGACTGCTGCTATGTTTGATTGCTGCTATACTATTGGTTGATCCTATATTATTGATTGCTGATAGTATTTTCCAATAGCTTGATATATACATATATATATTCACTTTATTAATCATAGTTTTACTTGCCAGTGGTGATTTTGTGGTAGTATAACTGCTCGTCGTAATTTGGGGGATATTTGTGGTAATCTGTAATAAAGTAGAGACATTTAGAGGATAAAAGCCTCCATGTCTTTGTGTATTATGGAATGCTACAAACCCACATTCATGATTTCTATACACCCACAGGCCAAGTAATCTTTTAGGTTGTGACAAACGGTGAGATAAGCTACTTGACAGATTTACTCATTTTAATGTCATAGTCCAGTGCACTCTGACCAGGTTCTTTGAGATATTCCACATGTGGAGGTTATATTGTTTATTACCAGTTTTACTCATTTTAAAAACAGGTGATGTTACACTGGATTTCTGATTTATCAGTGATTCAAATTATACTGTATAACAATCAAATATAAGTTACAGTTTGCAAAACACAGCAACTGCAATACACAGTTCGATCACAACACCAATGTGATTCCCATTACAGGTCTCTATAATATGCTAACTGTTGTGGCAGTGGGCATCCTCAGTCAGTGGGAAGGACTACATGGGTTGAAGCCAGCTCAAGCCCTTTGCTCTCTTGCTTTGAAATTCTTTTGCTAGTTGTCTAGTTTTTATATTCTGTGTTGGGCTGAGTGCCATATTCACTCCACCCATGTTGGTTTGGCTGACTCAGGGAGACATTCACAATTTTAAAGGACTTAGAGAAAAACATTTATGTCATCTGTTGATCAACTCATCTGTTGACAGTTGTTTATCTAAAACAAAAGCCATCCTCTGGTCCCCTTTGTGTTGAGACTAAGTCAGTTTCCCTGTATTACTCTTTGTAACTGGTCAATAAACTCCTGCAATAGAAGAAGGCTCAGTGGAAACGGGTGGAGGTGATGTGCCCAAGAAGCTCAAAGTGGTGTATCAGGGCTCCTGTTAGAAAAAACCCAAAACATAGGGAAGTCATTTGACTATCATGAGTAATAAAATATTAGTTTGTCTAGTCTGTTAACATTATCTCCTAAATAGAAAGTCTTCTTTATTAAGAAGGCTTATCCTACTTAACTCTAGGTGATAAAAAGTCATGAGACTTCCTGTAAAATGAACAGGGTGGCTGGGTGACTAGGCTTTAACTCTGGATGGTTGGTTGGTTCTGGATGATAGTCAGTGTACAATTAGGTTGATTGTATTGAGAAATCCCAGTCTTTCAGTAATCTGTAAAGCTTTTGTTTCAGCCTATTAGGTCATTGAACAACAGTTTACATACAGTTTTCCTGTTAGGAGAGACAACTATTTAATTGTAACAACTTTCCAAATTTTCCAGTTTTCCCAGACCACCACCAACCACCTCTTTAGCTGTGGACAAATGTGCATCTGCTATTCTGTTAGGATAACTCTTTCCACTATGTATCACCTCCTTGCTCTGTTTTTTCAAAATGATAAATTATTTGTGATTGTACTATAATGACATTGTACGGGAAAATAAAGGCCTTGAGAATTTTTTTCTCTATAGGAAAGGAATGAATCATTTGCTACTGGTGAGTAGGCAGTAAATAGATTTCCCAGAGGAATTACACATAATTAAGAAGCAATTAACACACACAGTCTACAACAAAGGCTAAAAGAATGCACTATGCAAGTGGACATTATTAAGGACACACACTAATATTCCTTTGTTAAGTATCATACAAATTTGTCAACTAAAATCAGTTTAATTCTGATAATTTCTAAAACCATTTAATTATCCAGTGTCTGATGGTGTTTGCACAAAAGTATGCATCCAGAATATACTATCAAGTGACTCATCTTTTTGTGAGTTATCAGGAAATTGTTTTTTAATTGTTCATAGTTGTACCATTGCACATGAATATACAAAAAAAGAAAAACATGACTTTTAAGCTTACCCATCTCATTAATGGAAAACTTTCATTTCAGTTTTTGGAAAGATGGGAAACTACATCCAAAAATGCCAAATCATAAAACCACAAACAATGCATATTAACACAACAATCAACACAGAACATGCAGAATTTGCTCAAAGAGAATGACTCATAGTTATAAGCATAAGGTTGGTAGGAGTGAAAGGGGAGATTGGTGCACTTGAGGTAGTCTGCTAAATTTAAACTTATTTTTCCCAAATCAGTAAAATCCATAGTAAATAAAGACTTTTTAAGATTACTTACCAAAATCATTATGAGGTAAGGACTATGACCATAGTGAATGTTACCAGAAAGTACCTTTATTATAATTCAGAAACAAGTAATTAGTTTCAGTGTCTGGAAGAGAAGGCTATTACCACTTAAACAATAGATGACCCAAAATTTTAGCTGCCGAGTGCAAGTGTTACTAAAAAAGATTATTCTGACCTTAAACAGCTTCTCCAGTTTTCCCCTCCTACTTGGTCTAATCAGTCTTTCCATCCTTCCTGCATTATCCTGCATCCATACTCCTTCCTGGAAGGCAACCCTCAATATGCTTTTTAAGAAATGTAGCTGCCTACCCACAATTTTGCTGAAAGATCACTCTAAAGTACTTGCTTTTGTTCTCCCATTAGTATTTGAGTAACTGTGGACCCCCTCTGCATGAGTAATTCATACTGCCCCATTTCAACTCTTTAAATTTCCTTCTGAGTGCCTTCCTTCCAAGACTGAGTTTCATCACTGATTTACATAAACTTCTTGCGCTAGCAGCTAAACCCTGGAGCCTCTTTTCTAGAGCCTTAGCCTAAGACTGGTAATGAATTACATGTTTCTTTTGGTCTTTTTTTTAGCTGGGAAAGGAAACTAAAACATGGAAAAAAATCCTGCTGAGCCTTAAGGACCTTGAAAGGCTACCCTGGAGGAAGAAAAATTACAAAATTAGGTAGAATTAATAATTTATGACTAAACCTCAAAATTGTTTGTAGCAAAACAAGAATGTAATGGTTTTGTGCTGCTTCACACGAAAATTATCTGTGAAAACTGATTGGACTAGAAATGATACATAGCATCACCTGAACTGGTTTATTAATTTTTAGAATGCTCCTGAAGCTGTTCACCAAGCAAGGCACAGCAATGACATTCTGGGATAAAGGAAACCTCTCCTTACTTCCATGTGCAACTGTGTGAATTCCACATCCTGAGATCGAAAATCAAAACTAGGCTATAGCAAAACTGGAACAATAGATTAAACGTCTATTGCTCATTTTAGTAATTGTGAAGGAGCACTCCCAATACACATTTGAATACACATGGTTTGCAGTTCTGGCCCAATGCATACTGCAAAGCATGTAAACTACTTCTAGAACCTAATAGGACAAGATGCAAGTTTTACACATTTTTAACTCATTATTCATTAAATAAAATGCCAAATTAAGGTTCTGGTGAGCAAGGAGGAAATGCCAGAAAGGAAAAATGTAAAAAAAATAAAATTCTGCTAAGATTCCAAGCTGAAATTAAAACCAAAGAACCAAGCAGACAGACAAAATGGATTCTAGAGCTAGCAAATAATCCAAGCATGAATTGAATTATCCTCCCATTCTTCTTATGTATGTATGCACTATTATGGAGAAGCAAAACATACCCCAGTGAATTCTGGTGTTATAGTTTTTCCTTATACCGTGTATGCAGTACAACAATATATTTTAAATTATAGTATTATTTCTAGAAGTCCTGACCCCACAGAACTGTTGAAATGGGAGTCATATTCTGGGGGACTCCTAGCTGTATGTTCTCAGTAGATTGTTACAATGACCCTACGTCAGTTCATTTTTTTCTTCTGTTGTCTCACCATCCTTTATTCATTCCTTGAAGCTCCACATGATTTCACTTAGAGCTTCTTTTGACAGCATGATTTCTTTGATCTACATTTTTGTGAGCTTTTAATGACCAGCAGGTATAAAAGGTATGTCTCACTGCCTGTTTTATTTATAATTAGATCCCTTGACTCCATGGGGTTAGATCATAATTTAATTTATACTGGTGTAAATCAGAAGTTAATTACAAAGGCAAACTGGAGACAAATCTGAGTAAAACAGTACCAGAATCTGACCCTACTGTACATCACTCACATGTATCTGATACAGCTTTTTTGAAGTTAGGGACAGACCTGAATTTTGATCTCATTGAAATAGTGCGGTTTTCTTGCTTGACACCAAACCAAACCAAACCAAAAAACTCTACAACAAATCACAACAAGAACCTAAATCTTAATTTCCATACTATTATCATGCTGTGATATTAACCTCATGTTTGACTTCCGAAATTGATAGTCTGTTTTGCATTTTATATAGATTTTAAATTAGACACAAGCGGGCTCTGATCAATCAGTCTAGACTGAACTAAAAAAGGAGAAATGGGACAGAAAAAGCAAGCATTTTTATTGCTGCAATCACAAATTATATAGTAGCTTTAATAAGACTGAAAGAAATGGCAGATGGAAAGATGACACTTTCTTATTCTGGTCATCTTTGAAGATGTGACTATATTGACTCAGAAAAATTAAAATTTCTGTTAATATCTGTGCTACTTGCAATCCATTAAAAAATCATTACTACAAGGTCTTCATATAAAAGAGACATTTTTCTTTTGTTCCCATCAAACACGTCTGTCACAACGCATTTGCTGTCCTGTTAAAAAAGTCATATTTCTGGAAAGTAGCACTTATGGGAATTCCATTACTCTTAACATGGTAGCTGGCTAGTATTGTGACTACCTGAGGGCATTGCTTCCAGGCAGCTGTTTGAAATATTCATAATGCCACATAAATCTCTTCTGGTATATGTACATAAATCTGGTTCTGCATATGTACATAGCAAATTAATGTTGTAATTCTAAAAAAAAAAAGAGAACTTTCTCTCTTTTATTTTTCTTGCACTTGGGAGTTGAGGCTGAAGAGGACAACACTTACATTATTTATTTTAGCACCTGAGAATCTAAAGTTTAAAAGAAAAATCCAATTGCTTATAGAGTAAAAGTCACACAAATGCCTTTCCTGAAGGAAGTGATACTCAATCATTTGTCAATCATTTAATTCTACTTTCCTAAAGATATCTAAATTCTCCATAAGACAGTGAAGAATGTTAGTATTCCTTTGAGATCTTCTTGGACCGTGCCAAAATTTGCAGAGCTGTATTACTAATTTCTTAGTCCTTTTGGTAATGTTCATTGGTGGAACAATTCCTTGGAGTGGGTGTGAGTCATTTAGAAAGCATGAAGTTTGTGAAGTCAACTCTAAGAATAAAATCAAGTTTTGGATGTTTCCATTTCCATTGATTTACCTTTATAGAAAAAATAAGGTGCTCTGCAAATGGGGAGAGACCCTTTCAGGACATTACAAAAATAAAATAGTTTTCCACTTTAGAAGGTCTTGATATTAAAAATCTGCTTTTTAGATGTCTCTGTAGCACAGACAATGTTGAGGAGCTAGGAAGAACATTGATTCAAGTGTACAATATGGAAAAAATAATATGTAAGCTTATTCAATAGTACAAGATAGTGGCTTGAAGATTTTTTAGTCTACTTGAAATTAGCAGTGGAGCACTTTAAGGGCGAAAGACACTCAGAAGCAACAAAAACATGTTCATTGTCCCTGTGCTCAGTAATGGGCAATGCAATTTTAGTTTTCTTAAGTGGTCCTTCTGCTTTTATACTGCTAGCAGAATATTGTGAAACCATGTCATGTCCTTTAGATAAGTATTTTACATGAACTGTGTTTCATTGTGAATACAAATAGATATTGCTGTAAAGAGATTTCTTGACTTGTCATATTTCAACAGCAAACAGGCATCAACCTGAGATGCAGCGTTTAGGATACCAAGTGGTATTTGTAATATAATGGCTAGAATTTAGTAATGAATTAATTAATTTAGAAAGAATAACAAATATTTATTGTGTTATTGTTTCATTTAGAAACTTGTCAAAATACCTGTACCTCTTCCTTTCTTAGGGGTTCTTGAACGAGGTGCCTTAAAATTAAATAAAAAAAAACCCAAAACCAAAACCCAGATATCCTGAGACTGCCTACCATATATTCATAGACTGTGTTAACAGTCACTTTTATAGGAAATCACAAAAAGAATTCTAATTAACGTTTTGCATACTTCTTGATATGGATGTCCCATAAGCCCAGAAAGGTTTTCCCCAGTTACATGAATGTCAACCTGCTAATCTTTTTCCTTAGAAAAATGGGTATAAAATAAGTTTCATTTGGAATACACTCTGTCCTTAATTTTAAATCCTGCCAAATGTTGAAAATCTGAAGTTGGAGAGAATAAGGAAGGAAAAGGAACATGTAGTCCCCGGGCAGGAACTAGAACCCTCAATTCAAGATTTTAAGGAAACTTCTTTTCTACAAAATTTTGTGCTTTTTTGTTTATGCCTTTTTTATTTTATTTTTTTTTTTTTTACTTTGTGCAACTTTACCCCTATCTTTAAACACGGGTCTAAGTGCCTTATCATCCACTCCCCCTACAGGTTGTTGGTATCTCAGCTTCTGCTTCTGTTCCTTTGAGAATAACAGAAATGACATTCATGTCTATCAAAAGGTACCTCTGCACTTGAGACAATATGACAAATCTGGATATGCCACCTTTACTTGTGGTACTGTGAATATATCTCAGAATACTTTGTAGAATATTTATTATAACTTTATGCTGCATCCTAACACAGAAATTCTCCACTTTGCTTACCTGCTGCAAAAAAACTGAATCCTTCTGGGCTGTAAAACAGCCCTTTCTTTTCCATTACTTTCTCTGTCACCATAACGGACTTTTAGATAAGAATGACATGGAGCACTGAAGACACCTGAGTTCTTCAGAACATCTGTGAGAAATATGCTGGCTCATTATGCTAAAACAGGAAAAATGTCTACTTCTTCACAGGCAATAAAAGTGTTAGTCCAAGTTTAAAAAAAAAAAAAAGTTGATGCCTTGCTTACATATAGATCCAGAGGTAGCCTTTGGGAGAAGATTTTTACAGCCGCCTCTAGTACAAAAAATTCATTGTGATACTCTCCAGTCTCAGGAATTGATGTCAGCGCTCCATATCCATAATCCAGAGCCAGAGCAAAACACTGGGGTCCACAAGCTGTGAGGAAAGAGGTTTTCTTCATGCCTTGATGTGGTACTTGTGTTGCTGGGAGGGGAAACAGGGATCAAAGGATCGGGCATACATCCTGCTTTAGAGACACATGTTGTATGATGTTGAAGTTTGGTTGTCAGCTAATACATGTTGTCAGCATGAAGGACCTTTGCAACCCACCATTACCTCTCCTAGTAGGGAAACATTAAGCCTAACAAAGGACATTATCAGAAGATGCTATATGCTTCAGCTACTTTCATACTGCTGAGGTATTCCCTATCAGTTAAGGTAGTTTAATGCAGTTCTAAGCCCGCATCTCATACTAATAAACAAAGTAGCAAACTAACTTTATATTATATTTAGTTTGAAATGGAACAAGCTCTATAAAAGATTCCAACAGTAAAAAGCATTTATTTTAGTGAGCAATTACCATGCTCAAGATAACACATTTGTCATGAGACTTTGTTCAGACCAATTAACTAACCTGAAAACTTGTTATGCCACATTTTGAAAATATAAAAGAAGCCTCCCCAGCTGTTGTGATGGCAGCTGGAGTGTGTGCTCTCAATTCATTAATAAAATATGTAGCTTCATTAGTTCCTCTGTATTTCACTTTTGTAGAAGAAAATAATCACGTTTATTGCATACTTCTAATGTGAAAGGAATCTCTGCAAGGCATACATACATCATGACTGTGATGTCTCAATTATGTAATGCGTAAATTCAAAATAATAGATTGTCTGCATAAGAAATTGTTCTCCAGTGCAGTGCTGCCATGTCTAAGAAAATTTCCCTCTAATATTTCCTGAAATAGGATGAAATAGATTTCTTTTTCAATAAAACTTCTTTAAGCACATTTAATTTATGTGGCTTTAAAACATCAGTTCATCACTCGTCACCGAATCCTTGAAATTGTCCACATTATTTTAGATTAAAAAAAAAAAAAAGTATGGTTTTTGTGTTTATATTTGCCTGGTTGCATTCTTAATGCTCCTGTTTGGTTAAGGGAGAACCAAAAAACATTTCTATAATTAGAAAATTATAGCAGGGCATTGGATAACTGAGTATGTTTACAGGAGATGTGTGGGAAATTCTGTCTTTGTGCCTAGATAATTAACAAGCTTGTCTATTTAATCTCCAAACCACAGCAAGTTTGATTTGATGAATTTACCTTGCAGTAACTCAGTTTTTTAATTCAGTTTTTTTTACCAATGATTATTAAATTATGACTTACTGGGAGTTTATTAATAATAAAGAAGATAATCTTTCACCTGTAGGGTTTGAGTCCCATCCAGCTCAGCAGGAATTAAAAGCTGTTCCTATCTAATTAATTTCAGTGGTTCATACATGAGAGATTTTCAGTTTGAGCTCCTGTGTCACAAACTTACCACCATACTTTTCACTAATTGCCAGACTCCTCAGACAGCAAGAGCTTTAAAAACTCACTTAAACTGAACTCTGTACTATCTACCTCCTTTATAAGGGTCAAGCCTGACTAAGAAAGCACATGTGGGGAGCAATCTTTGCTACAGACCTGTGAGCACAAAGAAATGAATTTTCTGAGGCTGTCAGGGTAGAACCTCTCAGCTTCACTAGCTCTACACCATGCTTTGAAGTTAATGTAATAGGTAGGTTGTAAGTAACTTGGCTGAGGAGGCATGTTTTCTTAAGCATATAGAGAAAAATAGTCTATCATTTAAAATTCAGCATTTCTATGACCAGTCCCAGGACTGAGGACAGCAAAAGCCTTGAGACCCTGCAGCCCTACAGCTCTCCCTCACTGGGTCTTTTTTTGTTCAGATACCTTTACAATACACAGTGAGACTCTTCAAACAGACAACTTAAGAATTATTTATTAACACAGCAATTATTTATTGGGAAATACATTCAATAGATAGCTAGGAATAGCATGGTACTAAGCTAAGCATTATATTAATATGCTCAGCACTCTGGATGAGACATCCAGTGAGCCTTTGCTGGCCAGACGTGTGCCAGTTAGGTGAGGTATGGTTGTTTCCTTGGAACAGGCTGATCTTTGACGTTGTCATGTAGCTATCCTTTTTTTCCTTAGGTTGTATATCCTTTCATGCCAGTAACTTTCCTCTTAAAGCTTTAAGCTATTATTTATATCTACTTAATGACACTTCTGTCAGTGTTTTTACTATTTTTGTCTTACATGGACATAATGTATGTGCTACTGTCTTAGAACTCGACAACTTTCTGAGCAAAATTGAGGTTACACTTCTCTACTGCACCAAACTGGGCTTTAGGTCTCAGGATAATACCTTTTTTGTTCTATTACACTCTTCTACTGTCCAGACTGTACAGCTGCTTGCAAAATGCTCAGTAGATAATGTCTCCTTTCCATAAACTTCTGAACTATTAATGGGAAGTGCTTGGAAAAATGATGGGTGGCCAAGGCTTAAACAATGTTGGGAATTATTCTACTATTTCAATCATATAAACAATTAAATTCCAATGCCTCTCACTGTTCAATTTGTAATGCAGTCATAACAATAAAGTTTCAGTCACAGATGGGAACCTCCAACACCTAACACAGTGCAAATTATAGAAGTTTTAAATTAATATGTAAATTAATTGAACAGCACATTTATGTTCAAAATCATTTCACAGGCAAGGACAAAGAACAACTTATATACATATAAGTAAAGCCAAGAATTTAATGGTTAGTTTAATAAAAATCGTAACATTTTAATTCAAGAATCATCATTAGTTTAGATCGAATTATTTTGGAGAAACAAAAAATTATAATGCCAGTATGGTACTTATATACAGAAATAGTCTCAATAATAGCAATAACACATCTAAAATCGTAACTTGCACTCTTCTTATTTTCTACTCCTTTTCCTGATGTTATGCTTGGCCTTCCACTGCTCCTTTGGACCAACTGTTTCACAGTGGGTTTGGTGGTGGTGGGCTGTTATAGCCAGTTGTCAGCATCTGGAATCCTTTGCAGAGACAAATAGGATCTTCATGTTGATGGTTTATTCTTCCTCTCTTCTTTTTTTTTTCTTTTATTTTTTGTTTCCACACTTAGTGTCATTTAGATATGCCCACTAACATGCGTTTATACCTTTCTCTTTCTTCATCAGTTTACAGCTCCAGGCTACAACCAAATTTACTATTCATGGTGCATTTCACATATATTAGCTGCTATTTCTTTGTTCTCTTCTTTACCCTTAAAGTCAGTTTTGTCCAGTTCCACATCTGTAGGTTTTTTTTTTAAACTGACCATTACTGAGTTGTTTATAATGTAGGTTCTCCAGTGCCAAGTATGTGCCCCATCTCTTACCAGCCTGTGTCTGTGCTCCTCTGTGCTGCAATCTCCCTCTGGTTCTCAAGGCCTCTGCTGTCATAGTAAACCTGTATTTCAGTACATTATGTCATTGTGTTAGAGTTGTAAATATTTTATTCTGTCTAGAACAACTGCTTGTTACTGCTATCTATATGAAACTATAGTTGTATCACACAAAGATCAACAAAACTAAAAAAAAAAATTAAAAACAATAGATATAGACACCTGATCAATTAGAAAAATTGCTCTCAAAACTAAGCCAAGTAAAATAAAGTTACAGGCAAGTCAAAATAAGCTCAGACAAACCTCAAGCCTGACAAATCTCACTCCTGAGGCCTTGTGAGCTCAGTGCAATATGATTAAAACCTGTTACAAGCAACAAGTGGAAACAACCTTAAAACATTCAACAAAATGAGAAAAAAAGATATGATGAGTTCTTTAATACTTTTCAGAGTATTTTGAAAGACCATTTACTGTTTCATCAGTTTGTCCCTGTTGTTTTTGGGATGCAGTGAAAGACGATCAGCAGGGAGTAAGGAAAGATATATATAGTCTTGCTGGGGTTTTGTTAGATTAGTTTTTTTCATCTTCCACATTAATTCTTTCAATTAGAAATCAGATGAGGGGTTTTTTAGGGCATCATATTTATCACTTCTTCCTTTGATACTCACTTGGTATCTCAAAATTCTTTTACTGGAGAACAGCTTATGTTCTCAACCTAAACCAGACCATTGCAGAAGAGGACATTTCAGTATTATATTTATTGCTGTTACAGTACTTCAGAGCTGGATATTCACAGTATATGAGAGTGTATGAAAATACTTCTTGTAATGGCATAGCCCTCATCATGGTGTTGGAGTCTCTTCCGTACAGTATGAATTATAAATTAAATCTCAAGCTTTAAATAAAGAATCATGGTTCTAACACAACAACAACAATAAAAATAATGATAAAAATACCAATACCAATAATGATAACAATAATGATAATGATAACAATAACAAAAGCAATAACAACAATGATAATGTTATTATTATGACACTACACCCATGATCTATTACTATTGTTGCTGTTGTTATTATTATTACTTAGTTATAAAGATTCAGGCTGGAGGGGACTTGAGGATGCCTCTAGTCTAAGCTCCTGCTCAAAGCAGGGCCATCTCTGAGTTCAGGTTAGGTAGCTTAGGGCTGTGTTTGGTCTGAATGAGTCCAGGGGAGTGCCACCAGGATGGCTGGGGAGGCAGCACTTGCCCTGTGTGGAGGGGCTGAGGGACTGGATCTTGTTTAGCTTGGAGAGAAGATGGACTGTGGAGGATCCACCAGCAGCCACGCAGTGCCTATGGGGAGGTCAGTGATGGGATGGAGACAGCCTCTTCACAGCAGGGTGTGGTGGGAAGATGAGAGGTGGTGGGCATAAACTGAAATGAGAGGTTTAGACTGCATCCAAGGATAAAACTTTTCACCTTGAGGGCAGATGAGCAGGGCAATATGACAAAAATCAGTATGATGCCTTTCAAGTTAAGGTATCCATCCAGTTAAAGAGACTGCTAAATAAAACTGCTAATGAAACGCTTCTGCCAGAAGTATATTAGTCTAGGGGTGGAGGTAGACCTGCAGAGCATCAGTGAGTCATGACTGTGTGTGCGCACACGCTGTCTGTGCAGGAGGAGAGGGGAACTGTCAGGGGAGTGTGCGGACCGAGGGCTCCCTCAGGATGGGAAGCGGGGGACCCCGGACCAGCTGTGCTTCCCCGACGGGTGGCATCCCTCAGGGCCTGAAGGCAGCGGGATCCCTCAGGGCCTGAATGCAGTGGGCAGATCTGGCAGCCAGGTGCACAGCCCACTGTCCAGGAGATCAGCTCCCTTCAGAGACAGGGCCAGAGACAGGGCTGGGCACAGGCACCCTGGGGCCTGGATGAGCCAAAATGGTTCCCTGGGCCCTGGGCAGGGGTCCCAGGTGAGGGCCGTCAGGGAGAAGGAGACTGAGCAGTGCTCTTGGGGCCCTAAGTAGAGTAACTGAGACAGTTATTAGTAACCAAACTACCTGCATTTCACACCACAGTAGGTCTCACTGATCTAGCTCCTCAAACTACTGATCAAAGTCATTTTAGGGAAATATTTTTATTTCCTCTAAGTTTAAAGCAAATACCCCTCTGTTCATTACTGGCAGTCCTCATTATGGGTTACCAGGAGGGTTGGCTTTGTCATTAAAGCCACAGGTTTATGGACCAAATTCTGTTCTTTGCTGCACATCAGAAAAGTAACATAAGTACTTTCCTGAAGGTAGTTACTCCAGCTTTACAAGGATGTCATTGAGCAAAACCTAGAACTATTCTTGTGGAAAAGTGAGCTCTCATAGCAAACAAACAGTGCCATTATCTGTGCTTGTGCAGTACATATTTGGTGATCACCTGTAATCCCTTTGTTGAATCTAACCTATTATCTCTACTGCAAATAAAAGCTACAGAAAATTACAACCAAAATGTTAAGGTGCTAACAGGCATTATCTCATGAACAGTAGCAGACATCACTGTCATTGGACTCTAAACAAAGGCTCAAGGCCTGAAAAAACAAAAGAACTTTGATTGTAAGGTCTGGTGGTTTCAGCCACCTCTTTTCCAGAAAAAGAAGGGAAAAAAAAAAAAAGAAAAAAAGGAAAAAATAAAAAAGTAAAGAACAAGAAAAAAAAAAAAGAAAATGCGTGAAGCAGCAATTTTTGTTATGAAGCAATTAAAACTGAGTTTAGTCCCACATTACTTCTAACTGAGAGGTCCTGTACATTTGGTAGTCTCCCCTTGAAAGCTACAATTTTGTCTGTAAGCTTTGCCATCTTGTACAGGGTAATGATACCTTGCATGCACTCTTCTAGCTTATGCTCTGTTAATTTACTGTTGGAGTTTAATTAGCCTTTGACACCAAGTGATTAAGATGCACCCTGTTTTATCCAAAAGTCATGTCCTGCTTTTAACACACTATCAGTCTATTCACGTTCTCATGCCTGGCTTTTATATCTGTCTGTAAAACTGTCCTTCATAAACTTAGAAATTCAGGACTGTTCTGCTGCTCAGAAAAAAACTATTGTGCAACAGCACATTTCATAGAGTACCTTAACAACCACACTAAAAGAATGAAGTTGTAAATCTGACAATGCATAAACACAGACTCTGAGCTATGGGACTGGTAAAGCTTTGCATTTTGCTTAAAGAGAGAGCTGGACAATATTGCCTCTTGGTTTTCTCAAAAATCAGATTATACCTGCATTAGTTCTAGTTATGCACATGACAAGAGTCCAATAATAGACCAAGTATATTGATCACTGTAGTGCAAAGCACTCTTTTATTACATGTTAGAGTGGCTGATCAGGCACAAAACCTTTTATACCTCTCCAAATGAAAACTCGATATTGTTTCATTGTCAAGGTTGTAATTTACATTTAGTGGTCTTCTACTCGAAATAAAGTCTATGAACTTCATATCCAGAGTAAGTCAGTTCTTTGAGGTGGGTGAAACATTAGTCTCCAGACCTTTATGTAGAATAATCTTAAGGAACTCTGGTCTGATATAGCACGTTTCTTGTCATTTAAAGTTGTTATCTTGATATAGTAACAATACATATACATAGATTAGCAAATTCAACTTACTTATCTTTGCATTAAATGGGTAAAACATATATTTTATACTGAGAATGTATTTCTGGTTTTAGAACTAGAAATTATTAATCTTCTCTACAAGTTTTTATACATTTGAAATGGTGTAGTTAGACTTCTTGAGGCCTTCCATGTTTTTTGCAACTGTTCAGAACTTCTGGTATCACTGAGACACAGTCCTTACTCTGATGGTCAGCACTCTCAAAATAATAAAATGATACAATACAAAGAACTGAGGGGAATAAAGCAGACTTTGATTATTTTACAAGGATGATAATGTAGAGAATTCCTTTCTTGAATCCCATTTTTTTCTAAAGAGGTGCCATGCATTATTGTCCAGAAAGGACAATAGAGCTACACAGCTTGTTGACAGTGTTTAAGATTAAGTCCAGCTACATAGGTATTAAAAGTTGTGCAGGCTTTTTCCTAGTTCTCTCACAGCATGAAAATTAACTTACAGGAAGCAAACTTGAACTTCCCTTTTTTGTGTCACAGTATGAATGTTAAAAAAACTCCAAAACTTATCACCTGCAAAATGAGATGACAAAAACTTTTAGCAGCTTGCTAACTAACCAGAAAAATGCCTAACCATGATATGTACGTAGTCTTGTACATTACAGTTCCTCAGGTAAACTAACTTCATGATCAGAATCACTTTCATTTTTCCATGTCTTAGCAGGCTGTCGTGTAACTCACATCCAATATTTGGATTCATAAAGTAGTTGTTTCTCCCCTTACCTACCTAGAAAGAATTAATCTTGTAATAGGATTGACACTCAATTTCCATTTGAACAGTCTTGGGTGACATACTCAATCATTCTGAAAGAAGCATCCATCTTTGCCTGCCCAAAGACCCAAGGAGAGTAACACTGACCAATGATGACTTTTTGGGAGAACAGGAGTGCCTCAGTCAGCCAGCAACTCCTAGGCTTTCATATTGCTTTACCTTTCACATCTGACTGGATAAAGTTATTTGGAAAGAAAAGATGTCAAACCTGTGTCGTAAACTGCCTCAGTCAAACCTTGTTGTACGTCATGGTGCACAAAGACAGTATCTAATGTAATTTTAGAAAACATCTGCAAGAATCAGTGCTTCCATGTTACATGATATCTCACAAGCAGCACTTATTAAGGATAATGAATATCCAGTTTAGATACCTTCTGCAGTCACAGGGGATTTAGTCCAACAAAATCCTTTTCTTAGAAGTGTGTTCCTTCATAAGTTAAAACTTTGACATGTTGAGGTGACTAGTAAAAGAAGTTATTGAGACCAGTCTGATTAACTGTGGAAAAATCAAGATACACCACAAGGCAAATCACCTAATTTGCAGGAAGGGAACTCAATTAGTTGGAGAAGGACGGAATCCATCTGCTGCTCAGGAGATATTTTTTTTTCATTTTACACTGAAGTCTCTGATAAAACAGTGAGCAGAACTTGATTCTGCAACTGAAAAACCTGGGATTCTCCCATCCTAGCTCTCAGTTCTAATAATTAAACTTAGGAAACACATTTATTCTTTCTATGTCTCTATCTAGCACTCATTTTTGTTTGTTTGTTTGAGTGGGGGTTTTAGTTTTAATGCAAAAGGGAAACACCCTTAAAAGCACCTTAGTCACTGTCTATATGATCTAGAACATGCAGTTAGTTAATACTCTTGAAAGTTTAATGATGCAGTTTGAACTTTATCAGATAAATTAAAATATCTGATGTAGGTTTTCCATGACTTGGGTGAGAGTTGTAAAGATGTAATTGTTAAATAATAGGTAAAGCTACTCCTAAACAGGAATCGGGAAAGTTTATTCCTCTTTTAAAATAAAATGCTGGTATTTAAAACTTGAGCATAAAGATATATCTCTTAAGAGTTCTGAGTAAAATTGCCAAATCCTCCTTGACAGCTGGTTTTGGCAGCTTTATACTCAGTAAGCTGCCATTCTGCTTGCCTAAAAGGTAGGTCCATATGGCCAGTGTAGTTATTCAGTTCTGGATTTCAAGATAAGCAGGGCCAATTAAACCAACCCAAATTTTGTGGGGGAAAAAAAATGTATAAATTCTCAGTATGTTTAATAACACAGGGTAAAGTCACAACCAAGTCATTCAACTATTTTTCAGGCTGAAAGAGAGCAAAAGTTCAGTTGTTTATACAACTTCATGTAGATACATCTCAAGTCACTGTAAATGCATCTTTGCTTTGAAGTAGATTTACCTATTTTCCTTGTAGGGAGCTCCCTTATGAGAAAATTATTTAGACTACCCGATGAATGGAGAAAGTTTTAAGAGGTAAGGTAGGAATGCAAGTTGAAAAAAAGGTTTATAGGCAGCTTTCTTCCTTATTTTTGTGTCTCTGAAGGGCGGGTCTCAGCGTTCAGGCTTGTTTTTAATTAACTAAGCCATTTTATGAGCTGAAATCCCTTAAGGTGCCTACCAAGTTTCTTCTTTCAGTTTCTGCTTGAGCTGCAGTTTCCTAGCTCCTTCCTGTGATTCTTGTATTTGCTGCTATAGCCACATCCTGTACTCTGGAGTCTTCTTTCTTCTAAGTATACTTAGCTGCTTTTCAAGGAAGAAATAGCTTTCCCTTCTTCCTGAGCATCTGACCTGCCTAAAAGATATTTTAAAGGAAAATAAATATGCAGTCAAAGAACAAATAAAATACTCTGATATTGACAGGGAATGTAGTGTCTATTTGAAGAATAAGGATTCCCCTGACAGAAGCCAAAATGTAGGTAAAATAATGCTGAGCAGTTTGGTGCTTTTTTTTCTTAGGATCTGTCCCTTAAATAAGTTAATTGTTTTTGTGCTAAAAAGTTTCTCTATCACTGTCTTTTTACAATATTGTATTTACTACTAAAAGTTGTTGCAAGACATAGCAGTTACTGACATCATCTTACAGATAAAGAAAAATTGCAGGAAATATGTAACCCCAGCACAGACATTTCAGGAAATCATTAGTCTATGTAGAAACCTTTATCTATTTATTATTACTGGAACTTATTGTAGTTTGATAAAAACCGTTCTACAAAAGCACTTCTTCTAATAATGTTTTAGTGTATTTTCTTCTTGACTGCTTAATTATATGCTAATTATTTTGACAGCAGAACCAGATTCTTACTGAAAGAAAATGTATTATTTCCCAGACTAAAATGTTTATGCAGAAATAATGTTATGGCTGAAAACACTGAATCTTTTTGCATGGCAGTTGTCACCTCTCTTACAGCTTTACTTCAAAGTGCTTAAACACAAAGCTCTTTTAGCTGAACACTCCAATTTGAGCCCAACCATTTCCTCCTAAGCTCTTTCCTTCATACATTATAAGACTATTCTGGGGTGAGAGAAGCATGTTGTGGTTATGCTGATACATTCCTCCACAAAAGGGGTTCTGTTGATAGATTTTATTCAGCTTCATATTGTCTTAAGAGAAATTTAATCAAGCCCACATGCAACCATATAAAAGAAGTAGCAGCAGCAGCAGCAGTATAGTAGCAGTAGTAGTAGTAGTAATAGTAGTAGTAGTAGTAATAGTAGTAGTAGTAGTAGTAGTAGTAGTAGTAGTAGTAGTGGTGGTGGTGGTGGTGGTAGACCCTCATCTTCCCTTTATCCAAAGATTTCTCTGCTGATCTTTTGTTGTAGAGCAGGTACTTGATACTGTTACTGCGATTCGTCAAGCAAAGTACTAACCATGCATAGCTATGACATATGGCATTTATCTTCATTTAACAGATTGGCCCTTTTACAGTAGAACTTTTCCAATAATGAAGATAGATAATTATTGAGAATATTCAACTTGGAAAATGGTTTTAGAAGAAAGACAGTACAGATGAAATTTGCACTTCTATAGCTCTTGCAAGACATCCTTGCTGCTGTAAAATGTTAGAGCAGAACATTGTAATTTGGCTGTAACCAGACACAACAGAGCTCTTCTGCCATTCTTACCGCACACACTCCAGGCCTTTACTCTGTCATTTTGTATCTCCAAATGTTCTTGCAGCCCACAAGGGGTCCAAGAATCTCTGATAGTGACACATTTCTTATAGCTAAGGATAGCAGTGGAAAGCCAATTATAATAGCTTCCCTACTAGGCCCTGTGGTGTTTGAATCTTTGTAACCTGTGTGGCTTAGTTTTCTCTGAACTGCACTGCTAAATTTCTAAAGAGACCGCCCTTCGAGGCAGTCACCATTTTCTGAATCAGAACCGATGAAGAACACTGTGGAGGAGACACACTGTGCTCTTTCAGGTGTATTTTATTATAGTTACTTCTGCTTTGTTAAATCTAAACTTTTAAAACGAAGTAGAGGTGAAGACAGTTATGCTACTCCATCACTTCTCATTGCCACTAACTTTATAAAAGAGAAAATATTTGTTAAAATGTTGTATATATCTTCAGTCCATCCTTTTCTCCCCCTTGCTAGAAACTCAACTGTTAAAATACTATAATCTGAAGTCCAAATGTTTAAGACTGAACTGGATGAAACAGGATATGTGCCCTGTAAATAATTAATTATGAGCCTTCTTGAAATTTAATGATAAGATTCAAGATAAAATCCAATTAAATCAAATTTCTTCTGACTGGCAGGAAAATTATTATTTCACACACACAGTTTGCTTCTACATCAAATGGAGAGCAGCTTAAAAATTAAACACCAGTTTAATTTAATAAGAGTGACCTTGAAAGGACAAAAAAATGGGTTCTATAGGAAAAGCTATTCAGTAGCCTTTGAGGGGGGAGAAAATCACTGGAGAGGATTATTATCTGGCATTTTCTTTATTCTTTGCTAGTATAAAATCTGATCACAAGCATTTTTAAGTAAAAAAGTAATTTTGCAAGAAGCTTAAATTTTTAGCGACTGCAAGTGTTCATGAATGTGATTAATAGTTTCACCCTGTCTCTCCATCCTGCTCCCCAGAACTACAGGGAAAATATGAAATTTTATAAAGATTTTATTTCAACATTTTCAATATAAAATACTTCGTAAGTCCCCAACAATTACTTCTTTTTCAATCTGTCTGTCAAACTGAGAAATTCTTTTCTCCACCAGAATTTGAGAAGAAATATAACAGTTTATAGCCTTTTTGTCCAATAATATTTAAGAGCAGTTCTTACCTTGTCAGAGAGGAACAGAGGAGCTGCTAAGGACTTTGGGCTTGTCTGGTTTGGAGAAAAGGAGGCTGAGGAGTGACCTTATTGCTCTCTACAGCTTCCTGTGGAGGGGACGTGGAGAGGGAGGTGCTGAGCTCTTCTCCCTGGGATTCAGTAATAGGACGCATGGGAATGGTTCAAAGTTGCGTCAGAGGAGGTTCAGACTGGACATTAGGAAGCATTTCTTTGCGAAGATGGTAGTCAAACACTGGAACAGGCTTCCTAAAGAGGTGGTCAATGCCCCAAGCATGTCAGTGTTTAAGAGGCATTTGGCACATGCCCTTAACAATGTGCTTTAACTTTTGGTCATCCCTGAATTGGTTAGGCAGTTGAACTAGATGATCACTGTAGGTCCCTTCCAACTGCCTATTCTAAAACAGTCTATTCTATTCTATGTCAGACAGGCATATACTTTGTATTGGCAAAGTTCTACTTTCATGATAGCTCCTTTATTCTCCCAAGTCAAACTGAATCTTAGGAAGCTACTTTTCTTTTTTACCTTAAGACTTTTGTTTTCTTTTCATGTTTTGGTCCTCTCATAAGACTTACTTACAAAGTTTTTGAAGTATACTTCTTTTATGATTGAGTCTAATTTAAGCTCATCAGAAATCAGATTGCAGTCTTGCTTTTCTTCACCAACCACATCCCAAAAATAGAACAGAAGTATGGTGAAGTTAGAACAATCAAAATTCAAACAGCAATATGATATCATCTAATGTATTGTTCTTCCTTCATAGATTTGTTAATCATCATTAATTTGAAAGGAATTGTCTCTAAACTGTTTATGCAGTACGAAGTTGCCAAGGAATACATGAATCCAGGGAACCTCTTGACATAATTTAAATTGTTAGAAATAATCTGAGAAAAGTGAGTTCATTAGAATAATCTGGGACAGAAGTCTTTCGAGATTAGAACAGTATCAGCAAAGTAGTTTCAACCCAGTATTAAATATGACTAATATCTTTTTAAAAAAAGTTATTTTAAATTAAACCACATGCAAAATGCTGTGGAATACTATCAGTCTGTATTAATAATTATGTTTTTCATAAACTCATATTTTATGATCATCTAGTCCATTTCTTTGTTCAAAGCAAGATTAAGTTTAAAGTTGCATCATGTTGCTCAGCGTTTTCTGCAGTTAAGTTTTTAAATTCTTCTAGGACAGAGATTCCACAGCTTCTCTGAAAAACCTGCTGCAGTACTTAACTGTTCTCAGGATAGTGTTTAACCACCTTTACCTTATTTAAGCAACATTTACATTATTTAATGTATTTCATGTAATATAGATTTACATCTTGAATTTCATGTAATATAGATTTACGTCTGTCCCTGGTCTCCAGACAAGACATAAATCACAAGCCATCATGTTGTTGTGGTTTTTTAACCAACTTTCCATACATCTTATAATTCTATGGGTTGGGTTTTTTGGTTTTTTTTTGGAGGGGTTGGGGTTTTTTTTTAGTACTATGACATATTTTCAGTGTTGGTAATATAGGCAAAATACATAACATAATCGGCAAACTCTCCACTTGTGTCAACCTTTGATAAATATGAGTAAAGAAGCTGGCATGGGGAAGGGTTGATACTTATTCTGAACTGACCTGAAATGGGCATTTTCTAATTTACAGTTTGCTTGCAGACTGGTTATTTAGATCGTGCTTTAACAAATTATTTTACTGAATTCATGATTTATGAATGGTTATCACAGTTATTGTTTTGCTTCTGAATGATGTCAATGTTTGTAAGGGAGGAAAACCTGAAATGGCAGGATTTTTGCATATATGTCAACCATACATGTGTTTACATAAGTAATCAGCCTTCCATAAGCATTTTAAAAAAGATAAAAAATTAAATGAAAAATTACAACATTTTTCTGAAGGATTACTCTGTTCTTGTTGTATACTTACCTATAAGATACTAATTTTTGAACACGCAGACCAAAGCAAATACATGGAGTTTGCATGTCTTCCACCTCTCTCCAAATTTAATTGCTCATTTGTATCAATTAAACCTCAGAAACTAATTTCTAAAAATAAATAAGACATTCTGAGTAAATATTCAATAGAAACTCAGTAAATATTCAATACATTGAGGAATGTTTGCTACATGTGAAATGCAGTCATGGAAATTACCTCTGAGAGATTTGACTGGCCAGCAGAGGCATCAGAGCAAATGTATGTCAAAATAAATGAGAAAACATAGGCAGTTCTTGTGGTCCTTAGGTTATTACTATTGATAATTAAGAGAAATAGAAAAGCAGAAAATAATAGTTTACTATTGGACACAAATAACTTAAAGAAAACATTGTGAGTGGAGAAAACAATAATCAAAAAAAAAAGATTATGTCATCAGTTTCACAAAATGAAACTCTACAAATGAGAACATTAAAAGGGGGAAAAAAAAGAATATAGGAGCTGAAGTTAGACCTAGGCAGAACTATTGCTTTTAAAAGAAATATTTATCACTACAACTGTTATGCAGCTACCATTTTATGTATCTATATATATGTCTCTGACAGAGAATAGTTACCTGCTTTTATATTAAAATTACTTGCTTATAGTTTTGCAAATTTATAGAAATGTTATCATTTTTCAAGATTTTAATGTTCAGTAACTGTCTCAAATTTGAGTAAACTAAAATTCAAAAGCTTGAAATGGTTCAGGCTTAGCCTTTGAGGAAATAATGATTCTCATCATGAGAATAAACCCCATCCAGAAGTTCAGATTTTTTACAAGACACAAACATGGTAGCCATCTTCATTCAAAGATTGGTGACTCCTCACTATTCATAAAACTATACATACAGAGAATTTGCCAGATAGTTTAGACAGACAAATTTAGGCCTTTCTTCAGTGTGATGAGTTTAAGAACTATAGTTGCCAATGATTTTGTAACCACAGGTTAAAATTATAACAGAAAATGAATCTGGAGACATAAAGTGAGTATTCTCCACCGGCTACCCTAAAACAGCCACCATAATAGAGTGTAAGTACACTACCATGTAATTTTACCCACCAGTTCATTCTTTGCATTCATGGTTGCTCTTACTGCAAAGAAGTTATTTCACTCCCAGTTCTCCAACAGCTATTTTCAGAGACTACATTTCTTTCGCAAAGAAAACCATTGTGAAGTTCTGGAGCTAGTGGCCCTTATGCCACATCTCAAATCTTATAGTGTATTGGCTAATTTTTGTGCTAGAAGAGCACAATCTGATGGTCTACAATATAACTGCATTATTTCAAGTATTTTAAATCGAAAGAATAACATGCACACACAGTCCCTTTAATAATTGATTTTTTTGATGTACAAGGTCACTGAACGCATTTCACAAAAATAACAGCACCAAATAACACAACATGGATGTGGCCAATTTGGTCATGAAGGGCTAGTGAGCCCTTTACTGAGCTCTTTAACCCTTTATCATTTGAATTGACCAGGACTCATTCCTTGAAGTATATGCATTTAACAGTGTACAGGTAGACCACCCAGCCAAAAGCAGAAAACAGATAATGTTTTATAATCCAATTTTGTGTTGAATGTTATCTAGGAAGAAACACTTGGAATTTACTCTTTTGTTTTTTTCTCTGACACACTGTGATGGGTTGACCCTGGCTGGACGCCATGTGTCCACCAAAACCATTCTATCTTTCCCCCTCCTTTGCTGGACAGGGGGGAGAAAATATAACAACAGGCTCGTGGGTCAAGATAAGGGCAGTTTAATAAGCGAAAGCAGAGATCGCACGAGAAAGCAAAGAAACAAATGATGATATTCTCTACTTCCCATCAGCAGGCGATGTCTGGCCACTTCTTGGGAAGCAGGGCTCCAGCAGGCATAGTGGTTGCTCTCGAAGACAGAAAATGTCCCCCCCTTCCATCTCCCTTTACATAGCTTTTATATCTGAGCTGATATATGATATGGAATATCTGTTTGGTTAGTTCAGGTCAGCTGTCCTGGTTATGTCCCCTCCCAAGATCTTGCTCAGCCTCTCCTGGTTTCAGCTGGGATAGAGTTAAGTGTCTTCCTAGTAGCTGGTACAGTGCTGTGTTTTGAGTTCAGTATG
>JANZLQ010000008.1:12232994-12244218 GCA_026212715.1 Elanus axillaris
TCCCCCATCCCACTTGGGGTGGGGGAAGGGGTGAGCGGCTGCATGGTGTTAGTTGCTCGCTGGCGTTAAACCACGACGCAGCCCCAGCCTCCCGTTGAAGGGGGCAAAAAATGTTGGATAGACAGCCTTGATGCTGTGGGAGCCCTGCTCAGCAGCAGCCAAAACACTGGTGTGTTATCAATACCTTTCTAGCTACTGATGCAGAGCACAGCACTATGAGGGCTGCTATGGGGACAATTAATTCCATCTCAGCCAGACCCAATACACACATTCTATTAAAAAACTTGACTGCGTCCTATTCAGTTCTTCAGAGCAAAGTTTTAAATGTCTTTTTCCAGAGAGGTACAAGATCTGACCTAAATACTTTCCTACAAACCATATACAAGGCATCTTGACACGGAGTTGCAGATTTAGCCTTGTTTACAATGTTCCTACTGCCTTATTCTGAAAAGTTTTTCCTTCATCCCTTAGGTTTGGTACCTCAATCTGATTTACTGACTTTCCTCGTGTGCCTACATGCTTCAATATCTAAACATGTAGCTATGCTACATCAATGACATGATCAGGATTTGACTCTCAGGCCAACACTGATAAATCTAGTATTACCAAGCCTAAAGTTTTAGGCAGATGTTAGTACTGTTATTCAATGATATGTAGTACCATTTCTTTTGGAAAGCTGTCTCAAGTGAGACAGCAGAGAAATCATTCATGCATCAAGTATTTCTTTTGTTATCATGCACCAAAAGTGTATTGTCAGTCTTCACAGAAATAAGGCTTAGCTTCTCTTTAATGAGTCTCCCTTTCTAATGGATGTCCTATTTTCCAAGTCTTCCAGTTTGACTTAAACTATGTAAACTTCTCTCCCGCTGCACTGAATGACTTCTAGATTGTTTCACTCCCATCTGCTGCAGATTGTGTCACTAAAGGCGACTTCCTCCATACTGATACTTACATAGACAGTAAATTCTGTCTGCACAGGGTATGCATTTGATCTTTGTCTAATGTGAAGGTTGACCTGTACTTGCACTCACATTTACCTTGCAGCCATACTATTGGAAGTAAAAGTGTTTATGCTGCTGGAAAATTTCAAAGGAAGTGAAATTATGAGTTTGTAATTGGAATAAGTATGCATTTAGTTGAAGTATTGCTAGGCTACAGACTACTAAGTGGGGTTACCTCACTTAACTTTAGACATCTGTAATATAGAAACCTACCTTTGACCCTGACACTCTAGGCATTTAAGATGAAATTTAATCAGTGTAATGTTAGATATGTGCTAAATGAGGCAAGCTGCACACTGAAAGTGACTATTTTTCTCCTTTAACTCAAAAATACCTGATGGAAGGGAAGGAATATGAGGGAGCCAGACACTTTTAAGTGGTGCCCAGTGACAGGACAAGGGGTAATGGGCACAAACTGAAATACATGACATTCTATCTTAACACAAGAAAAAACTTTTTTTACTCAGAGGATAGTCAAACACAGGTTGCCCAAAAGGTTAGTGTGTCTCCATCCTTGGAGATATTAAAAACTTGACTGGACACAGCCATAAACAACCTGATCTACCTGACCGTGCTTGAGCTGGAGAGTTGGACTAGATGATCTCAAAAAGTCCCTTCCAATTTCAGCAACTCTGTGATCCTGTGATTTTTTTTGCTCTTGGTTTTACCAAAAGTTATAGTATCTCAGCTGCTGTCTTATGACATGTTTGTAAATAAAAGGTTCTTTTCTAGTGATAAAACAACCACAGTTATGTGGAAATAACAGAGTCATTATTTTAAAATCCTTTGATGAGTGATTATCAGGATAGCACAAGACATATGTACAAAGTTTAAGAAAACATTCGGTTGCCCTACATTTGCTTTAATAGCTTGGTTCTTGAGAACAGTTAAACCCACTAATTATTCCTCCAATCTGAATCATCAAAACCAAACAAAAGACTTTAAAGAGGCATTCAAGGTGTGATTAGAATAATCTGAGCTCAACAACAAAGTCATAAGCAATTAAAAATATAGCAACTACAGCAAATAGAGGTAGATGTGTAATTAAGTTAATATTGTGTAAACATCCACAGGATGTCTTCCAGGTCCACAGGAAACCATTAAAATGCTAGCAATGCCAATGAGACGATGAAGTAAACTGCGGCACAAGAAGTAGAGACAGAGGAACTTAATCATATTAATGTAAGCACTAAAAAGGCAATAAAATAGCTAGTGCTGTGCCATTAAAAAATTAAAACTCCTTTTTGCTAATAACATAAATAAACTAACTAAGAGAAATGGCTCTATTCCTACCTCTGAAATAGCCATTTGAAAATATAACTGGGCAGTCTTAAAAATCATGGTCATGAAAAGTTATTTTAAGAACATCTAAGTAAGCGTATTAAGCAAAAATTGAACTATTTTCTTTTCCCTAGATGCATATAAGTGCTATTGCCCCCAAGGTATCATTACACTAGTTCTACAAAGGCTTAAATATTCATTTACTGCTATGTACTCTATTAAATCACTTTCTCTTTTGGTCTCTTTCCAGGAGCAGTTATAAATTAAAAACACACCTCTAATTTGTCTTTCCCTTTAGAATGTTAGTATACCACTAAGATTGTACATTTTTTTAAGGGAATTTATGTAATATGTCATTATCTATTCATTTTAAGGATTTGTAAACTACAGCTTTCATGATCCAAGTGTATAAGAAACTGTGGAAAATAATTGATTTGGGCTACTAATTAATATGTTTAGCTACTGATACAGGGGAAAATATTTAATCATCCTCTTGTGTAATGTGTCTTCCTTCTCTCAAAATATAAAATAGAAGTATCTATTGTTTTTTTCTCTTTGAAATTAAGAAATTTGGCTTTGGCATTTGATACTGTTCCTATGTAATTCGCAGGACTGATTTGATTCCTAATGTATCCAAACTCCTTAGTATCCTTATTTCTATCAGACCTTCCTTCCTCTCCTTCCAAGAAGAAAGGCTAGCATAATAATACTTATTTTAATATGTATTGTTGCTATTTCATTTTTATTTAATTTGTTAAATAATTATAGTTTGATAATTATTCAATTATTGTTCAATATATAGCTAATAGTTTAAAAACAGAAGCTGTGGGAAATATGTGTCTTCTTGAACTGACTACTGGAGACCAGAAGAGACACACTAAAGCAATGGAAAAATCACCAGAAACTTATAGATGGGACACTGGATCACTACCTAACCTCTATTAATTGTGAGAGAAGTTGAGATGATTGGCTCCAAGCCTCTAAATGTAGCTGTCTTAGTTTCAGATTGAATCTCATCTTTATAATCAGGTGACTGAAGACTGTTTCATAACTGTTTATAAATGCAGAAAGAGAATTATTTTGAGCAGGAACCATTGACTGCTCATTTGCAACAACAGTGTTTGCTTAAACATTTCAACATCTCTGTTTCTGTCTTCATATAACATCTCCTAAACGTTTTATTTTGGTTTTATATGATTAAGACTGTATTTGTATATAGATTAAAAAAAATCCATATACACATGCATATCTCATATACTTAGAAGTCTTAAAAGTTAAATTCCCTATCAAAGACTGATTTTTTTCTCGGGGGGAAAAAAAGGAAAGAAGGAAATTAACTAGGCACTGGAATTAGATATTCTGCAAATGGTGAAATGAAATGTATTATCCATTCTGAAATTAATAATTCATAAAAATCACATCAACACAAAATCATTGAGATGGGAAGGGACCTCTGGAAGTCATCTAGTCCAACTTCCCTGCTCAGAGAAGGGCCACCTAGAACAGGTTGGTCAGGGCCATGCTGCATCATCTTCCTTACTCATACCCGCCAGATAGTTATACACATTGATAAGATCCTCCTGAGCTTTCTCTTTTCCAGGCTGAACAGTCCCAGCTCTCTCAGCCTGTCCTCGTATGACAAATGCTCCAATTCCTTAATCATCCCCATGGTCCTTCACTGAACTTTAGCATGTCTATATACCACCTGTACTGGGGAGTCCAGACCTGGACCTGGTACTCCAGATGTTGCCTCCTTTCTGACCCTTTCCTGCGTGAGGGCTGTGTGTGGATGTGTGTGTATGAGTGTCTGTCTGGCAGCAACTGGAGCCAAACCATGGGTTGAAAGGCTAAGTTTCCATGGAACCAGTGACTGGAGCAAGTGCGGGTGTGCAACTGCCTATGTAATTGTTAGCGAAGGTCAAGCTGGAGCAGATGGTGAATGGCTGAAGTGGCCTGGGAGCCACGTGAAGTGAAAGAGAGCTCTGGGAGGTCAGCTGCTTGGACTTGGGAAGTCCTGGCCAGTTGCGTGTGCATGTCTGTGACAGTCTGTACTGACAGCTGCAGTGGGGAGGTGGTCTTAGGGGCTCATATGTCCAGGTGCCAGCAATGGGAAGGCTGGGATCCAAGGGTCAGTTATTGGGCAGACTGAACATCTGAGCCCAGTTGCTGAAGGGATCTACATTGTATATATGTATCACTAATGGACCTGCGTCCTGCTTAGCAAAAGTGGGGAACAGGATGAGTCTGTTGGTTCTGCTTTTGTTTGTGTGACTGCTCTGCGTGTCTGCCTGTGATCTGTGTGGCTGGCCATGTATATAGGTATTTATGTATATAAGTTGTGTATATGTACACTCTGCATGGACATACTGGGAGTACATCTTCAGGCTCGCTACTGGCTGGACCTAGGGACATGAAGCCACAGCAGCCTCGCCTCCCTTGGGCTGTTGAATCTGGCATGATATATCTGCTTCTAATAACTCTAAGCATAGAAACACCCTTGATTAAACATCCCTGAATGATAAGTTGTGACTCTGACCAATTTAAAAGACTGTATCAGCTGTGCCAAGTACATACTGCAAGGTACTAAACCTTAAATCTTAGAAGATTAACTTCATAATTGCCCTTTGCCTGTGATTTTTTTTTTTTACTTTTGCTTAAACCCCAAAATTTTCCAGTGAATTAATTTATTATTATTCATAAGTGTGTCTGCTTACAGAATCTGTCTACTTATATAACTCCTAATCCTACAATAGTAGATACCAGCCATTAATGTCTTTGTACTGATGAAGTAAAACTTCATTTTGTAGTCTTACCTAAGAACTCCCAAAATTCTTAAGATCACAGTAATCTTGAAAATATTTTAAACAGTGTTGTAAAATAAGTAATATCATTGGTACTTGTCCATATAACACTTTAAAAGACACATCAAACTTCAGATACTCCAAAATCTTTTCTTTTACCTAGTCTCTGCTTGAACCAGATATAAGTACTAGAATGACTAGAAAGTTCATATCATTTGAAAGTTATAAAGCTCTTCCTTCAAACAGAAAAGATCTAAAGATAAAAACTTTAAGAGACAGAGTATGGCCTTAGGAGAAAAAGGTTAAGACAGTATATTAAAGTCTTCTCCAAAGAGAAGTATAAAGAAGCTTCCCTTAAAAATATTACTGGAAGATATATACTTAACAGTACGATGCCAATGTAAGTGTAGATGTATAAGAAAACTACATGTTTCTCATGGGAGCAAAGGATTTCTCCTCTAATATTCAAATATTTCATGCTTTTTGCACTGCTTATCACTGTTTATTAGAGAAATACTGCAGTGAATATTTCTAGTGAAGCTAGGTTTTTTAGCTGATAAATCAGGTCTTTCTTTGGCCACTTTCCCCTCTTTTCTCTCCAAGGGACATTAGAATAATGGGTATTCTAACCTTCATTACAGTCCACTCACCCTCTAGCTATAAGAAAATTACATAGAAAAATATAACTCTGAGCATTCAAAGTTTACATTAAGATAATGTTCAATGCAAGAGAATATACCTTTAAAACCATCTTAAAAGATCACCTAATAAGAGGGAGAAAAAGGGTTCTTCCTTCTAGACCCATTTAAACTTTGCATCAAATTCAGAAGTCTTTTTATCAGTTGCAAACCCGAAGTACTTGAGGTCTCAAAGGTATACTCTAGGCTTCAAATTTCCATGTAGGTCTATAATAATATGCATAGATGTATTATAACATAGTATCATTTAAAGATTTATGAGTATTTTGGATTCATTTTTGTCCTGCTTTAAGATTTTACTCTTCAAATAAGATATTCAGATACATAATTTGATTTCTTTTATACAATTTAAGTAGAAAATAAAATTCTTTCCTCCTATCTCCCTCAAAACACCATGACTCGTATGTTATCTAGGACATAAAAAATCACCCCGATTTTTAGATACTTACTTTAGGCCATACAAAACTTCATGAGTTGCACTGTTGCCTCTTCCAAAGACACATGGTGTATTGTGTTGCTTCTCCCCACTTTGCTAAATGTACCAATCTTTATGTATCTTTCCTTTATATCTTTACACTTTTGTTCTCTGTTCCACTTAACCAAACTGCCCTTCTCTGCTCATTTCACCTTTGTAAATCTTCGAATTGTAATCTTTCTAAGATCTTGAATTTTCACAGCAGATCAGGTTATAACTGTCCATGATGGAAAGAAAAAAAAAAAACAACACATAGAATTTATGAGTATAAGTTGTCTTCTTTTAGTCCACTTTTCAGAATACAACAAAGTAGCCTTAACACTAAATAACAATTTTTCATGGAAATACTAATTTTATGGTTCTATTCCATTTATCCAGGTCATCTCATAAACAAATATACTATTTCAGCTGATATCTAATTAATTCTTACATAGAAAATGGGTTTAAAATTATTTTTATAAATTACTATTTTAAAAGACTGATGATGCTTATTTCTCCAATAACAACATATTTTGCTGGGTTTCGTGGTAGAGAGGAAAATTTACACTGTAGAGAACAAAACAGATTTTAACCCAATCTAATTCCATATTCTTATTCTTGGGTTTTAAAGAAGAAAAAAAGCTTTTCAATATACTCTTATACCTTGAAAAATGCGCATCAAAAAAAACATGATTTTTTCCAGCTGTTCCAGTCTAAAAGTCAGATATGGAGCTTAATTACTCTTTAGTGGATGCTACTTTGCATTAGTCAATAACAAATGTCATTTATCATCATGCTGGTCAGTAAACAGGATTTCTTTGGTTCTTCTGAACTGATTTGCATCCTTCTCTGGTTTGATTAGCCAAAGACAGATTTGTGTCATCTACACAATGTGGCCTCAATTTACTTGGTAGTTGCCTCAATTTACTTGTTAGTTTTAAGCAGATTTTGAAAGCAGAATATGAGACAGAAAGACTCCAGTAAAAAAAAAGGAGATTCAAAAACAAGCAAGAAACTTTATGTTGTGGTTTAACCCTGTTAGGGAGCTTAGCCCCACACACCGGCTTGCTCACTACCCCCTGATGGGATGGGGAAGAGAATCAGAAGGATAAAAGTGAGAAAACTCATGGGTTGAGTTAAAGACAGTTTAATAGGCAAAGCAAAATCTGCGCACACAAGCAAAGCAAAACTAGGAATTCATTGCCTACTTCCCATGGGCAGGCAGGTGTTCAGCCATCTCCAGGACAGCAGGGCTCCATCACGCCTAACGGTGACTTGGGAAGACAAACGCCATCACTCCGAATGTCCTCCCCTTCCTTCTTCTTCCCTCAGCTTTATATACTGACCATGATGTCCTATGGTCTGGGATATCCCTTGGGTCAGTGGGGGTCAGCTGTCCTGGCTGTGTCCCCTCCCAGCTCCTTGTGGCCCCCCAGCCTGCTCGCTGGTGGAGTGGGGTGAGGAGCAGAAAAGGCCTTGGCTCTGGGTAAGTCCTGCTCAGCAATAGCTAAAACATCACTGTGTTATCAACACTGGTTTGGCCACAAATCCAAAACATAGCCCAGTACCAGCTACTATAAAGAAAATTAACTCTATTCCAGCCAAACCCAGCACACCCAGGTATCTTGACATTTTATTTATAATTCTCTGTAAAGGGTAAATGACTCAAATATGCATTAAAATAAACACGCATAATAGTGCACAAGGGCCTGTAGAAGTACAGGATAAAAAGGCATATTTTAATCAGTAATCATGCTCCAGGAAATAGACTAGCTATGTTTGTGGTGATACAAAACAACAGCTGATTTTATAATCGATAGTAGACAAGTATAAATCCCTCTTTACAAATATAATAGATAATAGACATGACAAATACTGTATTAGCAGTACTGTCACAGAAAAGAATGAACAAAATGTAATTGCTAGACAAATACAGCTTTCACAAGTAAAATTGGGTTTTGCCATTATCCTGAATATTGACATCCACATTATTCCACCAAATAAGGTATCTCTTGAGATTACCTCTTGTTTGTAATTAAGTCCTTTGAGTGACTTCCAAGTCCATTTGTGTATACAACTGTCATCAGAAATCAATACAATTGCTTGCAGAAGAAACTGGTTTTTTCACATTGGAGCTTAAACTTCTCACATAGTCTAAAATAGCATCTGACTGAAGTGTCACATTACTATATTCAAATAAATGGAAGGACACAAAAACTCAGTAGCTGCATGTTAGTTGGTATTTGGAGAAACTGAAGAATACCACAAGGGCTTCTTTACAGTAACCCATAATTATATCAAAGGCACTTTTTTAATCCCAGCAACCGAAGTGTCATGAATACAAATAAAAGGTAATTTGATAATCATAATCATAATCTGCAATGTATTTATATGCCTCTGGACACAAAAGAATTTAAATTAAAAATGAAAGTGAGAAGACAGATATACAGTGGAATCGGTCACCAATGGTTGAGAGCTCTGTCTGCATTTGAGGCTTGGTACTCCCAGCTCTCAATAGTAGATAGCAGTCAAGTACTTCCACTGTTTCTAAAATATATTTTGGTTTCCCATCAGTTGCCTGCTCAAGATCTCTAACATCCAAGCCTCTTGGACCAAGAAATATTTTACTTATTTACTGTCCTGATCCCACACTGCCTGTTCTTATCCTTCCCCCATAAACTGTGGAATATGTTAAGACTGATCACAGGAAGTAAAAGCCCCAGGTAGCAGCCAATTTTACAATTACAGCTTCAGCTATAAGGGTGCCTGACTTCATAAAGGAAGCTGTTGAACTTGCATGCAATTCAGTAAAATAATTCCAGTGGCAAAGATGTATTCTAAAGCAAGAAATTTAATCTACCAGAAAAAGTCCAGTATTAACTATTCTTTATTTCTGACATCACCAGTGCTGTCATAGACACCAGTCAGAAACCCATCATTTCAGATTAGCAGTGGAAAGAGTCATACCAGATGGTGCCAGGACTGCTGGCCACGGATCTGAATCCCCTGTGAGGTTGTCATAAAAGGACACAGAAATCAGATTCATATCTCAGTTGGCCTGTCTTAAGTTTGGTGAGTTAACCCCACAGAGCTGCTGACATGCAGAAAAAAAGACCAAGTACTTAGAAGAACTCACAACATGAATAAACAAGGGTGGCACATATGTAGATGTGCATATCTGAGTGATTCATCTAATCTTAAAGCAGATCTGTAGAATAATTAGGACAAATTAAGCTCAAGAAGTCCCATATTTTTCTATTAATTGTAAAGAAAGTCAGGCCAACCAGATCTGGTGCAGCTGTCTACACAATAGTTAACATTAGGTGAGATGAATGTCACTCCAGGTGTCTGAAATTATGAAAGTGGTTCAAAACATGCAGTTCTACAACCACAGGGAAGCAGAAAATAAAATTGCAGTCTGGCAAGCTTTTCACTGTGCTGTCCTCCTATTTCTCACTAAGTAAGCCAGATCATTAGTAACATCAGCCCTGAATTAATGACATTGCTCACACAAGCAGGTATATGACAAAGATTTACAAGAATCTCTTTCAAGAAACCTTCATCTAATTATAAAGCTTATGGGCTGTCACGATACCCTGTTGGGTAGCAATTAATTTGGTAGAAGTTAAACTCCCTTGCTTTCCAACTGACCTCAGACAAGTCTGGGTGGCTGGGGGTGGCTGAGCTTAGCTCCTGAGTGATGTCCGATCCGACAGGTTATCATGATCAGGTTTCATGTGTTCTTGGGAACAGAATTAAGACCCAAATGGAGTCAAGTGCTAAACTACTTTATTTTATCTGAAACAATCAACAATATGAGGAGGAGAGAAAAGGGCGGGGGGAGGGGGGGGAGAGAGAGAGATGTTACCACCACCGCAAGTCCACCACATCCCGACAGTCCGCTTGTCTCCTACAGCAATGTTTCATCCGATGTTGTCTTGGGTCCAGCAGGGGAGAATGACGTTCTTCTGCTCCCGTGCCTCATCTCTGCTGGTCTTGCCTTTTATAACATTGATTCATTGCATAGTCAGTGAGTTCCTGGAACTGTTTTGGCATATCCACGCTTCTCCCTTTGGTGATGTGGTGCCTGCCCAGTACCGTCCCTGGAGGGTCCTGGAAAGTTCTGGAGGGTCCAAGCTCCCCCCTCCACATCTCTTGTTTTCCATCTTCAGCTGACCCTGGGCCCGGGTGCTTGTGAAGAGGCGATATTTTCTGGGACAGAAGGATATCATTCTGGGTCAACAGGGTGCATAGGTGCCTCTAACAGGTTGAACTTGGGCGTTGTAGTTTTAGCAGTGAACTATGTTGCCAGCAATGTTGAGGCATATTTTGCAGTACCTTACATGGGCATGCAATGTATACTTAAAGTGATGTTGCCAGTGTCATTCACATAAACATCCTAAAGCACTTGTGTAGATGTATTTTTCCTCCTAGCCTGACAGGACTCAAACACAAATGTCTCATTTCTGGGGAAAATATTTTGGGAGAAAATGTGGAATAAGGAGCTGGGTAAAAAGTTGACCTCTTTACCCTTTGAGCTCCTTAGTAGCAGATAATTCAGAATATAGAGCACCAGAGACAGAGCACGAGTCTGTACAGCAATTATTACCAGACTGATCGGAAGGGAGTACCCTGACTACTGATTCCTATTTTCAGGACTATTTATGCTTTTTACATTAAGGAGTAACTGTCTTAAAAAGCCAAATACCTCCCCACCCCGGCCACCACCAAACAAAACCGAAACATAAAACAGAATTGATAAGCACAGACTGAAACTATTTTCAGTATGTGCATTAACACACTCACAGATGCATGTTATAATTCTTAATTAAGACATGCTTAAGAGATTCTGCAATCCAGTTCTCAAGCTTTTTGTCAAGGCTTCTGATTTCTGGGTGTCGTGGTTTAGGGTCGGCGAGCAACTAACACCACGCAGCCGCTCACCCCTTCCCCCCCCCAGGTGGGATGGGGGAGAAAATCGGAAAAAAC
>JANZLQ010000008.1:12255273-12265824 GCA_026212715.1 Elanus axillaris
GTGTTTTGTATCACTCTGCCAAATCAGAAATCCTGTGCAACATCAATAATCTTCAAATAAGTAAATTTGACATTAAACATTGCACCCTCCATACATGGAGTATCTCAGAGAACCTGTTCAGAAAGTATTGGACTCTGACAGTCAAGTACTAAAACGTCCCAACCTCAAGAACTCAGTCCTAACCTGCCTCAATGAGGAGCTCTCCAGACTGACTATCTCAGCTTTGGTGGCTAAGGCTGTCAATAACTGTAGTCATGTAATTGCATACTCACACGTAAAGTAGGATGTGATTCCTAGGGACTGATGGCTTTGGAATTGCAGTCATAATGACTGATGACATACAAGAATAACAATTAGCAGTGTGATGTTAATATTAATGAAGTGTTATGGGACTGACCTTCTTTATCAGTCTTTTAAACAACCTCATCATATATATGTCTAATCCCCTGATATTTACAGGTATAGATGTATAGATACTCAGTTGCAGCAGAGGTCTTCAGAAAAGGTTCTTTCTGCAGAAGAGCCTGAGACTGGGCTTCTTATATGACCTTTGGTTTGAAGAATCACTCTCAACTGCTTCTATTTGGAGGCTTCAAGGGCCATGAGAGGAACAGACTACTCTTCTGCCCCAGTTCCCTCCCCACTGCAGTTCTCACCTACGTGGTGGGAGCAGATGTTTGCTTGGGAAGCACAGTTGCCTAGCCAGGCACAACAGCCTTACAGACCTCCGGTTGGGGAGCAATAGCCCTTTGTTTCAGGAGGTGGGGCAGGGGCACTTGCCATCCTCCCCTGCTGGGCCCCAGGAGGCAGATGGCATGGAGGCAGGGAGAGAAAAACATTCCCAGAGCCCTGAGCAGGGCCCTGTGCCCAGAGGGCTGCACCTGCCATGGGCACCCTGCTCTTTCTGGCCTGGGGCCTGAAGGACTGGTGAGCTGTGGTCACAGCCCCCAGCCCAGCAATGCTGAGTGAGAATGACTGACTATGACAACCTTTGGGCCCAGAGAGAGAGTGGAAGGGTGATTTCAGCACCAGAGCAAAGGGGTAGATACTCAAGAGGGCATGTGGGAGGTGGGCTGTGGTGCGCTAACCATGGCGAAGGGCCAAGCTCCCACCCAGCTGCTCCCTCCCACCCTGTTCCTTAGCAGGACAGGTGGAGAAAACAGAAAGCTCATGGGTTAAGATAAAGGCAGGGAGATTGCTACCAATTGCTGTCATGGGCAAAACAAACTTGATTTGAGGAAAATTAATTTACTTCCTGGATAAATAAAATAGATTAGGATAGTGAGAAACAAAGTCAACTATGAAAACAACAACATTCCTGCCCCCTCTCCCAACAGGTAGTGGAAGTGTGATCTCAGCACAAAAGTGGTAGATACTCAGAAGTGTGCTTGTGGTAAGTGGGTATAACAGTTTTATCTGTATTACTACTACATCTTTGTGTTCATAAGATAATTTGGATTTGTAAAACATTAATTGGTTTAACATTCAATTCTTAGCTTTTTATATATGGTGTGTTCCCTTATACCTGTAACATGATTCTTAGTGTAACATTCTGCTGCTTTTCCTGGAGTAGTTGGAACATTGCCATAGAGTGTTAGCAAAGGTTTGGTGATAGACATCCTTCTCTAAATTGTCTCTCTTTTAAAGCAAGTTCCTGTACGAGGAAAACCAGATGTGTGTACCTAACTCAAGCCTACACACATGCCAACATACAGTCATCTTGAACTAACATGACAACACAGATGAAGTCTCTCCCTTTCTGTCAGGGCCATTTGTTTATCCAGTGTCTGATAGGACAGAAGCAGTACCTTGCTAGCCCTCCCTCTGACCTTTTATTAAACACACTGTTTTATTTAACAGTAAGTAATAATTGCATTTGTTTTCTGAAGTTGTTTTCCCACTCTTTATTTTATTGTCTTCCTCAAAATTATTGCTGCTCACACTGCACTAAGTAATTTGTGTTATCGCTGATTAAATAAAATGGTCTTCTCATGCATCAATATGCAGATCACTGCATACAATATGTGACCAAGTAATTGGAAAGAAAAACAGTTGTAGGTAAGGCTTTGTGTGAATTGCAGTATAAATGTGGTAATAGGAATAACTCTTAGTTAGCTGTGGCTTACTGCTTTCTAATACCTATGTATTCAAAAGGCCAGTCGATTAATAGTTAACCTACTTATCTATGTAGGATTTTTTAAATAGAATTTTATTTTCCAGGTGCAGGTTCTATTTTCATGTTTTCCAGGTACACTTCACTGTGTAAAATAGTTACTGGGTAATCATATATACATAGAAGTATAAATAGTAATAAAAGAATAATTTTGTTTAAGCTATTAAAATCATTGTTGCATAATAACTTTGGCCAGCAGCAAGATTTTAAACAATTTAGTTGCAGCATCTACAGCTTAAAAGAGGAATTTAAATAAAAAGTGTATAATAGGTTCTACTCCAGTGATATACTATATCAAATACTTGTCTAATAATTGATACATACCTATTTTTCCATAATTTAAAAAAACTATTTATTCACTAATATGAATATCCTTAATATCCTAGAATGCACTTTACCTTAATATGATTCTGTGTCATCATCATGAATAATGTGAAACTTAGCATGTTTGTAAGACCTACCATCTTTACATCAGTTATTCTTTGAGACTTATATCGCTTAATATGAACAACTGCAATGTAAATGGTTTTAGTAGTGTACTGGTTTGGGCTGGGATAGTTAGTTTTCTTCATAGTAGCTAGTATAGGCCTGTGTTTTGGATTTGTGACCAAAACTGTGTTGGTAACACACTGATGTTTTAGTTCTTGCTGAACAATGCTTCCACACATCAAGCCTTTTCTGCTTCTCATACTGCTGTCCAAATGAGTAGGGTGGGGGTGCACACAGAGAGAGACTTTTAACCAAGGCCTGAAGTGACAAAAGAAGGAGCAAGAGTGAAACTGAAGGAGGGTAGGTTTAAATTGGACATAAGGAAGAAATTCTTTTACAGTGAGGGTGGTGAGGCACTGGAGCAGGTTGCCCAGAGAGGCTGTGGATGCCCCATCCCTGGCAGTGTTCAGGGCCAGGCTGGATGGGGCTTTGAGCAGCCTGGTCTAGTGGAAGGTGTCCCTGCCCATGAGGACTGGGTTAGATGATGTTTAAAGGCTCCTTCCAACCTAAACCATTCTGTAACTCTATGATTCCATGATTTTAGGAAATTGGCAGGGGACAGCTGACCCCAACTGACCAAAGGGGTATCCCATACTATATGAAGTCGTGCTCAGTAATAAGAGCTGGGAAAAGAAGGAGGAAGGGAGGGACTTATGGAATTTGTCTTCCCAAGTAACTGTTAGGTTTGATGGAGCCCTGCTTTCCTGGAAATGGCTGAACATCTGCCTGCCGATGGGAAGTAGTGTATCAATTCCTTGTTTTGCTCTGCTTGCAAGTGCTGATTTTGCTATTAAACTGTCTTTATTGCAACTCATGAGTTTTTACACTTCTACCTTCCAATCCTCTCCCCAGTTCTGCTGTGGGGGAGTGAGTGAGTAGCTGTGTGGAGCTTAGCGGCCTACCAAGGCTAACCCACAACAAACAGAAAACTGCAGAGTATTGCATTTTATCTCTTTCTTTATTAGTCCTGAACATGCCTTTTTGAATTGTGATCATTACTTCTGTTTAACCACAATACTGAAAGGTGTTTGCTCCATGAACACCAGACAGTCCCCTTTTTATGATATAATTAGATTAATATAAGCACTATCATCTCAGAGGAATACCAAAATTAAACCAAGTAAGGCCTGCTATAGGAAAGACTGCTTGTATCTGTCTTCACATATTGGGATGCCTGCAGATGAGTTGTCCTGAAAATGGAAGCAATTAGCTTGTGTGATCTTACAAAGTTTGTCTGTTTTTTTCTTAGGGAAGCTGTTAACAAATTGTTTTTGACAGTTTAACACATTAACAATAATGAATGAGAACATCATATTTTCTAGACTCAACCCATAAATATTTCCTTTTTAAAGAAACAGACACATTTTACTGCATTTACTTTATTATGAAACTGTCTACAGTTTCAGTCCTGCTTTCTTATTTTTCTGTGGATGAACACAATTACTCAAAAATCTGTCATATGCTACCTATAACAATTGTCTTCTATAGCAGATAATTTAAGTCTGCAAGACTTCATAGCTTTTGCTGGAAGTTTACCATTGACAATTGGGACTAAGTAACAGAGTTAAAAATCTCATAAACAAATAAACTGTGTTGATGGAAATAGATACACAGAATACTAATATTTAAACTATGAAACAAATAATATCAAACACTGACTATTATATTTCATGATACAGTATTCTATAAGTGTTGTTAAAAACATTCAAAATGTATGAATTTAAAATCTAATCCAGGCATATCTGATCTTTCTTCATAGTCTGTCTCTTTCAATAGGAGTTAGGAGAGTCTGACAGATTTGGTACTGATTATGGACTCCCTATGGCAGAATATTTGTTTCTGATTCTCCTCTGAACTGTTTCCTTCTGTAGTTTTAGGGAAATCACTTTAATCTCCCTCTATTGCCTGTTCAATCCTTTGACTATCCTGTCTACTGAAGAGAGAAGTGGAATCCCAAGGAGTTTGTTTGTCAGGAGGTAAAACACACTATTGGCATTAAAATTGCATAAATCCTAGAATCCAGCTTCAGGACTATGTTCTATAGTTTTCTTTCATATTGTTCATATTTGAAAATAGAGGTTTAGGTATTTAAATTTGGTACTATGATTTCTTATATCTTGGGAATTAGAAAGGTACAGTTTTTGCATCTACTTGCAAGACATCATCTTAGTAATTCAGATACAAGATGAATGTACCAAAACCAGGGTGCAGTTAATGGAAAATGTGAATATGTAGTATTAAATTCAGCATACAGAGGACTGTGTTTGCTAATAAACTACTAGAGTATTTCCTGGAACAGATTTGACCTATGTGAAATAGCACTTGCCCTAGTAATTCCTGGACATCGTTTATCCATTAAATTGTTCTTGCCCAGTATGCAGTGTTTGGGAACCCAAGGCACTTTACCAGCATAGAAACAGGCTGTGTCATGGCAGTTGCCTTCAGCGCCCAGGAACAGTTCTGACCACTTTTACTGCAGATTTAGCACTATTATGTAGATACAGCCATAAGATCTTGCTAGAACGTTTCTCATTACTGAGGATCTTCAACCTGAGAACTAAGTATTGTACTTAAAAATCAATATGTATAGAAAACTTAGAAAAATAATTTTAAGTCCTGATAGCATGCCAGGTAATATTTTCCCTTCACATGAATTAAAATGAATGTCTATATTTACAAGCATTGTATTTTCTAACATCAAATATGGAGGAAAAGTGAACTGCTAACATATTTGAATGATCAGAATAGAGTCAGTCAATCACCTTCCTTTGCTGTGTTCATCGATTCTTCTTCTCAAGCACATGAACCTAATTCTCTGTGTTTGTCCAGTTGTGGTTTTGTTACCCTCATTCTTCATCCCTTTTTTCCCATTTTCAATTAAACAGATGTTTGGAACTTATTGCTTTTCTCTAGAGGGTAGTCCAGGGAGAATATAAAAACATATGAGTATTATCTGCTACCAAAACCTTTAAACCTTTAGATGCCATATCTAAGAAATATCTTCTTTATATATCTTCTATTTCTGTGTGTTCTTTATAAGTGCAAACACTTACATTTTCCTTAATGCAGTCACTGTACTCTAACTTTGTGCAACCTATGAACTTGTGCTTATGATGTTACACCTACCTGCAATATTGTAAGAAGGTAGACAGGTATCAGTCAGTCATCTCTCTAGAAATAATAACCCTTTCTACTCAGTCTTTTTAAAGAGATTAGTTTGAAATAGAGTCAGTTTGCTTTTCAATTAATGATAATATAATCAGTAATACAGTTGTACTTGCTTCGGGCTATGTAATAGCCCAGTAGTAATAATAAATTGTTGTTGTACAGACTGAGTACATGCTTTTGTACATGTTGTACAACATGTAGTTGTACATGCTTTCGGCTTTGTAACAGCATAGTAGCAATAATAAATATTTGAAGTGGTGTCAGCAAGAGCCTTGTTCTTAATACTGGAGGAAACAAAAAATCCCATTGAGGGGTTAAAGAGATAGCAATTATAGGACAAAGCTGATAGTGCTCTGTATAGTGTGTGTTAAGTTTCAATTAAAGTTTATGTTCGGTGACACATAGTTTATCATTGACAAGATTACAATCACAAATAATTAGGATCCAATGCACAGCTGTACAACTCAGCGTAACAAGTTTTTAAAAACACTGTTTTCTGAGTTGCTCCTTACCCAGCAGCAGCTGCCAACTATTCTCCTCCATCTACCTTTTAAACATTAAGCAATTAACCCTTTACTGTATTGACAGCAGTTGTTACTTATGAAGGATTTCCAGTGTAGGTACAGAAATACTCATTTAGCTTTTCTGTTACTCTGTTATTCTAGGACCACAATTTTTTCACTATTATTTTTTTCCCTATTAGTATTGTGATTCATGAATGTATCATTTTAAAGCATATTAGACAATATACAAATGAGTCCTGAAAATATTATTTCACTCTTTCTTTCAACCCTTTGCAAATGTTTAGGGCAAATAATACAACACTGTCATCAGATAAGGGTGTTAATAAATGTGAAAGCTATAAATGCAATAACCATACAGAGAGAATGATATTAATCTCACTTGAATTTCCGTATTTGCACTGTATGTGTGGAAATAAGCTATAAACACAAAAAATGTAGGTGTCTAATGTAGGTTTCTACATATAAGCCGGGTTGGTGGAGGTTTGGTGTGGGATTCAGTTATCTAAACATATGCACTTAATGCCATTTAAGTAATTCTATGGAATCCAGGAAGTCCCCTTAGGGTTGGAAAATATGGGACAGTATGTATAATAGTCCCATACATGTCTGGACATAAGGCCTAATTTAGTTGCCCATATATGGGTAGCTAGTGTCATTTGATATTCCCTTGGGGATCTTGCCTGCTCTTCAGATGCTGCTCAGAAAAGACATAAGTCTCCATTGGTGTTTGAGATATGTAGAAGGGTAGTAGATCTAATAGAGGACCAATAGAAGATCTGTGCCCAGGTTGGCAGCTGAATGTCAGGAGAAATGCTTTAAGGCATCTCAATGACATAAGCCATCTAGTTGGTGGCAACTGTATGGGCCCTGTTTGTTTAGATGCCTAAATCTAGATGTCTTGAACCTAGAGCTGAATATTGTGAAATATCATCCAGAAATTGTGGATGTTGCCAGTCAGCTTTAGAGACTGGCCTGAAAAACAATTGACATGAATCATTCCAGTGCAATTGACCAGAGAGTCAAGAGTCACTTCCTATGTTAGATTAAGTCAGCAGTGTAGATGTCACCTAATGTTCTCCATTCATTATGCAGGAAGTCTACAGGTTTAACTCAACTATATAAATGTAAATCATAGTTGCCCACATTTGACTAGATGAATGCAATTCAGAACAGCTTATATGCCATTATTCATTCCACAATAACATGTAAAAATACCATTTTTCTTGAGATGACTGTCCTGAAACTTCTATTTATTTCTTCCAGCATGTAATTTCCTATGCAGTCTTTTAAGTTTAAACAATCTCTTGAAAGGTCAGATGTCGACTACTTTGATCCATTTCAACATTTATAAAAGGTGATGTTTAACATGGCTTCCTGATGAAAGAAGCACCATCATTTTTACAAAAAATGCTTGCTGTATCACCCTCTGAAACACCAGTAATTCTGAACACAAGTGACTTAACAAAGCCAGTTTTAGTTTTAAACATATATATGTATTCTTCCCTAAATTACATGTAGCCGAGGGAATGTATTCTATACATACAAGTCTTTACTAAGGAAACAAACAGAAGTCCAACAACTAAGTGCACTGCTTAGAACAAATGCATTCTACAGGCACCACTTCAGTTCTATAACAAAAAATCATAATAAAGAAAACAAAGAAAATAGAAGTTGCAGAGACATTTCTTTTAAAGTGGAGAGTGGAGTAATTTGTTAATCTACACTTCAGGACTGGAGAAAGCATCAGATAAAATAAAAAATGTTTAAAATATCACTTCCTGTTTTAAACTGTTGACTTTTATACTTTAACTACAACATGAAAATTATGGAATACCAGTTAACAAAATACCTCAGAAGATTGTTGCATATTTATAGTTGTATTTTAAAGTTGTGATTTTTACCTCAAGTAACTGTCTCAAACGACTCTAAATAAAAAAAAACAAAAAACAAATAAGCAATATTTTATCAGAATGCATTTTTTTGTTCTATAGTTCATATTTTGCTCTATATATTTTTAATCCTGCCAAAGAAACATCAGAAACTGTGACAACACAAGTAAAAATCCATTTTGGACTGTCGAAGGAGCAGAGCTGTAAGTGCTATCAGTCCCCAGCCTCCTTTCTTGTTGAAATTGGAAAATACATAGTGAATGAATACAACAACTAAGAAAGACATGGCTGAAGCATCTGGATGTCAGCAGTGAATTTTGAATTATTGCCTTGATTCCTCTGTAGATTTTTAATGTGATGCTGAACATATTACTTCAGTGCAACTGTTCACAGGTGATCCATTTCTTATTCCATAGTGCTTATACTGAAAATCAGGGTTCCCTCCAGCAAAACCACTAAGCATTTGCAACTTTGAATGAGAAGTGTGATTGGAAAATATTGCATACTATTAGAATGCTGATGCTCAGAAACAAACCCCCCACATTTTCTCTGCTGTTCCTTCCTCCTCATGCTGTTGCCCTGCTCTAGTGTGGGTTCCCACACACAGAGGCAGTCCTTCATGAACCTCTCCAACATGGGTCCTTTCCACGGGCTGCAGTTCTTCACAAACTGCTCCAGTGTGGGACGTTTCCTGTCCTTTGTGAACAGACTGCTCCAGCACGGGTCCTATGTGGGCCCACAGGTCCTACTAGAAAACCTGCTCCAGTATCAGCTCCTCTCCACAGGCCACAGGTCCTGCCATGAACCTCCTCCAGCATGAACTCTCCATGGGGTCAAGGCTTCCTTCAGGACACATACGCTTGCTCCGGTGTGGGGTCCTCCCTGGGCTGCAGGGGGACAGCCTGCCTCACCATGGTCTTCATCACCGCGGGCTGCAGGGGAATCTCTGCTCCGGCGCCTGGAGCACCTCCTCCCCTCCTTCTGCACTGACCTTAGTGTCTGCGGAGTTGTTTCTCTTACATGTTCTTACTCCTCTTTCATGACTGCTGTTGTGCAAGTTTTTTCCCTTTCTTAAATATATTATCGCAGAGGCACTAACAATGTCATTGATTGGCTCAGTTTTGGCCAGCAGGGGTCCATCTTGGAGCCAGCTGGAACTGGCTCTGTTGGACATGGGGGAAGCTTCTGCTGTCTTCGCACAGAAGCCACACCTGCAGCCCCTGCGCTATCAAAACTTTGCCACATAAACCTAATACAATAATAAGAGCATAATTCTGTCTAGTAGGTATATTATAAAGACAAATTCCTTGATATTTATGAAGCACGTATCTATGATAAGAAGTGCCACCTATAAGCTTATGAGGAATGTAAGCTCTTCCTTGAATACAAATTTATTAAATCATTTCTATATATAAAAAAGCCTGGGGGTCGCTGTAGAACAAGGATGAAGTAGGAATATGGAATTGCTTCTAGTATGAGGTCATGCAATTAAATACTTTGCAATTTATTTATATATGTATATGTATATACACAAATAAAATTAATTTAACTTGAGCCTTATTTTTCCTTTGTTTTACATACATTTGATGCATATTTAAATACATATATTAACTCTCTGTAGGAAAGTTCAGCCTATCACCTTTCATCTGATGAAATTTTACTGCACTGATTCTCATCTGCAAGGAAAACTCTCTTAGCTTAGCATTCTGATTAATTTTTTTATTTCTCTTGTAAGACCACTTTACTGCACTACATTTCATATAGAACGTCAAATCATGCACTTTGTTTGCTCCCTTTGTTCCTCTAATAATGCCTCTGTTAAGAGAGGCCAGCAGTCAGTTTGACACTAGCTGCGGTTCAGTAATTTGTGCTTAAATTAAAGCTCCAGTTCTTGCTCTCTTACTCTTGTTGATTGGTGCTTTTCCTGAAAAGTACTGATGGTGCCTTTTGAACAACAGTTTTCTTTATGGATTAAAATTACATACAAGATGAACAAGAAAGGGAGATTAAGTCAGTGAATTACTCTCACTCTATGCCACTAAGCAAGTGGCAACACTACATTATATTTTCTCCAAAGTTGGTAACAGAAAGTTGTAACATTGTTCCAGAAGCAGAAGTGAAATGAGTTGGGATAGAATCATAGAACAGTTTGGTTTGGAAGGGACCTTCAGAGGTCATCTAGTCCACTCCTCCCTGCAATGGGCAGGGACATCTTCAACTAGACCAGGTTGCTCTGTCGTGGTTTCAGCCCAGCCGGTAACAAAGGACCACGCAGCCGTTCGCTCACTCCCCCCGCCCCCCTCCGGTG
>JANZLQ010000008.1:12265924-12282983 GCA_026212715.1 Elanus axillaris
TGTCACATGGTATGGAATAGCTCCTTGGCTAGTTCAGGTCAGCTGCCCCGGCTATGCCCCCTCCCAGGTCCCTGTGAGAATTAACTCTATCCCAGCTGAACCCAGGACATTGCTCAGAGCCCCGTCCAGCCCGTCCTTGAAAGTTTCCAGGGATGGGGCATCTACCACCTCTCTGGGCAACCTGTGCCAGTGGCTCACCACCCTCATTGTAAAAAAATGTCTCCCTTATATCTAGTCTAAAACTAACTTCTTCTAGTTCAAACCGTTACCCCTTGTCCTATCGCGACAGGCCCTGCTAAAAGGTTTGTCCCCTTCTTTCTTATAAGCTCCCTTTAAGTACTGAAAGGCTGCAGTAAGGTCTCCCTGGAGCCTTCTCTTCTCCAGGGTGAACAAAAACAACTGTCTCAGCCTGTGTTCATAGGCGAGGTATTCCAGCCCTCTGATCATTTTCATGGCCCTCCGCTGGACTCGCTCCAACAGGTCCGTGTCTTTCTTGTGCTGGGGACCCCAGAGCTGGATGCAGTGCTTCAGGTGGGTCTCAGGAGAGCGGAGTAGAAGGGGAGAATCCCTTCCCTTGACCTGCTGGCCATGCTTCTTTTGATGCAGCCCAGGATACGGTTGGCTTTCTGGGCTGCGAGCACACATTGTCAGCTCATGCCCACTTTTCATCCACCTCCAAGTCCTTCTCTTCAGGGCTTTTTTCAATCCCTTCATCCCCCAGCCTGTATTGATACTGAGGTTTGCCCCAACCTGTGTGCGGGACCTTGCACTTGGATAGATGAAGCTCAAACCACAGCTGCAGCAATTCCCCGCTCCTCTCTACTTTATGTTGCAAAATAGTATCAGTAGCATTTGAAAGTCCATTCCCTATATTGTTTCTTTACGCTCAGCAGTCTGATGACATGTTGGAGGGCTTACATGTCCCCACTTCTATAACCTGACTTCCACAGAATGAAAGGGGTGTACACAACCCAACTAGCTTGTAAATGACTTTAAATTGTCATATCTGGATAACTGAAAGCTCTCCAATATGTTATCAGACTGCTGACTGTATATGAGTACACGTGGCAGGGAAGTGAAGAAGTAATAATTGTCCATAATAACTTGTCCATTGCCAACCAATTTCTAAGCCTTACCAGTCTGTTGTAATGGTGGGGAAAAGTGTTGCTCAACTACAGAAATTAATTTTTAATGTTTGCTTGTGAACTGGTTCAGCCCTGACCAGTACACTTCTATGCAGTATTTTTAGAGTATGTAGATCCTTTTGCAGCTCTTGCTTTTTATAAGCATAAAATTAAGGGGGGAGGGGAATATTGTTTTGTGAGATTATTTTTTTTCCCACTAGGAGAATGACAATTCATGCATTTTGGGACAGGACAAAACAGCCAAGAAAAAAACAAAGCATGTCAAGGGAAAAAATTAATCTGAACTCCAAGTGCTGACTGAAGTCAATATTGGTATTAGAGCAAAGATGTTAAATTTAAGCAACAAAATGTCTGGTTACAATTACCTCTCTAATCTTGCTTGCTAAAATTATCGAATAGCTATACAGATTTAAAGTGCTTGCTGAAATGTCAGCATGTGAAGAAAATTTATTGATATGTAATAAGAACTTATTCATGTTATTATGGCAAATTTTGTTTTCATATACAGGCACTGTTTTATTTCTTGTGTTCATAACATGAACACCACATTTACTTTGTTTTTAAATCCTTCTCCTTTTAAATATACTGGGAACTTGAACAGATATATAAGAAGTGCATTTAAAATAAAAAACTCTGCAAACCACCAAAATTAGTGTGAATTATCAGTTTATCCCTGAAGTAAAACCTCCAGAATATAAAAACTGTCATACTGAATTGAGAAAATGATTCATCTAGTCTAGCATAAAGTCTCTGACTTTAGTAGTAATAGCTGCAATATGAATTTATACATTAATTTGCAACAGGAAAATTTTCTTCTAACTCCATTAAGTGGATTTATATCATGGCCATATTTAAAGTAAAACAATAATTACAATAATCTTTGTTAAATGGTCAGAAGTCTAGATGTACCCCACAACAACACTGATTGCCAGCTGATGGGGTGCAGAAATGCTGCCTCAATACACCCCAAGGGAGAGGGGACCCATGCCAAAGGGGTTGCACCTGACATGGGCACCCCACTCCTCCCAGCAAAGGGTTTGGGATTGTGGTAAAGTGTGGTCACACCCTGTTACGGATGCATGCACAATCAAATCCAACAGGTGCTAAAGCTCAGATTTATTCTTCAGTAAAAAGTTAGCTAGAACTCCAGTAACATTTTGTAAAACAGAAGCTCAGTGGCGTAAGGGGAATTAATACTACACAGATGACTTAAGATTTCTTAAGATTTAAAATGATGGCTCCAAAACGTGCGTATCACTCCCCTACAAGCTGAGGGGTCTCTCCCTCAGGAGTTGCCTCTGTAGGTGCCCAACCCGAGGGGGAGCCCCCGACTGCAGACCCGCTGCTCCCAGGAGGACTGATTCTAACATGTCCTCTGGCAGGACCCCGTTTATAACCCTGTCGAGTCTGACCTGTGGTCATTTAATCCCTATTGGCCAAGAAGGTCACCTCTGTGTACCTGGCACGTCTCAATGGGCCAGTTCAAATTTCAACCTGTGACCTCCAGGGTTTAGGGTTTTTTTCCTCTTCTCCCTGCCTGGAGAAGTTTCGTTTCCTGTTGGGGGATGCGGGGGGTGTACTGCCACACACCCCCAAATGCAGCAACACTGAGGACAACTGACACTGTTGACCTTTGGGTCCAGAGGGAGAACAGAGGGGTGATTTCAGCACTAGAGCAAAATGGTAGATACTCAGAAGTGTTAATGGGGGAGGCTGTATAAGTCTTATCTGTATTACTACAAAATCTTTTCTATATTCATTAGATAATTTGGACTGGTAGCACATTAATTGGAATAACATTTGAGTCATATTTCCATATATATAGTGTGTTCATTTTGCTGGTAACAAGATTTTGAGTGTATCAACTGTTTCTTTCTGCAATGTTCAGGTTCTTAATCCCAGTAAGTGCACCACCTTCTCAGAGAGAGATTATAAACAATTTTAAAATACTTTTCCTTTCATTCCTACATGTCTTTGTAGAAGTGGTCCCTATATATTTACATTTAATTTATTCACTACCTTGACCTTCCCATTTAATAATAATAAATATATTTTTTTCAGTTGCATTAACCAGAAGAGAACAACCTGTTTCATGCTAGACTACATCAGGGACAGATTAGCCAGAGATCTCAGGGGACATTTCCTCCTTTCCCATTGTGCCATGTTAAATGATATGACTAACGATAAAATTATGCAATTTGTCTTTGCACTTGAATTATAGCTGTTACGTACCATCTGAGGGTTTCTGCCACACACCAACTGCACCACCAGACTGAGGGAATGCTCTCAGTTTACTCACCATTGGTTCCTTTGGGAAGTTTGTAAGGGAATCACTGCAGGAAGGATACAGCTTTTCTAGTTTACCATATTACACATTTAAAGCACTGACTCAGCAAAGCCACGACATCCCATCATCTCATTTTAACTCTGTGTCTATTACGAATAATGTATGTTATGGCTAAGAAACTAAGAAACAAGATGTTGATCACTTCTTCCATGTTCCCACAGGGTATCTGAGATTTAATGTTTCTTCTTAGGTCCTGGTACTGTTCCTGGATGCAGTTAGGCCAGCATCATCCAGACTGTTGACTTCTCCTCTGAGCTTTTCTACCACAGCAGTCATAGAATAATAGAATGATAGAATGATAGAATCACAGAACAGTTTGGGTTGGAAGGGACCTTCAAAGATCATCTAGTCCAACCCCCCTGCCATGGGCAGGGACACCTTCCACTAGACCAGGTTGCCCAAAGCCCCATCCATCCTGGCCTTGAACACTGCCAGGGATGGGGCATCCACAACCTCTCTGGGCAGCCTACTCCAGTGCCTCACCACCCCCACAGTGAAGAACTTCTTCCTTACATCTAATCTGAATCTGCCCTCTTTCAGTTTAAAGCCATTACCCCTTGTCCTGTCACTACATGCCCTTGTAAAAAGTCCCTCTCTGGTAGGCCCCCTTTAGGTACTGGAAGGCTGCTCTAAGGTCTCCCTGGAGCCTTCTCTTCTCCATGCTGAACAAGCCCAACTCTCCCAGCCTGTCTTCATAGGAGAGATGCTCCAGCCCTCTGATCATCTCTGTGGCCCTCCTCTGGACTCACTCCAACAGGTCCATGTCCTTCTTATTTTGGGGGCCCCAGAGCTGAACACAGTATTCCTTGCAGTCACTCTTTGCAAGCTCTTTGTAATCTGCTAGGGGTTGTGCAAACTTGTGACTTCTTCTTAATAAGAGACTTCATGATGTCCACCACAGATGATCTGTGACAGATCATCCCCAAGCTAATGCTTTCAGTTTCACGCAAGATACTGTAAGAGAAATACCTAGACTGGATGCAAGAGTTCAAATGGTACTGACAAGTTGTCATGTGAGTTGTCAGGACACTATCCCACATACCTATATGTATTAAGGCCTGCCAAAAGATAAAAATTCAAAATCTGTAGCTTTGTTATTAATCATTTTCACATGTGGTTAATTTGGCTTCATTTTCTCACTACCTGATACATACAAAACTAGCTCAGCTTGAATGTTATACTCAATTATCCTGAACAATTCATAAAAAAACAGTGCTCATTCTCCTGGAGTTTCTGGGGTGATGAATGTACTTTGATGGGCCTTTGAAATTGCTACAGAAAATCCTCTTTAAGCACAGCCTTTCCCGTTTATCTTTGTCTGGAAATCTTCCCTTTGCTTACGGTCAGCGCTGCAGACCATATTACTCAGTCCTCCTGCTGTTCTTACTTGGGCGAGAAATAAATTATGCTTTTTCCCTGAATCAAGGGAATCATCAGTAAAGGCTACCTTGTTACATTTTTGTTTCTAGCATATGTACATGGGGAGAAAAAGAATTCAAGATACACAAGCAAGGAGACTGAACAGATTATTAGAAAAATCTAATCAGTTATTCCTTGTATACAAAATGTTCGCATGCATACAGTTCACAAAAGTGCACAGGCAGTAGGAAACAGAGATTTCACAGTACATGCCTCTGTCAGCTTATATCCATCTCAGTAGCTCTGCTTCCTGATGGCTAGTGTGTTGCCATCTCTTTTTATGTACTCTAATTAACATAGGATTCACAGAATCACAGAACAGTTGAGATAGATAGGAAGGTACCTCTGGAGATCATCTTTTCTAATCCTCCTGCTCAAAGTAGGGTCCAACTCTAGTAGGCTGAGCAGTATCTTCTCCAATCAGGTTTTGAGTATTTCCAAGGATGGAGAATGTACAGCCTCTCTGGGCAACCTGTGGCAGTGTTCAATCACCATCACAGTAAAAAAGTTTTCTGATGTTTAAATAGCATTTCTTGTATCTCAATTTGTGTCCATTGTCCCTTGTCCTTTCACTGGGCACCACTGAGAAGATTCTGGCTCTGGATACTTAACAGATATCATTCAAATTTAGTTAGGACAAACAGCTGTTGAAACATTTGGATAATCCAGTAACTTTTTTCCCACTGAGACTAGTAACTGAGTACTAATTTACATGAAAACTTACAGAGGGAAATTATGTGTATTCAAAGATTTGAATGGGATTATACTTCCCACTCTAAATACCTTTTTCTTCTTTCTCCAGTGAGCCAAGAGGAGGGAAATAGTTAGCAAAAAATGATACAGCTGCTTGTATTTACTAAAACATTAGACAATCTTACAAGGTTATGATATCTTGCAAAGATAGAAAATAAAAATCATGTCAATGACCAGCTGGAGTGCATGGAGCTCTGCCTGGGGACGGATGAGGAGCTGACCGAGAGTGTATGGGTCAGGATTAAAGGGAAGGGAGGGACAGATGCCAGTATAGTGGGGGTCTGCTACAGGCCACCTGACCAGAAGACCGAGCAGATAAGGCCCTCTACAGACAGATAGGAGCAGCCTCACATACACAAGCCCTTGTCCTCATGGGGGACTTCAAGCACCCCAATATCTGTTGGAGGGACAACACAGCAGGGCATAAGCAATCCAGGAGAAGTCTGGAGTGTGTTGATGATGACTTCCTTCTCCAAGTGACAGAGGAGCCAACAAAAAGAGGTGCTATGCTGGACATTGCTCTCACCAACAAGGAGGGGCTGGTGGGTAATGTGAAGCTCAAGGGCAGCCTTGGATGCAGTGACCATGAAATGGTGGAGTTCAAGATCCCTAGGGCAACGAGGAGGGTGCACAGCAAGCTCACTACCCTGGACTTCAGGAGAGCAGACTTTGGCCTCTTCAGGGATCTGCCTGGGATCTACCATGGGATAGAGCCCTGGAGAGAAGAGGGGCCCAAGAAAGGTGGTTAATATTCAAGGATCACCTTCTCCAAGCTCAGGATGCACCCCAACAAAGAGGAATTCAGGCAAAAACACCAGGAGGCCTGCATGGATGAACAAGCAGCTCCTGGACAAAGTCCAACACAAAAAGGAAGCCTACAGAGGGTGGAAGCAAGGACAGGTAGCCGGGAAGGAATACAGAGAAATTGTCTGAGCAGCCAGGGATCAGGTTAGGAAAGCTAAAGCCCTGATAGAATTAAATCTGGCCAGGGATGTCAAAGGCAACAAGAAAAGCTTCTATATGTACATAAGTGATAAAGGAAGACTAGGGAAAATGTGGGTCCTCTCTGGAAGGAAATGGGATACCTTGTTCCATGGGATATGGAGAAGGCTGAGATATTCGAACTTTTTTGCCTCAGTCTTCACCAGGAAGTGCTCCAGCCACACCGCACAAAATGCAGAAGGCAAAGGCAGGGACTGGGAGAATGAAGAACCATCCACTGTAGAAGATCAGGTTTGAGACCATCTAAGGAACCTGAAGGTGCACAAGTCCACAGGGCCTGATGAGATGCATCTGTGGCTCCTGAGGGAACTGTCAGATGAAGTGGGTAAGCCACAATCCATCATATTTGAGAAGTCATGGCAGTCTGGGGAAGCTCCCACTGACTGGAAAAGGGGAAACTTAAACCCCATTTTTAAAAAAGGAAAAAAGGAAGACCCAGGGAACTACAGGCCAGTCAGTCTCACCTCTGTGCCTGGCAAGATCATGGAGCAGATCCTCCTGGAAACTACGCAAAGGCACATGGAAAATAAGGAGGTGATTGGTGACAGGCAACAGGTCTTCACTAAGGGCAAATTGTACCTGACGAATTTGGTGGCCTTCTACAATGAGGTTACAGCCTTGGTGGACAAGGGAAGAGCAGCTGACGTTATCTACCTGGACTTGTGCAAAGTGTCTGACGCTGTCCTGCATGACATCCTTGTCTCTAAATTGGAGCAACATGGATATGACAGGTGGACTACTCACTGGATAAGAGATTGGCTGGGTGGTTACACTGAAAGAGTTGTGGTCAATGGCTCGGTGTTCAAGTGGAGACCAGTGACAAGTGCCATTCCTCAGGGGTCAGTATTGGGATCAGCGCTGTTTAACATTGTTGGTGACATGAACAGTGGGATTGAGTGCACCCTCAGCAAGTTTGTCGACAACACCAAGCTGTCTGATGCGGTCAACACACTGGAGAGAAGGGATGGCATCCAGAGGGACTTTGACACGCTAGAACGGTGGGCCTGTGTGAACCTCATGAAGTTCAACAAGGCCAAGTGCAAGGTCCTGCTCATGGGTCGGGGCAATCCCAAGCATGGATACAGGCTGGGCAATGAGTGGATTGAGAACAGCTCTGAGGAGAAGGACTTGAGGGTATTAGTGGATTGAAAACTGAATAGGAGTCAGCAATGTGTGCTCGCAGCCCAGAAAGCCAACTGCATTCTGGGCTGCATCAAAAGAAGCGTGACCAGCAGGTCGATGAAGGTGATTCTCTCCCTCTGCTCTTGTGAGATCCCACCTGGAGTATTGTGTTCAGCTCTGGGGCCCCCAGAATAGGAAGGACATGGACCTGTTGGAGTGGGTCCAGTGGAGAGCCATGAAGATGATCAGAGGGCTGGAGCACCTCTTCTGTGAAGGCAGGCTGAGAGAGTTGGGGTTGTTCAGCATAGGGAAGAGAAGGCTCTGGGGAGACCTTATGGTGGCCTTCCAGTACCTAAAGGGGGCCTACAGGAAAGATGTGTAGGAACTCTTTATCAAGGAGTGTAAAGATAGGACAAGGGGTAATGGCTTTAAAATGAAAGAAGGTAGATTTAGGTTAAATATTAGGAAAAAACTTCACTGTGAGGGTGGTAAGGCACTGGAACAGGTTGCCCAGAGAAATTGTGGATGCCCCATCCCTGGCAGTGTTCAAGGCCAGGCTGGATGGGGCTTTGAGCAACCTGGTCTAGTGGAAGGTGTCCCTGCCCATGGCAGGGGGGTTGGAACTAGACAATCTTTAAGGTCCTCTCCAATCAACACCATTCTGTGATTCTGTGATCTGTGCAGTGGCACATGATCACAGTGATATTCATTAGAGATTAGTCTCTGAGGTACTTCTGTATTTAAACAAGGCTCTCTCTAAATGGACTAGAGAATTATATAATAAAACCTTTGACTGAACTGCTCAAGCTAAAGTGAGTTTGTTTTTCAGCAACCTTTCTTTTAGGACAGTTTATTGCTGAAAATATACTGAAATCTCCTTTTGTTTATACTGCTATGTTAGCTAGTAGGATTGAAATTGGACTTTATTAAATACATTACTGTTTCTCCGTGAATAAAAGCAAGGTGATACTATGGGTGACTTGGCCTAGGTATTTTCACTGCACAAACAAAAATTGTATTTACAGCAAGATGAGCCATTAATATGTTTTATTTATCTCACTGTAAAATTGCTGCTGTTATAAACTGAGGCTTGGTTTTGACTTTGATGCAGTGAGGCAAGGTCAACAGTATCATTCCATATCCTCCTCATCCATAGGGTTACCGTGATTAGGCAAATAGTAAGAAAGGCTGTCTGGTCTTTCTGGTAAAATTCCTTAGCAACCAGTACCTATCTGTGTAGCTCTAAAAAAAAATGCATACTTATGAATGTGCTTGTAGGCTTAGACTTAAGGGAAGAACAAAGACAGCCATGGCCTATAGTAGAAGTTGCTTAGTTAGTCCACTAACCACCACATACTACTTACCCCTCATTTTTTTTAAGTGATGAACACCAATGTCATGGAGCCTCCTTCATCCTGACATCAAAGAACCTTTGGGATTTGTTACGTGCTCATTACAAGGCTCTCCCCAGCTGGTCAAAGTTTCTGGACAATAGGGGTACTCTATGCAAGTAAAGGTCTTTTGAGAAAACTTGGCTGCCAAGTGCTTCAAAGAAATCCAGTCTGGTCCAGAGACAATATTGGCAATTGTGACAGTCCAATTTTTCACTAAGGATCCTAATGATAGAGACTGATTTTGGAAGCCATGGTCATATTTTAGATAGTTTGCAAAAATTGACAGTCATCAAAAAGTGCACAGAAAAGTAAAAGACCCAGTTCTGAGTTTTCTTAAGTTATATGAAGAAGAGTGACACTATTGCAACAAGTGGCATTGCAGATATGCAATGGAGTCTGGATTCAGGTTCATTAAATGGTAGCCACAATTTATCTACAACAGTAAGTGAACCTTCCAATAACCTTAATAAACAGTGCAATAAATCAGCCAAACTTAAGTCTCTAGCATATTTACAAAAAGGCAAAAATCCAAATTAGAAGGAATGTTTAATTGTTCTGATAGAGTTGGGATGTTTCTTCCTCTAACACTAATTGCTTATAACTGAAATAAATATAAAATATCAAGTTATTAAAATATGCTTTTTGCTGCTTCTGCTTATGGTCTAATAAATCTAATACTGTAATAAGAAAATGAACAGGAAGGCAACATTCATAACTGTTTTTTTGACTATTAACTTTATTATTGTAAAAGATTTAATGAACAAGTAACAAATGCTGTGTTCTTCATTGAGTATATCTGATCAAGCAGGGTCTCCTATTGCCCCTGGTTCTGGGATAGGGTTTAGAAAACATCACAAATGGAAAGAAAGCATTTCCTTGCAGCCCAGTTTGATGATTTTCTACTGCCCTCCTCCACATTTCCTGCTGGTTAACACAGGTGCAAAGCTTTTGTCGTTATTTTAGACCTGTTAAAAGGCATATCCATCTGAGCTTTCTAGGATGTAAGTGGATGATTATTGTTCTTGACATTGACATTGCAGAGTGACCTTGGAACCCTCAGGTTTTTGAGTTTATAATTCCTGTTGATTTAAGTATGTAAATTGCTCTGCAAGTTGTGCTGTAATTTCAGTCTATGTGAAAAAAAACCACAAAAACATGTGAGGCAAGTCTGGAAAACATATTTTTTTACCTTAAAGTTGTTTAGAAATGAGGAGAATTTGAAAGATACATAGGCTTATTCATAATACACCCTTGAATGAGTTGACTTCTGGCTGTGCTAGGTTTTTATTGTTTAAGGGTGTAGTCACCTCTTACCTGAGATTATACTACTGACAAGTATCTTGAAGATCTGTGTTTTGGTGTACACTTTGACATTTAGTAAGATTCATAGCATATGAATCTGTAGCATAGACAGCATAGAAGTTGTTTCAGTACTTTCCCCTCGCTACTCCACTATTTTTTAATTCCCAGAGCTCCTATTTTTGAAACTCCTTTTGTTACAGGAAGGAGCTTACTGTAATTACAGATTCTATGAATCACACGTGTGGAGTAGAGAGGGCATATCATTACAAAATAAAGCCCTAAACTGCAGTAAACTGGAGAACTGTAATTTTTTACTTGGTGCCATTTTATAACAGGTCAGCTACAGGGTTACTTTTTCCTTTAATGCACCTGAAGTTTCCCACTGTTTGCTCTGCTTTAGACTTCTGGACTCTTGGAAGGAAATCACCTAATATACGTGCCTCAGCTGAGTACTATTTCTCCTACTTTACTGAGCCCTTGTTGGCAAGTTAGCTAAGTTCTGCATTGTGAAATAAATGCAGCAGAAATGGTTTATAATATTAAAAATAGTGTTTTAAAAGTATCTACCTGTTTTCTGGCATTCAAGAGTTCAGTAAATATATAGCCAGAATTTTGCTAAAAATACTTTATAAAAACATCCTGAATATTTTTATAAAGCAAAATAAAATAAAGTCAATATGGTAGACTGACCAGATAATGAACTGGCCTACAAAAGTTCTTCCCTTCAGTTTATAAGTTCATTCTTTGTTTTTCAAACTGATCCCATAGAAGCTACTCACAGCATGGTGTTTCCTATTCCACCCCCTTTTAGGGGGAGGCAGGCAGGGTGGAATAGGAGGGAAGACAACCCATCTTTCATTAGAATACGTTGTGAATGAAGCAGCAGAAGCTGAGATGTAGGGATTATGATATACCATGGATCAGGCAGCAGCAAGAACAGGGCTGCTCCCTGCAGGCTGGGGAGCTAAGGAGGATCACACAGACAGCAAGGGCCTTACCAACCAGAGCCCAGCCCCCCAGGCACCCAAGGAAGGCAAGTAAGACAGGCCCAGAGATTGCAGTCAGGTCCAAGCAATAGCCCAGATAGTAAAGTACTATCAAGATGATGAAGCAAGTTCAAGTTCAAGCTGGGAAGTCAATCTGTAGATCACAATTAGGCTCAGGTCCAGTGATCACTGGGCAACTCCATAGTAATGAGGCAGGACTAAAGTTAAGCTCTGTCAAGGTATGTGGTTGAAAAAAACTATACATGCTGTCAGGTCAAAGTCAGTCTACAGGTGGAGGTCCAGATCAGGGGTCTCTGTGGCTGTAGTTACAGCTAGAAAGGAATACTTGTTCAACATAGCTCAGATAGGAACTGAAGCCCTTGAGTTGAGCTTAAATAGAGCTCCTGGGCCCATGGGTGTGGGTGAAGGTCCTAGGTGAAGCTGGTCAGGACCATTAGGGCCTAGCAGTGCACACAGGGACTTGGTAACATCTATGTTAATTTCAATTTGTTTGTTTATTTCTAACCAATGGAATCATTTAATCATCATTACCTTTTAAGTTGCAAATCAGGTAATGGGAATGCGAGTGATCACGCTCTGTCTGAGAGGGAGATTGGGAGATTTCCTGGGACACTGAAATATCCCACCTGGGTCTACCATATAGTTAAGTAAAAGATTAAAGAGGGATTCAGCAACTGGCAGTTTAGAAATACCACCCTAGCATCTTTTGCATGTAATAGTTGAAGGATAGATAGACAGAGGATTTGGTACCTGTTTCACATACGCTCTGTTCCAGCCTCTGGAAAACTATATTTGACAGTAACCATAGCAGCAAACTGATTAGGCATGTTTGAATGAACAAATAATGAAATACAATTTTTTTATTTAGAGTTTCAATAAAGGAAGCTTAATATTGTAAGCAAGTATATTCAATTCTACTCTGAAAAATATCAGGTGGACGAAATAGCTCAAATGGTCATATTTGTAACAAAAAGCAAAATATTACTTTTTTCATACACAAGAAATTACATTCAATAATGTGTGGCTGAACTTAAGAAAGTAACCTTCAGAAGAAGTAGGCATATTTTTTTCAGATTTATCTTATGGCCTATACCTATGATATCTTTTCAAGCACTTTCTGTTTCTGCTGAGCTGTTTCCCACAGCATCCATTACTGGGAAACAGGAAGAACAGATGCAAAGCAGATATTATGTCGTTACTTGATGCACTGCTGTAAATCACTTAAAATACAAGAACAACACACCCTGGGAATCTGTAGGTGAAGAAGGATTACTAGAATACCTTTTTGCTTATCTGAAACAATACAGTTATCATCATGCTGCTAGCAGTCTGCATACTGACCTCCATAAGCAAGCAAGTTAGTGGCTATTGCAATGTGGGAGACATCTTCAGATTGAATTAAACACATTGATATTTATCTCATACGTTTGCCCTTTAAGGATTTATAAAGCAGGGTAATTCCTTTCTCTGCATGACTTTTACACATTCCTAGAAACAGGAACTGAAACATACTACTCTTCACATCTAAAATGATCCTTGCTAGGTTTTAGAATCTAAATTCCACCTATTTCCTCCTGATGGTTTTCTGTGAGTTATGATCATATTTAATTGAAAGATTATTGTATGTCTGTGTTCCAACCTGGTTTCAACCCTACTTATGAGTTTGAAGCTGAGAAAAAAAGTAAATCTCAGTATCTCAGTTCCTGGACTACTGTTACACTCACCTAACATGACAGGTTCTGGGAGTGTTTGAAATAAGAGAGACAGACAATCATCCATATCCAAGTATATGAGTTAGTTAACTTGAGTTATAAGAAGGAATTTTGAGCCACTCATCTAGCATAAGCTGGGGTTATTTAAAGAAGCACAGAGAGAATTCCCACTCTCAGCTAACCAGACACAAGCCAGTGGAGAGAAAACAAAAACACTGTTGCATGTTGCCTAAGGTGGTAAGTTATTCTTGGCGGTAGAAAATACTGAAAGTATACTACTGACATCGCCAAACTTCACTTTCTGACTGAAGTTCAGCCAAACTTTGGTCTATCTGTAATCTTCCTTGTAAATATAACATTAGGTATTTAGGGCAGTCTAATTCTTCCTAATTTTTGGCTAATTTAACTAACCTGAGATACTCTGGCTTGATTCAGATGCCCACACATAGGCATGCAGTACTATTTGGATGCTAAATTATTCCTCACAGCATTCGCCCACTCCTTCAGAAAGACATGAGTCTTTCACAAGTTCTGTGTCCTTTCTGTGGACCTCACTTTACTGTACTGGATGCTCTAGGCTGTTCTAAGTGGTATCAAATGTCCATAATTTGGTAGCCAAATCACTCTCTGAGTCTGAAAGTTAATATGGATCTCATTTTGTTTTTCCATTTATGACATTAGTGTTGTAGGGTTTTAATAAAAATAACCAATATGGCATTTTGGTACTAGAGGACTGGGTGCTGCACAAATATTTGTGAAGCAACTAATAATTCTGTTTTCTAAGTAGACTTTTGAAAAGTATGTGGCTAATAAAGCCAATAGCTTCTCAATGAACAATAAACAGAAAACGTGATAGTAAATGAGAAGAATACTATAAACTCCATAGAATGAAGATCAGGTGCACTGGAACTCACGTGCTCATACATTTAGGAGGAAGCACTTTATACACATTTACAGTTCTGCAGAGAACCTTAACTTCATTATTCTTCCCTCTGTAAGACAGCATTTTCAACCACAATAAAATTATTTTGAAATAATTTATGGGGTTTTGTTGGTTTGGTTTTTTTTTTTTCCTTTTTACTTCTCAGGCAAAAAACTATGGTATGGCATCATAATGGCATCAGCAACAAATGTTAAGGAGGATGTGGTGGGTTGACCCCGGCCAGCAGCTAAACACCCACCCAACTGCTTACCCCCTCCCCTTCTCCATTCCCCCCAGCAGGATAGGGGAGAGAATTGGAAGAACAAAAGCATTCTTATCTCATGGGTCAAGATAAAGACAGTTTAATAAGTAAAGGAAAGAGAGGAAACAAAAAAAAGTGATGCAAAGGCAATCGTTCACCACCTCCCACAAGCAGACTGATGCCCAGCCAGTATCCAAGCAACAACTACCTTGGATAGACCAAACCCGCAGTTTCAACTGTGAAGCATGTTGTTATGTGTCATGAAATACGTCTTTGGTCAATCTGGGTCAGCTGACCTGGTTGTGTTCCCTCCCAGCCCCTGCCCACATTTAGCCTACCCACTGTCAGGGGCAGAGTGAAAAACAGGGAAAGCCTTGACACTGTTCAGCAACAGATAAAACATTGGCATGTTATCAACAGTATTTTAATCTCAAATCCAAAACACAGCACCACACAGACATTAAGAAAATTAACTCCATCCTAGTGAGACCTAGTACAGAGGACTAGAAATTTTAGGTTCAGGTCACAGACTTCTCCAGATAGCAGAGGGAATAAATATAAGAATATAAAAATGATTATATAAATCAGATCAAAGACTTCTGCAGTTTATACACTCTCTCTAATAGTTGCTTGCTGCAGATGTCCAGGGAAGAGTGAAAATACAGCACAAACATGCCAATACTTCCCCCAATAACCTGTTACACTTAAAAAATTTCTGGTGCAGAGCCACAGTGTTATCTTTGTATCTAATAGTTCATGGGGCTGTTGTCTTCCATGAACTTTTCCCATCTTTCTCTGAAGCTCTTTAAACTGTTATCAGACACAACATTTCATAGACCTGTAAGTTTCTTATTTTACACATGTAACTAACAGTCATGGACAATTAGATTCATTTTCTTGATAGCTTGCATATATTCACTGATTACCTAAAAATGATGAGACATGATTGTCTTAGATTTTACTCCAGCACCTGAAAACCAGGATATTTTCTCAGCTGTCATGAAGGAGCTAGATTCTGTTCATTTAACTCTTGTTATCCCCTGACTTCAACTCCTTCAGTCCCTCTGGATTACTCAGTTCTTTACACAGTACTAGCTTCTTGTCTCAAGTCTCCTAGCTGTGGCAGTGCCAATTTTCTACAATGTCTTTAAATCATGTAGTTTTTTACTGTTTATTCAATCTGTCCTCCAGTCCCAAAGCCCTCCATATGTTCCGTATTCTTATCCTTTTGCTTTGTCCCTTTCTGTTCCTTCCAAATATGAATCATGATCTTATTGCAAATGAAAAACATCAAACAAAACCAGAAACAGAACAAGGAAACCAAATGTAAGGGAAAATATGTCAGGTGCTAAACTGAGTAAGATGTTATAATGGAAAAGACCTCTGATGGAAAATAATGAACATAATATTATTTTGTAGTGTGCACTGCTCTTATTGCAATTATTTGTCTTAAATTATATTTAATGCATATCTATACTTTGCATTATACTGTTTTATAAACAGATATTAGACTATATATATATAAATATGAATATATAAAAAATTTATTACTATTCATTATTTAGATACGTAATAATAATGAAGTATCAGCTGAGTATTATTAGTCACCCATCTCAAAAGAATACTGCAGAAGTTGAGGAGGCTTATGTATGAGCAATGGGAACAATCAAAGGCACAGCGAAACTCCTATATTAAGAAAAACTGAAGAAGCTGTCAGTGTTTATGTTACCAAAAAAACCAAACAAACCAAAAACAAAGAAGATGTGACAAGCTTACAAATTAATGAATGGCTCAGATAACAAAATAGATCATGAACCTCTTATCTTCTAACACATAAACAAGGGAACATTCACTAAAACTGGAGACTGAGAATTTTAAACCCAATCAAAAGTCAGTACTGCAGAGTTTATTTTGGAAAGCTTTTCCACAGAAGTCTCAAAGGGTGAAACTTTTAATTTCAAGAAAAAAAATTTCTTAGTCCTACAGTTATTTTATTGTAACTAGCAAAAAAATACTCTAAGGCAGGAACATTACTCTCAGGCCTTAAATTCCTCTAATTTTTAAGATCTGAGTTAGATGGGTGTGGTTTAGACTTTCTCCCATATTAACATCTAGAGTATTTTGTCACCATTATATTGGATCTGGCCGAGATGGAGTTAGAATCATAGAATCATTTAGGTTGGAAGAGACCTTCAAGATCATAGAGTCCAACCATCATCCATGCCTACTAAACCACGTCCTGAAGTGCCTTGTCTACACACTTTTTAAATACCTCCAGGGATGGTGACTCAACTACTTCCCTGGGCAGCCTGTTCCAATGTCTGGCAACCCTCTCAGTAACGAAATTTTTCCTAATATGCAAACTAAACCTCCCCTGCCGCAACTTGAGGCCATTTCCTCGTCTTATCTCCAACTACCTGACAAGAGACTGACCCCCACCTCGCTACAATCTCCTGTCAGGTAGTTGTAGAGAGCGATAAGGTCCCCTCTCAGCCTCCTTATCTCCAGACTAAACAGCCACGCTTCCCTCAGCCGCTCCTCACAAGACTTGTGCTCCAGGCCCCTCACCAGCTTGGTTGCCCTTCTCTGGACACGCTCCAGCACCTCAACATCTTTCCTGTAGTGAGGGGCCCAAAACTGAACCCAGGACTCGAGGTGCGGCCTCACCAGTG
>JANZLQ010000008.1:12304230-12347739 GCA_026212715.1 Elanus axillaris
CCCCTTGTCCTGTCACTACATGCCCTTGTAAAAAGTCCCTCTCTGGTAGGCCCCCTTTAGGTACTGGAAGGCTGCTCCAAGGTCTCCCTGGAGCCTTCTCTTCTCCATGCTGAACAAGCCCAACTCTCCCAGCTTGTCTTCATAGGAGAGGGGCTCCAGCTGCCTCTGACCATCTTCGTGGCCCTCCTTTGGACTCACTCCAATAGGTCCGTGTCTTTCTTATGTTGAGGCCTCCAGAGCTGAACACAGTACTGCAGATGGGGCTCTCATGAGGGCAGAGTAGAGGGGCAGAATCACCTCCTTCGACCTGCTGGCCATGCTTCTTTTCATGCAGTCCAGAATGTAGTTGGCTTTCTCGGCTGAATATAAATAGCTGGCATGAGCTGGCAACAATGACTAGAAAACAGATTTTCTTTAGATTTTCTATTATTTTCAGTTTATACTCATCAGAGTTCTAAATAAGATCAAAGACAGGGACAAAGTTCACATAAGCTTTTACCTTAGGGAAGTATCTTCCTCTATTTCGCTTCCAATGAGCTGTACAAACACTTGTCTAACAGTTGTGCCGTCATATGTAATTAACACACATTGCAAAAATACTTCTGAGACAGTAACTTCAATAGAATTTCTATGAATATGTTTGAAGTTCAGTATGATTAGTTTGCAAAATTACTGCGTCATCAGTCTTGGGACTGAAGTATTACTGCTGTTAATATACTAATTCAAACAAGGACTGAAAAAGGTCATTTCAGACTTCATGGACTGAAGCAGCATCCACAGAATTAATGTGTTAGCATAAACTGAAAAAAACACTTCTCCTATCAAAGGATTAATTTTGTATTCCTTTGACATAACTAGGAATCTGAAAACAGATTATAGCCTTCTATTATGGTATAACTGGGCACATATTGTACAGCTCTTATTTGTGATACTTCTTAGATGATGGCAGAAATAGTGCCATATATTAAATCATAGTGGGGTTTGGTTTTTTTCAAACAAACAAAACACTGCCCTTGAACATTTATGCTGGACTCTTATAATAGACATGTACCCAGAGGGACAACCTGGCCCTTATAAAACTTCTAGCAAAATTAAAGAACAAAACAATTGGGTGCATGCCTTAGTGCCACTGTCTATGACATAAAAAAGAATATTGATTTAACTATTGTGAGCTTATGACCATGGTTAAAGCAGTAAGAAAAAATGAAGTATGAAAATTCAGAGACAGTATTATTTGATAATACAAATAAAGATTTTGGGCTTAAAACCAGTTCTGGATTTCTTACATATATTTCTTGTATTCATGTATTAATATTGCATAATGAAAAACAACCATTTTGAGCCAATTATGACTCCCTCTATAATACAACATAAGACCTACCAAAAAGTTCTTTCTTTTACCTCCCTGCTCCCCAAACATCGTATGCATGAACTCATGGATCTTTGTAATAAGAAAGTGTGCTCATGTGTTTATTATCTTCCCAGATTAAAAGGACTAAATAGATCTGCGGCTATCTGTTTAAAGTGACTTAGCATGAACAGCAAAATAATAGTCAAATGTTTTCAGGATGTAAGAAGGCAACAGAGGAGAGATAATAACTCAGATAATCCTAATTGTAATTGTTAGACTTTTTGCTTTCGATTGTACATAATGCAAGAACATACCTTTTTATTAGAATACAGTTATCTCTATTCAGTTATTCTCATTGTTCAAGTATTCCATAATATTATATGAAATTGAATATTACATTAGCTTTTAGTATTCTGATTATTCTGATGTAAAATATTAGTATTTCCAGAACTTCAAAAAATACACTGTCATAAAGACTCAGTTATGAAGGTATTTACTTTCAAAAGCTTATTGGCCAAATCTAGGGCCAATATGTAGACAATTTGTAGGTAAATCTGAGATTTCCAAAACGTATGCTGAATGCAGATGAGACACACTGCAAAATGTCCTTTAATTAGAGAAAGCTTCTTTTTTTTATTAATTTTTTACTTGATTATCAAACATATATATCCTAAGTCTTTGCCTCTCAATTTGGGCCTGTCCTGGCAATAACTAGATAGGCAAGCCATGTCAACTTTGCCCCATGTAATTTATGTGTTTGAAAGTTCAGAAATTCAGTTTACAGGAGTCATGGTTTAACCCCAGCCAGTAACTAAGCACCACACAGCCGCTCACTTACTCCCCCCCACCCAGTGGCATGGGGGAGAGGATCAGGAAAAAAAAGTAAAACTCAGGAGTTGAGATAAGAACGGTTTAATAGAACAGAAAGGAAGAAACTAGTAATGGTAACAATAGCAATAATAAAATGGCAGTAATAATAAAAGGATTGGACTACACAACACAAGTGATGCACAATGCAATTCCTCACCATTCACTGACCAATGCCCAGTTAGTTCCCAAGCAGCAATCTGCCCAGGCCAACTACCCTCCAGTTTATATACTGGGCATGATGTCTCATGGTATGGAATACCCCATTGGCCAGTTTGGGTCAGCTGCCCTGACTGTGTCCCCTCCCAGCTCCTTGTGCCCCTCATGAGAAACTGAAGAATCCTTGACTTTTAGTCTAAACACTATTCAGCAACAACTGAAAACATCAGTGTGTTATCAACATTCTTCTGGTACTGAATCCAAAACATGACACTATACCAGCTACTAGAAAGAAAATTAACTCTATCCCAGCTGAAACCAGGACAACAGGTTACTATTTACTTGATTTCAGACTCTGATTTATTGATTTACTTTATTTGCAGTTTATTATAATTATTATGGCAAGTAACCCATGAACTAAGATAACTGCATAAAGAGGAAGAAAATTAATCTAGCTATAGCAGCAGCAGCAGTGATAGTAATTGTTCTCTGCCTCGCAGATGATTTCTCATTAGATAAGCCTCCATGACCACAAGCCCTAAGCATTATCCCAAATGGTGGCAGTTTTACATTTTATATGGTCATCGCAACCTCTACTTTTACCATTTAACTGGATTTCTTCGGGCCTGTCTTCTTCCTTCACTTTATTTCTTGAACTTTTTTACATAACGTTAAGCACATTTGTATGTTCAGGTTTGCGTCATGAACTAAGGTAAGATTCCTATATAAGGAGTCAACTCAATCTTTACCTTCTCCACATTCAGTAAAAAGAATTATGTTCTTCCAGCTGTGGATTTAGACCTTAGATGAACTTAGTCATCTTCTGGAGGTGTTTACTGTCAGGGCCCTGAGTGCACCAATAAGCCTGAATTGCCCATGCTAAGCTCATCTGGGACCTCTACCACACTCCCTCTGGCATTAACCTAGGAGCATCATTGGAGCTCAGGCCCAGGATCCTGGTCCTTGCCTGAGACATAGAGGCAAGCATGTGTCCAGCCCTGTTCCTTGACAGGCCTTCATTGCTAACCAGACTTGTGGGTTGACCTTGGACTTGCCTTGTCACCTGGGACTTGTCTCATGATCACTACGCTGATGACTGAACTTGCTACTGCCACAGGCTCTGCTCTGCTTGCCTGGTTTAGATACTATGGGACTGTTTTCTTGTTGTTGTTGAGGTGATGATCCCTGCCTGTATTGTTCTCACCTTTGGATCCAGGCTTGTCTTCACTTGCAGGGTAGACCCACCCTTCCTAATTCCTCACATTTCCTGCTCTTCAGTGATTATATATCCGAAATTTGAAAGGGATGAATTCAGGCCTAGGACCTCATATAACTGTGCTGCTGAGTGACGTCTTCAGAAGCTGTTGAGAGACAACTGTGTTTCATTTTGGCAGATGATAACTGCTATTCACACCTACATTATCTCTGACAAATCAATTTACCTAAGCATGAACCTCTGAGAGTTTATGAAACTGCAACTTATTTGGAGTGTTGCATACATCTTAACAAAACAGTTAGAAATATGTTAGCTCTTTCTCTTTGAGTTCCCAAAAGAAGTCCATAGCTGTAGAAGATTAAAGAAAAAACTATTCTGGAACAATTTAGGAGAAGAGGGATCTCCAGTTTCCATCAATTCCAATTTTCTGCTCTATGTTATTCCCTATGTCTCCTTATTTCTTAGTCCAAGCTTCTTCCTGTCTGGCATCCAATCTATTCCTAGTTTAGTCTGTATCTTTTAACCAGTGTGCTAGTTTAACCTACAGCTTTCTGTCAGACTATTGCTGCCTAATCTAATTTAATAGCTTTCTAAATGGAGAGAAATCAGTGTTTTTAAAGCAAGTCTTATTGCCTGAATTGTATCTTTGTCATACTCTTATGTCTGGCCACAGTTTGTTATATTGTTATATATCACACAAAGAGCCATATCAGCAAGTATGCAGACAGCAGGTAGAGGGAAGTGATTATTCTCCTCTCTTTGGCACTTGTGACACTACTTCTGGAGTACAGTGTACAATTTTGGGCTCCCCAGTACAGAAAAGACACTGGCATACTGGGATCCAGCAGAAAGGGCCATCAGGGTTGCTAGAGAGCTGAAGCCCACGACATAGAAGAAGAAGCTGAGAGAACTGGTTTTTTTCTACCTTTAGAAGACCAAGGGAGATTTTTTTTTCTTTTTGCTTTCTGCATTTACCTAATGGAAGAGTATAGTGATGACAGAGCCAGATTTTTTCCCAAGGTGAACAGTAGAAGGATGAGAGACAATGGACACAAACTGAAAAATTCTGGGAAATTCTGACTCACTGTACAGAAAACCTTTTTCACAATGAGAGTGATCAAGCATTGGAAGAAGTTGCCAGAGAAGGTGTGGAATCTGTGTCCCTGGAGATAGTTAAAAGTCCAGTAGAAGGCCTCGGTGATGTTAGAGAATACTAGAGAAGGCCTTGACGCTATTAGAAGATATGATGATATTTAGTGAGTGTTACATCAGGCTCACAGGAAGCAGCCCTTGAAGAAACACATGGATAAAACTATAGAATTTTATTTTTATTTTTCTGCTTGTTAGGTGTTTGCATTTTTTTTTTCACTCAGTTGATTTCCTGGGGATTGCTGTTAGGGATTTTACTATTTTACAAAAATGGCAGGCTGTTGGTTTTAAACAATAGCTTTTTTTACTTTTTCTTTAAATACTACCACTCACACTCTGATTATCCAAAACCAGATTTCAGAAACAGAGAACAGTTTTTATAGTCAAAGATGAAGTTCAGGTTTATCTGTGCTTACCTTGGCAGATTAATTGCTTTAAAAAATGAATGACTTGGAATTTATGCCTAAAAAAGCAAGGGCAAAACCCAATTTTAATCTTGCATGCAAGACGATGAAAAATATAAAAAAGAAAAAAACATTTTCTTTCCCCACATGACAATTTCAGGTGGTCATGACAACAAGAAAATAAAGAAAAAGCAAACAGACAAACAAAAGCTTTATGTAGTTAGTGAAGCAGAAACATTTTCAGGATTTAATTTCAAGACAGTATGTAAAAATTAGTCCCCACTTACCAGAAAACCTGAAAATTTGTCATTGAATAATAATTTTCTGTTATAAAAGCCTTTATATCTCACTCATAAGTAAACAAATTGCATCAGCATTTCTAGGAAGATAATGATTGTGAATGTTTAAATTCAACAGCAATTGAACCTGACCTTAGTTTGGTAAATTAATGATAGCGATAATACATAACTTTTATGGGAGCAGTTACCTGCTACAGCAACAGTAGACATTAATGTAATACTAGACTAATGTGTGATCCCACTAACTCAGCTTTTATTCTCTATTCTGAAAGGTGAGGTGTAATATATCTTTTTTCGAGAACACAGTAGAAGGAAAGAAATCTTTGTTACTTCTACCACAAATGAGAGGTCTTTTCCTAAATTTTATTGACCATCTCAGTTAACCACTACTAACTGATAAGAATCAGACCATGTTTTCATACCTTAATGCCTAAACTTGTCTCGTGGAGCTCAAAATGAGGATTGAAATAATAGAACAGTTTTAGGTTGCACCTTTGGTTGCATCTGCTGGTCTCACTGACTATAAAGTAAGACTACAAGAAAGTAACCCCATTTTTTAGCTATCATCTTGTCAAGGACTCATAGAGGAAACGGTGCTATTAAATGCATAAAATATTTGGAAATTCTGAATTCAATCATGTGCTGAAATAGAAAAAGCACGGTGGAATACCTGACATTGGCAACAGTCAGTCTATATTAGCCATTCCATGATTCAAAAATATGTTTATTACCTGTAAGTAAGTAAATGTCAGTTCTTTCAATAGCATGTCACTGGCAATCTTTAGCTGTAAGGAACATGTAAAACAGAGATATGAAGGCAGAAAAAGGGTTTACAGTGAATGAAACTGCACCTGCTTTATGTAAAACACCTCATGCATAATGTTCTCTTTTCAGTTGTTATTGTATCATGCTGCAACAGATACATAAATACACACACACAAAGACATTTCAGCAAAAATCTAGAAGGTTTTTTTCAGACCCATGTCCTGCCATTGTCTGGTTACTCAGGTTAACGTATCTTGGCAGAAAGCAGCAGTGCTACTGAAAGACTGCCATAGCCATGGAATCATCAAACTAACATATGGCTGGTACTCTGCTCTGCAGTCTTTTTAGTGAGTGTGTTTGATGTTTGTCAAAAAACATTCTTACTGGGAACTTCAGGTGCCCTGTAGGTGTTTATCCAGTGCAGAGTACTCATCTGCTAAAAGGCGTTCAAAGTTTTGTTGAAACAAGAATAATATTTAACTTCAATGTTACTTATCTTTCTAGTAGGTTTTATTCTACAGAATTTGTAGGCAGTTGATTCTCATGTTAAGTATCAGTTAGGAAGTAGCTATCAGCTAGACTTAGGAATTTTGCTAGATTTTTTTCTGGTTTGGGTTGGTTTGTTTGTTTGTTTATTTTCTTTTCTGAATCTCCCTTACTGTAGCTTAAGTTCATTACTTCTACAGTTTATTTACAAGAAACTTGGAAAAGAATTTATCGCCCTCACCTTCACAACAACCTTTCACCTATTCAAAGGCTATTATCATAACTCTTCTCCTTTGTAGACTAAGCAAATACAATGCCTCAATCTTTCTTCATATTGTTTTATTATGCTGTTATCTCAAACTCTCTGGAAGAGGTAATATTCCTTTCCAGTTCTTCAACATACCAGGTCTGGAAATGTCAGAAAATTCCATGACCTCCTTTTTTCCCCCTAATTACTCATTTTCTTCTTCTATACATGCCAATTTAACTTCTGTTCTTCCTGCTACTGCCAATCTTTAAAGCCAAAATAAGTAAATCACAAATTAAGTGAATAAATAAGGAGGAGGGAAGTTCAGATTGGTGCTTGGCAATCTGATATTCAGTCTGGCGGAGCTCTTCATCACTTCTTTACAGTTTATTTTGGCTTATAAATGTTGCACTTCGAACAAAATCTACACATTACTTGACAGTATACAGGAGAGCAGAAGTCAAGGAGCTGTCTCAGAGTTGTGTGAAAGAAACAGTATAACAATATTCGAGGAGTGGTAGACCTTGTTTTTTGTGGCTTAACATAGGCTATACTTAGCTGAACACAGTTGCATCAATTCCTATGAGAACCTTATATAGTAAGGTAATATTCAGCAGTAGGGAAGGTGACAAGGATCAATGCATTATGTTTGAAGCTTTACAAAGAGCAGCATTCTTATTCCTCTGATCCATCTCAAGCACTGAGGAAAATGAAATTATGAAGTTAAAATGTTTTTAAAAATTATTAAGACAGCTTTGCCAAATTAAATTTCTTTAATTGTATTTATATCTATTTCACAGAGAATATGAAAACATAAAATTAATTCTGCAGCTCCATTTTAGCAGAAATTATTATGTCTTAAAGTAATTATGATAGGTATCTACAGGTAGGAACATGTATAAGATAAACTGGAAAATAGATATGGGAGCTTGTTTTTTGGTGTATGCTGAAAGATATGTAAGTGGCCTGTTATGTCCAGGTTGTGTTTTTCTGTGCAACTTAAAGACTGTCCCATTTTCAAGTGAAGGAGACACCATGAGTGATGGAAATGGGGTGATGAGAAGCAAATAGCACCCTTTACTTCCTTTTCCATCAAGTTAAGTCATTATTTAACCTGCCAACTACCATATTCTTTTAACACTCAGGATCTATGCAATAGGAATAGCAATTATAATAGTAAAGCAATATTACCAGTAAGTTGGTTTGCTCACAGAAAAACGTGGTAAATTGCATGGTATGCTCATCATACATGTCTAAACTGCCAACTGTATAGCTAAATATGGATGTATTTAGTGGTAAAAAAAAAAAAAAAAAGGATTTTTAACACATGCTAAATTGATGTTACTTGACACAGTCCTGTGTGTTCAGCTTCCAGACAGTAAACTTGAGGCTGCCCTCTGCTTTTTCACAACCGTTCATTCCTGTTATGATACTGCCACCTTTGGCTGTGTGTTGGGTTTATGTGGCAAGGTTCTGGATGTTGGGGAGCTGCAGGGGTGTCCTCTGTGAGAAGGCGGCAGGAGCTGCTAGAAGAGATAGAGCTGATTCCAGCCAGCTCTGCGACGAGCCAGGAGGGTGAGGAGGAAGGAGTGGCAGAGAGGTGCTGGTATGGACTGAGCACAGCAACCTGTTCTCCATCCTCCCTTGTGCTGCTGAGGGTAGGAGTGGGGACGCAGTGGAGTCAGGAAGGAAGGAGCGGAGTTGAGCCTGGGAAGAGAGGAGGGTGTTTTTATTTTTTGGCTTTGTTTCGCACCATCCAACTCTATTTTTAACTGGCAATAACTTATTTTGTGCTTTGACCCTGATGGTAATTGGTAAGTGATCACTCTGTCCATATTTTGATCCACAAGATTGTTCATCTTACTTCCCCCCCATCTCTCTCTTGAGGAGGTGGAGTGAGAAAGCAGCTGGTTTGGGGTATGTCAGCCAGACAAGTTAAATCCATCAAGCCGTAATAAATAATAATTAAAATAAATTTCATTTTATATTTATGCTTTTCAGGAATAGCCTTATTACTTTAAATTATTGTAATATATATAATTATACAATTATCATTATATTAAACTAAATAATACAACATTGCTCTGGCAAATTCTTATTGTGTTTTCTTAAAATTTCTTTTACTATCTGCACCCTCTTCTAGCCTATGGTTTATTACTTATTTATAAAAATGTCATGTTTTTCTGTCTATATATGCTCTATATTGAATGGCTCTATATTGGGGGAAAGAGGTGTCATTTATATTTTATAACTTCTTTCCATTTGTTTCATATAAAGTATGGATTTTTTGCTTGTATGTTTTCACCCTTCATTTTTATGCTAGGGTTTACAATTCTAGATATCAATTAGCTTGGAGATGTCTTAAATATTTACTAATTATTGTTAATTTTGTACATGTATTTTTCATATTGTACATTTCTGCTGAAACTTTTTTCCTCTCAAATAATTCATTTCACAGTTTTCTCATTCATAATGTTCACTTCTGTAATAGCTGGCCTTTTCCTTTTGCCAAACACTTTTATCTGTCGAGTGAGATCTATCACAGTGCTCTCCCATATTGGATAAAGGGCTTTCAGAGGAAGAAAATGTTTTCTGCAACTTAGAAATTCTGTAGATGTTTTGTAGATGTAGATGTTACAATTTGAGTCTCATAGCACATCACAGATTTAAGCACTAAATGTCTTATTTTGCTCAGATACTATAAAACTACTGTTTCAGGAACTGATCAACCTGTTTGGGAGCCTTACTGACATACATAGTGGTAATGGACTCCAAACAGTAAAGCCTTCTTTGACAAAGTGTGCTCTCACTCACCTTGCCCAATTCAGTTTTACCTGCAAATGCTAGGAATAATATTCCTGATTTTAACATTCCAGTCCTGAGAGTCTTTCTAAGAGATAGATGTGTTTAGATGCTTACATGGGAATTTCCATTTCTTTTGGGTTAGCATTCTTGTTTATGTACAGGCAGTTCAATAGTTGCTGAAACACAAATTCTGGGTCATAATAAGTGTCTCTTTTGTTATTACAAAATTGTTTTGTTAGGAGAAATGTTAGGAGAAAACAAATCACAACACTCCTATTTTAGATTAAAGCCATTATTCCATTACTACCCATAATAAGAATAAAAACTGAATTATAGAATGGGAAGAAAATTTCATATGCTCAACCTAGAGCTTTCCTTTTAGCTATTCTGTTCACAACTCTAGGGATCACTTGACAGCTGACTTTGAGACTGTCTTACTGTTCAGCTGCATCTTCCCTTAGTGATGAAAGAGGTGATGGGCATCTCAGTGACTTTAAACATCTCAGAGAGGACAAACTGAGATGTTCTTCACCTGAAGAATATGTCACAGCAATACACAAGAACAAAAGAGCTTTTCATACCAGCTGTGATCTCAGGATTTACATCTTCTGGGATCTGAATTTGTCTTTTCTGAATTCCCTGATGCAATGAACTATTTTGTATGCTTCTGACTGGAAGTCTTATTGATATGCTAATTGAAGAGACATGAACAACCGCTTCAAGCCAATCAAGAAGGAAAATCAAGACTAGATCACACAAGATTTTTAAGAATGATATCAATATGTTGACATGTGAGATATGAATGTCTTACTGTCACAATTATTTGTGAAGTCTGATTAAATGTTTAAATTCAGGGTAGTACTGGGCAATTCCCTAAAAAAAAAAATTTTTTTTACATTTATTATGTTCTTCAACATCTTTGATAAGGTTTATTTCATGGAAGATTTTTTGTCTGAAAATTAGATATCTCAGTCTAAGCCAAGATTTCACGGTAGAAGGGAAAGTAGTAGATGCTTCAAAGGAAATCGGACAGAACTTTCTTAGACAGCTATTGTAGTTATCTACACGTGGTCAGATAAATCCCACACAGCATGACTAAACAAAATTTAGTCAAGCTGAGTGAAGAAAGGTGAAATTCAAACTATATAGAATCATCATCTGTTTCCTTTAATAGCTCTTATTTCAAATTATATTGTGCAATATTTATGTATCATAAATAGTTGGGACAGAATTAATTTTGTTTAACTTTCCAGAGGAAATTCATCACATCCTAAGATGGATATGTAACATACAGGATTAATAAGCATTTAGAATTTATGAATTAATTATATACTTTATAGACACCTAGCTTAGATTAGGTGCTTAACTCTTAGTTGGCTAAATTTAGGAAGAAAATTTATTTCCCATTGTTGTTAATCACTATCCATCTTTAAAAGAGATTTGAAATATTTTTATAAATACCTGTGTGACTACAGATCTATATATTTAACTGCTCCCTTCCCTCTTCATTGCAACTGCTAGTCATTTGGTGAATGTAAAAAAAATATAACATTTATTCATATTTATAAAATATTAGTAAATTGTAAATTAGTAAATCTGCATCATTATAAAAAATGGACAAAATAAGAATGTTGTCTTTCACATTTGCCAAAAAATAAAATATCTCTAAAAGTGTTTCAGCTCTATGTATAGCTAAAGATTTCATTCATCTTTAAGTGACACATATTTCATGCTGATTGACAACTGAAAAAAACTAATTTAGAATTAAAAAACTTTGTTTCTCTTATATTCTTTCATCTAAGCCATTCTTCAATAGCTTTTTTTCAGTCCTTATTATTGTTCGTAACAAAAGGTGGGAATAATAAAATGTCAATCGAAATCTTACTGTTATTATTATTACTATTAAATGCTAGGAGATGTTATTACATTTCGTATGAAATGTTCAGTTTAATGTATTGTGATTGACAAGTATTAACTGTAAAATTGCTGTAGTCACTGAAAAGAAATTAGAATGTGATTCAAACAGATATTTTGCTATGTTAATTTTTCTGTGGCTTTACCCACATTTGCAAAAGTTATCAACATATTTGTAAGTTAATACATTTTATATATTTTAATCATCATATATTATTTATTGAGACAACTGTCAAGATTAACGTATTTAGAATATCATCTTCAAGGTGCTGTTGGTTTTGGCTAGAGCTAGCTGTTGTGAGAGCAAGGGAAGACTGCTGGGAGCTTCTAACCAGTCCTTTTTTGCTTTTATCAGATTTTCTGTCTCATACCTTTTATTCTACTTTGGTGCCTGAATGAAAAAATAGGCTAAGATTAACCCATAAGTAGGTTTTTCAGAAGTAATAATGTCAGGCAATGATTCTATTTTGGGGTATCTTATTTAGCGTAGGTCATAGAGGTTTGATTTTTTTGTAGTGGGATGTTTTTTAAATTTTGAATATCAGTAATCATTAAACTGTCTCAAGTGGTGGTACTACAAACTAAGGTGAACAAAATATCAAGATGCTTGAATGTTCTAGCCATCTTGGTCCTCAAGATCTTCGGAACAATTCTCACAAGTATGCATTGGCAATGAAACCTAAATTCAGACATGCATCAGAAGGCTAAAATTGTGCAGCTTCCCAAACTGCCACAAAAACAAACTTTCTAAACTAGGTTAACCTTAAAATAAGATTTACTTGAGCATGTTTATCTCCTAAGCCTGTAACAGTGCTTTCTAGAATACAGTTGTTAGATTGTATTAACAGCAGCTCAGCCTAAAATCTCCTTCAGAATTTCTAGTCAAGAACTTAGATAACTTAGGTATTTCATATACCTCACAGTAAAAAAAGTGAGGGGAAATGCAAACAGCTTGAATACAAGCAATTATTTTAAATAGCCTGAATTAAACATGTGGAGAACAGGAAAGAATTAATGAAGAAAAACATAAGGAACAGATAGTAATTCTGAAGAATTTCAAATATTTGCACAGTAGATAAACACACATGAAACATATGACTGAAACATACATACTTCACTTATATTATAAACATGAAAGTAATTGTTTCAGGAAAATAAGTATTTTAAAATATGTCAAACACTTTATATTGTCTGTGTTTTCTTACATTTATGTTTCCTCATTTTATGTTTGTTTGAGATTACATAGGTAATTGTATGATTTCTGAAGAAATAAAAAAGATTTAACATCAACATTTTACTAGAATAAAAAATACTTCCTCTACCAAGTTTGACTAGAAAACTCATTCTAGCAATTAATGTAGAATTTATATACTTTGGTTTTAAAAATAGTAATAATTTTTTCTTTTTCATTGTTTAAGACATGTAAATCAAGTTTTTCTAGGAAACATATATATATGAAATACAAATATATATGCATTATGTATTTTACATATGCATATGGGGGGTTTTGGTGGGAGGTTGTTGGCGTTTTTGGTGGATTTGAAAATAATAATAAAAAATCTATTTCAAGGGATTTGGATAACAGCAATAATAATAGCAATAATAATGAAGGGTAGGACACTGAAATTCTTCCCTTCCACCCTACTTATTTGTTCATGAATAAAACAAATTAAAAAAGCTGTACATGTTTCTGCTATGCTGGGTGCTAGTCCATATTCTACTCTAAATAAATGAAGACAGCAGTGTTCCAAAACAAATGCAGAACTGAGTTTATAAAATTTAAAGTTAGTTAATTTTATAACTGACATACTAAATAAACTAATGTGTGTTATTATTATGAGACTTCAACCCTACAGTGATTTATGCTTTTTGCTTCTGAAAAGGGATCTTTCCTTATCTCCTTCAACAATGAAACCAGATGCCAAATCTGGACTGTATTTCCCATCAATGTCATGTGGCTTTATGATTTCCTAGCTAATCTCTTTCACGGTCTAGTAGCTGATTCCACTTTTGGTAGTGGTTATTGAAATGTGTGTAGGGCTAGTTCAGGATCAAGCTTTTGGACTGGCATTTTACAATTACATTCCCATTTGAACTGCCATTGGCTCCAAAGACACTAATTTGTGTATCAAAGATCCTAGAACTCTGCATACTGCTTGAAAGACATTTTAAAACTTAGTCACTTTCAAATGCTAATATTCTACTACACACAGAAATAAAGCACACCTCATAAATGTTAGGTATCGCTCTGAAATTTCCTGTATACAGATTATTGTAAGTGGAATCAATGCATTAAAATGATGTGATGTTTTAGGTAGAAGTGCTTCCTCATGCTTTATGCAACTTTTCTGTTTTCATCACAGAAATAGAGGTCTCGAAGGTACATATAAACGTATCTAAATAAAGATCAGGATTAATTTGCTTTGGCTTTACACATTGTCATTGGCAAAATAGCTACCTGACATTTTTGTAAATTCAGAGGTTAAAAATGCTCTTATTTAGAGTAGGTTTTTTTCATTGGGAGTTCTTAATAGTCAATATGAGTAGACTACACATAAAATAGGAAGAACTACCCTTATCTACTCATACATCTGCTCCCTGTTTTTTCTTGGAAATGGGTAAATACTGGATTTCTCAGCTCATGAGTAAGATTAAGTCAATTGGAAAAAATAAACAGGGAAAAAATATATAAAGTCTGGCTTAAAAATAAGCAAAAAAAGCAAACTGTCTACAGTTGATCATAAAAGATTTTAGATCTGAGATTCCTTCTCTCTCAGTTGAAAGAGGAGAACATTCACTTCCATCATTTAAAATGCTCTGAGATATGCAGACCAAAGAATCATTGGTAGGAAGCAAGAAAGCAGGGAATTCAAGTTGCATCATGTATATTATAAATAAATAGAATAAACATTGCAGGATGTTAGAGCTCTCAAAATCTATTCTGGATCTGTGTAACTGTCTAGTAAAGCCTAACATGCTATTAAAAAGCCCCTATGTTCTGGAACACAAAATAAACAAAAAATATAGAAATTTCTTGCTTGCTTCATCTTTCTTTAGGCCTTAGGGAAAATGCTGTTTTATCATGTCCTGAATATCTACAGCCTGCCTCACTAAAAGTCTTGTGAAATTTATGTAGAGAGATGTTCAAGAGAATTTAATGTTACAGCTAGAATGATGCTATAAAATAATATTCTTTCACCTGTCTGTGGTTCTCACTTCTGCCTACACTTCCCCAAATCAGAGTTCCTATGCAGTTTGAGCAGTTTTCCTAAGTGTGATCTGGAGGATTTCTAGGAAGGAAATCTAAGCAAATAAACTAGAAGAAGCTGTTCTTCAATCTATTTATCAACAGGAAAATGATATGAGCTCATTGTTGTAACTATCCTCAGACAGACCACAGGGCTCGTGCACATACTCCTGTTTTATCTGAGTGAATAACAAGTTCTGGGCTGACATAAAAGTACAAGTTTCCTTACCGTCCAGTAAAGTTTTACAGCTTTCTTATTCAACACTCTGCAGTGATTCCCTTGCTCACTTCAATTTTATAGTCTGTTCAAGGCCCCTCTGCCCTTTTAATTTCTCAGGTTCTTTTTAGGTAAATTCAGAAGTATTTGAGCTTTTTCTCCCTCATGTTCACTACATTTTCAGTGTTCACCTTGATCCTGTAGCCTTGGCAAGTTTCTCTTTCCTCCACTTATTCGTATGTCAATTATTGCTTCTATCCATGTTTTCTCTTACCATAAGGCACTTGACCATGCTCAGTAACCAAATTAATCAGAGAAAGCCACAATATGATTTTTTTTAAATATAAAAAAATATGACACATAAATACTGTCATTGAGTCAATATCGTGACTTTTTTTCTGAAGAATTATAGGTTTACATGCAAAGAAACTTTGTTTTTCAGTTAATTTCTGATAATAAAAAAAAATTTAAAAATTACCCTGGCTAAAAAGCAGAAAGATGCTTAATATTTTTCACATTAAAAAAAACAAACCCACAGCTGAATTCTTGTTCTCATGAAACAGCTTTAAATTAAATAATTAAATTGTGGATTATAAAACTGTAATCTGTTTTTATTTTAAATTAATTAGATTTTTACCAACCATCATGCAAATTAAAATCTGAATACTGAGTGCATACCTGCATTTTTGCATTAATCACATAATGGAAAGTACAAAAATGATTACTTTTGCACCCTGACAGCAACATTTATTTATTTAATATACTGGAATTATTACTTCTGTATAAGTGAATTCATTCTCTCTATCGAAGATAAGTTAATTTCTTCAAAGTTGATTGTTAAAAAAATCATCTTTTATTTTGTCAATAGAAATTTGAAACTTTAATAGATTCTGACTTGACTGCCTTATCTTGAGAAACATAAGTTATTAAGAGGATTGTTAAAGAATAAGACTATGCCTGGGTCAATCCTTTCTCAGTGAAAAAAAACTATCACAATACCACATTTGCATTCTCCAAGTAAGGTAAAATGGAGAGTCAATGTTTTTTATTAGGCCAACTCTCATATTTGGGGAAAATAAATGAATCAGGCTTACAAGCCATTCTTTAATTTGTACCATACACTCAACTGTACAATAACTGCTGACCTTGTATTTTATGACTATATGCACTCAAGAATCTCCAGGAACATATCAGACCAGTTTAAATCTGGTGCTCAGTTTCTGGGAAGCTTGAAGTATCCATTGGTATCCATTGACTACTTGCAGAACTTAGGCACATTCTTCAGAGGACTGCTTCATCACATGCTAAAGATGTATACTGAAGTTTGGCAGGTAGGTTGGTTAAAATAGTTCCAATGTTTTAAGTTCTATGTCTTTAAAAAGCACAATTTCTGCAGCAATTTTAGTCTGATGCAGTGATTTTAAAGCATGGGAACAGGTAAAATCTAATTATTATATCTGTATGATTAAAGCAATGTGGAGCTTGGGACCATGACTGATAAGGAATTAGATTTAGGCTAGGATGTCAGGAGTCCATCAAAAGACTGTGGACAGCTACCTGGAAGGTGCTATACAGAAAATGATATGCAGACTGCGAAATTCCCAAATATAGCATTTTGAGATACAAAGTCTTTGTTGAATTTACAGTTCCTATGATTAAAGTTTCAATGAATTTTTAGTGTTTAGATTATATACTTGGTCTACTGGGTCTGACTGGGATGGAGTTAATTTTCTTCATAGCAGCCCGCATGGTGCTCTGTTTTAGATTTTCAACTACAACAGTGTTGATAGCACACCAGTGTTTCAGGAACTGATGAACAGTGTTGGCACAGTATCAAGGTCTTCTCAATCTGCCACCCTCCCATGAGTAATCTGGGGGTGCAGAAGAAGTTGGGAGGGGACACAACTGTGACAGGTGACTCCATCTGACCAAAAGGATATTCCATACCATATGATGTCGTGCTTAGCAATAAAAGGTGGCAGAAAGGAGGAGTAAGGTGGGGCATTCATGGTAATGGCATTTGTTTTCCCAGGTAACCATTGCATGTGCTGAGGTCTGACTTCCCAGGAAGTCTCTGGACATCTGCTTGCCAATGCAAAATAGTAGATGAATTAATTGTTTTGCTTTGCTTGTGCATGCATCTTTGCTTCCCTTAAACTGCCTTAATCTCAACCTACAAGTTTTTCTCAGTTTTGCCCTTCTAATTCTCTCCCTGATCCTGCTGAGAGGGAGTGAGCAAGTGATGGGATGGAGGCTTAGCTGCTGGCTGAGGCCAATGCACAATGCTTGGTTAGAAGGTGCAGGGCAGATGCAGTAAAAGAATACATGAAATAATGTATATTTTTTTTAAGAGAGACCAATGTATTCTATTCTGTGAATGCAGTTTTCTAGGCAGCCAATTACACTAGGTGCTGTGTGATCTCTACTATCCAGCGTTTAATTTTCTACCTACCCTGCTGCCTTTTGGATGGCAAATCACTTTTAAGCCGATAGGTGTGGCAGAACAGAGCTGAGTAGCTCTGCTCATGGGAAGAGGTAACATTAGAGACAGCCTTTGTGTCAATCAGCCGTAGACGGAGGATAAGCTGCTATACTCCCATGTGCCTGTCAAGACTCAGGATCCATGCAGTGCCTGGTTTCTAGTTCTGGTACATGATGTTGTACCACCCAAGAAAAAATGCGAGAGCAGACACTAGGAAAAGCAACCAGTAGCAATGAAGAGAATTTTTGTTTTGGCTTGTGTTTTATTGTTTTATGTGGTATTTTCTGATTACTTTGTCACCTTTTGGTGACCAGAACTTGATTTGAAAAATAAATCCATTTGAAGATTACTTTGGCCAACAGTTATAAAATTTATGCCTCTTGTACACCTCAAATAAATAATAAGCATGTATGAATACCTATACATTTCTTAGGGATCCTATATGAAAAGTATCTATAACTTAAAGCACGTGATCACAGAAAAATAAACAGGCATCATTTCAAGGAAAATATAAACCAGTTAGAGTTTCAGATTAGCAGCAATTTCTGCTCTACCTCAGAAGTAATCAATAGATGACACTCATAACAGGTTATTTTTTTTTCTTCAGAAAGACAGACTGCTCATTCGGAGTACAACAGGATTATATAGCCTTCATGCATTTGCAGTTACTACCTTTGCTTTTCCTCAGGTGAGAAAGGATAGAAGAGAGTAGAAAGGTTTTTCTGAGGATCAAGAAACTCATTATACCACTTGTGGAACAGAGCTTTTAATTAGTTTTTCACTTGCACAGTGCCAGCCCTGAATCTGTTGGGTTACAGTGTGGCTGGGATCTGGGAAGCCAGGCAATATTCAGTTCTTTTGTACCTTGTCATCCAAAAATATTGAAGGACTGGAGAAATCAAATTTATTTTCATTTTAATGAAAGTAACACAGCTGAAGAACTCTTTTAAAATCAACTGAAACATCTTATCTACCAACAAAGAAAGAAAATACCACTTACATACTGATACAAGAAAAGCAGACAAGGAGGCACATAATTCTTGTGTGATACCACATTTAGCATAACAATTTAACTTCTCATTAATGCTGAGATTTAAAAGATTTTTTTTCCACATCTTCCTCATGAAGTGCTAGCAAATACAGGAGTACTGAAAGACAGTTTTTAACATATAATAAAAAACATACAGAATACTGACTTTGGAAGGTAAAATAGATAAGACAAGAAAAGCTGGCAGTGCAGAGTCCTTTTTTCCCTACAATTTATTTTAGGTATTCTAACTCAACACAAAAATCCCACAATTTTTAAATAGCAGCTTTTTTAACCATCCTTCCAACATATTTTCAACTGATAAGCTAGAATTTCTGAGGGAATACTTGCCATTAATAATTAAAAAAAAACTTTATTAGAAATCAAGAATGTTTTATAAACATGTCACAAGTAAATGGTTTAAATTTAATTTTAAGTAATTGATTTAAAAATCTGGGGATACCTGCTGTTATAACTTGTCTTAATTTGTCAACATATGTTTACAACTGAATGTGCTGTTAAAAAAGGTTATATATTTTATAGGAATTTTAATTTCTAACTTCTGTTTATTCCTTGCTTTACTAATCAACTAATTTAAACAGGTTATTGTGTAAAACATGGATCTCAAAATATGCTTCCTGGATTGATAACCTAGTTTTCTGAAACTGTTAGGTTTAGTCTTTTGTTATGACCAGCATTTTTTCATAATTTGTATAGAACAAATACAGTTTAGAAGCTGGAGTGGGGAGACAGGAAAGAAAGAAGGAAAGAAAGTAGGAAGGAAGGAAGGAGGGAAGGAAAAATAATACTACCTAAATATCTTCTTTTGTTTAGTAAGAAACTGATGGGAAAGAATGATACGGTGAGAAAGAGTAACCATCATTGTGAAATATACCAGTTTTTCAGAGATTTTGGAGCTAAAAGAAAAAAAATTACTAGTTTATAGTGAATATAGAGATTTGGTGGAAAACTCATGTCTGTTTTTATTATATTTCTTTTCTCTATAAAATTACTCAAGTCAAGGCTAGGGAAGCTGAGATTGTGTACATGCAAAACTTCAAGGAAAGGGTCCTTTTGGCAGCAGTGAAATTTTGGCACAACAGACTGCCTGAACCCAGAGATCTGGAGTCCTGTGAGTTAGCTTTATGTGCAGAACTGAGATTCCTCAGTGTATGGACTATGCCTTAGTCTTCCTCTGTAGTCAAATGAGAAAGATGAGTACATCCAAAAATCACTTGAGTCACAGACTGTAGAGGGAACAATGCCTAAAAATAGATCAGATGAACCACACTGGCAGCAAATAGGGTACAGGGCAATCCAATACTGGATACCTCTGGGACCACTCCATAGGCACTTCCCATATTCATATATGTAGGCAAACCCTTATACTATTAGCATTTCCTGAATATTTATGTTTCTGTGCTTGTTAGCTGCTTTTTTTCTTTCCAACAAGGAGTAGATCACATCAGTTGGTGAAACTTCTGGATATGCAACACATTGAGAGTCACAGCTTTTTTTCCAGTGCTGATACTGTATGTTGCTGACTATTCAAACCATTTGGCAGGGTGTGCTTCTGATCACCACTGACCATAAAACAGTGGTTAAAATTGTGTATCTTGAAATGTCACAGACAGCAACAGCAAATTTTCCCAGTAATGAGGAGAAACTGAGAAGATCCAAAATAAAGCATGGAATATTTTTTTTCTACAGGAGCTAGAAAAAAAGGTCATAATTTTAGAAAACTAGGCCCTCATTACTTCATAAATTTAGAGGAAACATATCAAACACATATGAAACCAGCCAGCCAACCAATCAACCTGTGACAGCACCAAGAAAGAAGCTTCATATCCTGGTCAGGCCTCATTGAGAGGACTTCTCAGGAATGATTTTCATGACTGTGTAGCTTCCAAGAAAAATACCATTTCATAAATTGGAATCTATGAGTCAGTGTCCTCAACTTCTTTCCTCCATTATTATTTTCTTTCTAGCTAGTCTGTGGAAAGGTAGAAGACAGAGAGGACAACTCTTAATAGGGAGGTCAGGACCTTAGAAAGATGCCTGACTTAGCTACACAAACTTTTTCCTAGTGAAAACAGTGAGCACTCTGTTTAAAGGGGTTTTATCCTAAAATACAAAAGTGATTTATTTAATTAGGACATTAAATTACAAAAACCTTTCCTATAAATTGGACTTCACAAGATAGAGAACAGTCAGGATTTGTTAAAAAATTAAATGTGTACAGTTTATTACATTTAATTTATTGCTAGAATATTTTTTCTTAATGCAGAAACCAAATTACTGCTAATAGGGCAGATTTATATTCCCCACATTCCTATCTGAGATAGATTGGCATAGAATGCTTTGTCTTTGTTGTCTTTCTGACAGTATATGAAAAAAACATACTAGAATCATAAAGAGATGTGATCATAAAATTGTTAATAATTTTTCTCTTCAGTCATGATTTTGTGTTATATTCATTCTATCTCCCTGTCAGGATTTGTCTGTCAATTAATATGATGGAAAGCCCAATATTTGGCCAGATAAAGCAGTATGTATTTAAATACAAGGACAAGGTAATAAGTTTAAAGGAATGATGTGTGGCATTATTCAGCAATGTTTCCAGTTAGAGAAAAGGTCTTTCCTGTAAAATTCTGAGATTTAAAGTTTTCTTCTTGTATCTTGGAAGGAATTAATACTTTGTTTCTGCCATTGTTTTGCATATTAAAACCAATGAAAAAAATAGATCTATATATAAGAATTTGAAGACAAAGGTTTCAGGTTTTTGCACTGACTATTCAGAACAAAGGTTTGAACCTTTGTATTCCATATCTCATGTAAATTGCCTAATGCTAGAGTCCTTTCTGATGTCCATTAATACATAATTTAATAGAATTTGCTTGTTTTACGGTCACATTATCATATTCCTCTGTAACACACACATGAAATGATAGATCTTTTAAAATGCAAAATAGAGCTTGAATATAAAAGTTAGGCTCTGTTCTTTCTGGTTCAAGCATTATCACTGGTGATAAAGATTTCACTTTTGGAACTGTAATAACTGTGCTGATGATACATGAAACAAAAAAGAAACCCTGCTCTCATTCACTTATATATTGGTTCTACAGTGCCAATGGAAGCAAAAAAAAAAAAAAAGTAATGAAAATTCATTTTTGCATTCATCACAGAAAGCATATGAGATTTAAATTTAACAGAGTGCAGTAATGTTGACTGAGAAGATTCGAATTTTACAAATATCCTTCTCTGTCCATAACTGGTCTTTGAAATATATCCAAAGGGAAATTCTATTATCCATTCAAAAATAGGAGTAGAAGTGTGAAAACTTAGAGGGAGAACCTCAAGGTCATACACTCTACCAGAATTAACTTCTCAGTTAAGCTTTCACAGATTTTCTAATAAAACTTTGTAATGCTACAGCTAACATTTATTTAATAATGTTGGCAGTACAAAATATACAGCAATATGAATGTTATTTTAAGAGCCATCTCTTAGCAAGGTTCACAATCTGTTGAAACTTTATGAACTATGTTGTGTTTCCATGTACATGGAAACCAACAATAAATTGTTTTTCTAGCTCTGAATATATTTCTTTTCCTGTTGGATTTAAACTTCACAACTTCTGACTGCACCTCCTAATTTTCTACAATACATAATAACTGGAAAATCATTGATTTCACTCACAAGCATCAAAATATGTTCTCCCTCAAGCACTGGGAGAAATTGTCACTTGTGCTTCAAACATTATATGACTACCCATTCATTTTCAGAGAAGTTTCTCCTTTCCAGGAAACTAAAAGGAAACATAACTTTTATCAAGTCCAAGATTTTTATTGTTTCTTTCCCACAATGATTTTCTACTCTGAGATCACATATTAAAAGATAATTTTAACTAAATAAGGGTGTAGAAAGGGAAAAAAAATATTCGGTGTCGTGGTTTAACCCCAGCCATCAACTAAACACCACACAGCTGCTCACTTACTCCCCCTTCCCACTGGGACAGGGAGCAGAATTGGAAAAAAGTAGAACTTGTGGGTTGAGATAAGAACAGTTTAATAACTAAAGTAAAATAAAATTTAATACAAATAATAATAATAACAACAATATATATAAGAACAATAATAATAATAATAGTAATGAAAAGGTATATAATAATAAAAATATAACAACCACACCAAAAGACAAGACACGTGATGCCCAATGCAATTGCTCACCACCCATTGACCGATGCCCGAGCAGTGATCTGCCCCTCCCAGCCAACTCCCCCAGTTTATATACTGAGCATGACATCCTATGGTATGGCATATCCCTTTGGCTAGTTCAGGTCAGCTGTCCTGGCCATGCTCCCTCCCAGCTTCTTGTACATCTGCTTACTGGCACAGTATGGGAAACTGAAAAATCCTTAACTTAAGATAAATGCTACTTGCAACAACCAAAACATCAGTGTGTTATCGACATTGTTCTCGCACTAAATCCAAATCACACTGTACCAGCTACTAGGAAGAAAATTAACTCTATCCCAGCCGAAGCGAGGACACTCAGGTATTAGGTCTGGGAAATCTTTGACCTGGTGTTTTTTTACTATGATAATGCAAAACATCAAACTTTAAGCCACCTCTCTTACAACAGAAAAAAAAGAAAAAGAGTTAATTTTTATTACATAACTAATATTCTGAAGGTACATTCCTACCAAATGTCAGTACATTCTTAATGTTATTTTGTTTTTAATGGAAGGCTTCCTATAAAAACTTTAATATCCTCTTTCCTTTTCTTTTATTATTAATTACTTTCACTGGTAATATATTGTCTTTTGGTTATTTATTTTTCACGTTTCAGTTTTGGGCCACTATATCTCATTTTTCATTTGTCTCTTAAACTGAACTTATACCTCTTCATCTTTTAAAATAGATCTCCAAGGCTTGTGATAACTACCAAAAAGGCAGTCAAACTAGATAAGCATATCCTTCCCAGACAGTTTTTAAACCCTAAGATTAATTTGACGTGTTCTTTGAAATCTTTCCAACTTTCAAATTAATATTATTTTCACTTTAGGAATACTTATTCACAGCATTTTATTAATAGTCTCACCAACAATACCTTCTGATATGATACCATCTTCATACTCTTATCTAAAACTCAATTTTGAATATTTCCAAATTAATTTTTGTTTGTTACTCACAAAGTATCATTAACGCCTTTGATGTAGAGGATAATTGTGTGTTCCACTCATATCCACACATTTAGTGATACATGATGAACTTAATATACCAGGAAATATTTATAACCAAAGGAAGAAAGAAGTCATACAAACAAGAAAGTGGTGCCCTAAAGAAGGTTATGGAGCATATCTAAATTGATCAAATAATTAAAGAAAATCAACAAGCTTTTGACACAAAAGGATGGTTTTGTCATGCTCATTTTTCCTCTAGAATGCTTACAGATGGGAATTTTCAATTTAGACTATTGTTTCTTTGTTAATTTTTTTTTCATAATGGCAAATATAATAATTATTATGGTTTAACTTGTATAATCTTGAAGAAAAATATTTCTGATAGTTCAGCTGAATGAAACCATTTTGTTTTATAAGAACTAAACATTAATATGAGCTTGTCTGGGTTTATACTGTGACTGAAAGAAATTATTTCCTCACCCATACAACACATATAAAGCACTGTGTGATACATTCTGCTTGAATTTTTAGGGCTTATTTTGAAAAACAAGTAACTTTCATGCATAATGGGAACCATAGTCAATTCTTTGACCTTAGACTCAAATTCAGTAGCTAAACTACAAGACTCATGGAGTACTAGAGCAACTAAAGTGAACAGATTCATACAGGAATGACTAAACAAATTAGTTCTGACTTGATTTGATGAATTGAATTATCTTGATATTCTGTGAATGTGTAGGGGTTTTTATTGTCATTCTGACAACATTGAGTGTTCATTACTGTGTTTTTTTCTTTCACATGCATTCTTCATGCTTCATTTATCTGTACTAACTTCAGAAGATGTTCTCCTCTCTTTCCTCTTTCCAGATAACATTTTGGACCAGGTTGTGGCTGAGGTGTGTTGGAGAAGATATTAGGATGCAGTTTCAGATTGTCACTGGGGAGTATCAGAACAAATCCGTCAACATTTCAGAAAAGAAAATTCTATACACATTTAGATGGAAAGTAGTAACATCTTTGTTTTTACCTTTCTCCATAAAATCCAAGTGAATATGTCATGAACATTTTTTTATGATGAGCAATAGGGTATGCCTTTTTTCTTCTTCCTGACATTTCCTGGAAAGCTGTTAGCTAACACTTTTACATCCATATTACAATAGCCTTTAAAAGTTAAGAATTTAAAGATAGTTATTAAGGGAAAACCAAAAAAGCCTACCTGTGACAAAATAGGACATTTTATAAGAAATTTTGAAAATCCTGATATTAGACATTGACTTTTGTGTAGCATATTGTTTTAGTATGCTAAACTAGCTTGGGAATGTTCCAGTTTGTAGATGGCAGTTCCTTAATTGCCTCTAAGTAGTCTATTAATGAAAAAAAAGGAAAGTTCTTTTAGTCTTATTAAAAAGATCCTTTGTCAATTTTTTATTTTACTTTAATTACTCTTCAGAATATTTGAGCTTTCAAAGGGAACTAATCACTGTTGTTTCTACAAATGGGAATCATAACTTATCAGTCCGTTAGGATTCCTAGAACCTGTCAAAAAATACTATGTAAAGGCAAACCAGGCAACATAATTTATGTAGACTTCCAAAAAGTTTTTGACAAGGTGCCATACAAGAAACTATTAGAGAAAATGAATAATCATAAATGAAGGTTACAAAATTTTCTCATGTGTCAAAAACTATATAACTACTTAAAGCAAAAATAAATATAGGTGATCAATTTTCAGTTTATCAAAAATTAATAAGAACATATTTTGAGGTTATATACTAGTTTCATATTTTCATTAATAATCTAGAAATGAAGTTAATGATGAGGCAAGGAAATTTCCAGAAAAAAAGATATTTAAAATTGATCAATTTAGACAGATTGAAAAAGTTCAAAATGTCAAGGAGGTGTTACTGCAAAATATTGTGTTTCAAAGGAAATACTAGAATTGCTAATATATTTCCAGGGAAACAGATTAGGATATGTAAAAATATATTAACCTACTTTATTAGAATTAATACATACTTCTGTTTGGAGTGTGTCTTTTCTCAGTCTTAATTCACAGAAATGAAGACGCAATCAATCTGAACAGCAAATTAAAGACTAGTTACAAGTAATGACTTTCAAAAAAACTCAAATAATTTGTAAATCGCTATGAGATATATGTCAAAGGCTTACCCAACTTCAGCGATAATTTTTATATGGTTACTAAAGCTTCATTTTAACTAGTATTTTGGTTCAAAGCATTAGCATGGATTTCAAGTGTTTACTTCCAGTGACTGCTGTTTAGTTCCCTGTGCACAGCCATTCCATTGCTTGCAAACTAGAGCCTTTTGGAAGTAAATGTAATCACAAGTGCCACTCCAGGTGCATTTCAAATGTCCTTAACAGAGATGTAAGAGTGTAAACTAACGACTGTCCCTCTGGACAGCCTTGAATCAGTTGCAAGATGGGGATATTCAATAGAGATGACCAGTTTAAATATAATGTTCAGTAAAAACACTGAACTGCAGATTGTACCTGTATAGAAGCTTGTTACCAACTGTTTCCATGCACATTTTTTTTCTATTAAGATTAATTCCTTTCCAGTATAAAAAAAATGTAAACAACATGAGTTTTAATCTTCAGTGTTGTTTTCACTTTTGCTTCAACAATATAAGTTTTAAGATTACTATATTCAAATTACATATTGAGACAGAAATGATGAAATTTAATTATGAATTATTTATTATATAATTATTAGTTATTAGTTAATTTAATTATTAATTCTGTGGTATTTCTTCTTCCCAATATTGACTCCTGTAAGTGATATGACACTTAAGTCCTCCTTTGCTTAAAAGCCATATAACTTGTTTTATTATATGTTTGCATTGGACAAGAACACTCACATAAATGATTATTATAGTCAGCTGGTTCACAGTGTCTTTTAAAATTGTGTTAATCTACTCCCAAAGTTGTAAAATATAAGATTAGAGCAACAATAAATTCAGTCTTTCCTGAAGATGTCTGCATTCTCAGATATGCTGGTGTACTGCCACAATGCAAAAAAAATTAGTGTTGTTTCCAAGCTTACAAAAATTCTTGTGTTGCTCTTGGTCTGTGGATTATAGTATGCTTATTTTCTTTCATATAAATTTTTGTGTCATCATCCTGCAGTTTGCTTCACTAATGAAAAAAAATCTCAAGAGACAGTACTCATATACTGAAGTCCTCAACAGTTCATATTTATTCTGACAGTTTATGAAGTAAAAAGCCCTGCATAACTTTACTTGTAATTCTGAGGAAAAAAATTATATGGTGGCATTTTTAAGATGCTTCTTCATGTTGGATAGATCTTCTCCCTGTTGATTTTTTGGGGGTGTTTCATAATGGCAAGAGCAATTGGTACAAATAATTCTTATTTTTTTCAATGGTGAGAATGTTTTTAATTAACAGAAATTAAAATCAGTAATAAGGAGAAGATGTGTTCCCCAACAGCTCTTGAACTTTCTCCTTAACAGGTAAGGGTTTTCAATAGTTGAGTTCCCAGAGTTGTGTGTGTAGTTCTGGGCCTAAGGATTTGATTCCTCCACTTCTGATGGTAATGGTACTTACTGATATTTGAGAAGAAGAATATTGAGAAGAATCATTAAATCAACTGGAACATACGAAAGTAAACTTTTACCATCACCAGTCAAATGACAAAAACTGACCTCCTGACATACGAAACTGGAGTTATGTTCAGATTGAAAATCAAATCAACAGCTATTTTTGCTAATGTATCATAGTATATATTGAATTACAATTTAGAATTAGTTTAAATAAATTCAGTTAAATACATGTTGTTTTGTTAAGATCAGCTCACCAGGAAGTGCACCTAAAATTGTCATAAGACTCTGTTTCTACTCAGCAAAAAAGACCAAGGAGAGATTAAATTAATGCTCCTTTATTGCCAAAATCAAAGCAATGTATTTCTATATAGATTCAAAATAGAACAGGGAAGATCAGCTGTGACTTGTGTCACCATACAGTAGAAAGGGATAATAAAATATGCTAATTCTGTCCCAGAAAAGCTCAAGTGTGCATGCTTATTGTTATCCCATCGTATGTTACCATATCATTTCACACACACATTTTCCAAGTCTACACTTAACACATTTGAATATTTAACTCAGAGATTCTTCAAGGAACTGCTTTACTTTTAAATCAACTTTACAAGTGGTTTGTCAAAATATCTGGCAACAAAACAGCTCTAATATACAGTTGCTGTGTTACATAGCAAATACCATGTTCCTTAATTAATTACAATTTTATCTTAGTAAGATGCTATATTTGTCATTCATTACTTACCCCAAATCTTCCTCTATACCTTATTAGAAATGGAAAGAAATCTCAATGCAGTCAACTGTTTGAAACAGTTACATTCAATATGTTTTCTTATAATAAGATGGAGGGACTATTCCCTAATACATAACAAGATCCAAATAAGGTTTTGATTGCAGGAAGGAAGAGGTACGTTCTGAGAAGAGTCACAGATTGTAATGAGAAACAAAGCTTCTTTCTTCCAGGATAGAGACAAAGCAGTTTTTTCAAACCCACTTTGAAATGTTTGCCACTCAGAGAACTGATGTATTTATAAGAGAATCCCAAAGCAAAAGTCCCTTTTATCCCATTTTCAGAAGTATCTTAAACATGACTTGAAAAGCACCAAAAGCAAGATATTTCACTGAGCGTAAAAGTTGTTGCTTCCCTGGATCCAAATGACAGGTTCATACAAGGTCAGTATAGTGAAAGAATTCGCTCATTGCAGGATACTTCTTACTATTGTATTAAGCTATTTTGTGCCACTATAAAGCAGTTAATTATTCTTCCATGGAAATAAAAGGAATGAACTGGAAGAATTCCTGAATTTTTATGCAGCATACACAGAGGGATGCATCCTCAAACATTTGAGCAATGTCAGCAAAAGATGCTTCTTCTAGAGGCAGAAAATTCCAAGCAGGTGACAGAGAATGCTGCCAGTTCTAGTTGTTCATCACCACAGAGAAAAAAAATAATTGTAAAGAGGGCAAGCTGGGCAACAAAGCCCTATAAATTTAATGCAGAGCCAGAGTGAGCCAGAAACTATATGTTTTCTTTTTAAATGTTCTAACTGTGCTGACCATTTTTAATTATTCAGAAGAATTTGCACATGAACAATTCCCAAGAGTCCTAGTTTCTCTGAACTAAATTAGAAAAAGGAAAATTTGTTTGCATCAGCACACTTCTGACTTTAATTTAACAGTTTCTGGTGCAAATCACTTTCCTACTAAAATGAGCTGGGAGTGATTTTCTTTGCTATTGATTTTAGATTCTATGGCTTAGTGCTCTATGCTGTTCCTGCTTGATGCAATAGATCAGCATTTTTCAAGACCAGTGAACGTGCATGTATGTATAGAACCTTGTATCTCTTTTGAACTATTACTGTGGTTAGGGTAATATGGTATTTTGCTTATTGAATGTGTTGTTTTCTTTGGAGTGGTATTTAGAGGTAGTAACATACAAATGTCAAATTCCATTACGGGCTTTTTTTTTTTTTGTTCTGAAGTAGCTAATTCTTGTAAAATATTTATTTCCCACACAAGTGTTTGTGACCTATTTGGAGAAAATTTTTAACAGTATCGTTGTATGTACAGTTTATAAAAACCCTAAAACACAGCCCTCCCTCAGAAACCCTAGAATGTCAGCAACCATGCAGTCAAACAAAAGTGAGAATGCCAGCATACTGTGATGAAGATACCTCCTGTAGGAAAAGTTTAATTTAGAAGTTGCCATTTTGAAGGTGCTACAACCAGTAACATTCCCTGAAGGGCTCTTCAGCTATTGCAAGCATGTCTTGATGATATGCTGATATCATTTCAGCATTTCATAAATACTGTATTTGTTAGACTCTGTGAGAAGGCAGCAGGAGCTTTTCCATGCTGCCTGTAGCACCCCCAACTTCCCGTATTCGCTTTCAGAAGCACAGAGGCAGAAAGTTTTCACCAAGCACAGAGCAATGACATTCAAACAACTTAGAATAACTCAGGCACTGGATCCTACTCGATCTATCGGCAGCTGGAATGAGACTTAGAGGCAGGCCAAGGCGTCGGGCCTGCCTGTGGCCTCCCCCCGTACACAGCAGCAGTAACGCCAGCGTGATGGAGTCACAGCTGTTTTACTGTTGGAGGTCGCTGGCATCCATGCGGTTAAAGACTGTTAGTTTTGTTCAAATTCAGGCTTTTGACTGGAAAACTACTCAGACATAGTACATTGCTTTGCAAATATATATACATGAATTGTCATTTTTTTTTTCCAATAGCACCAGGCATTTTAAAGACCTTCAAATATTTTTTCTAGATGGAGTTATCATAGTTTCACAAGCATATAGATCAATTACCAGCTATAAAATGTTCTTAATTGCTTACTACTGTATCTATCACTACAATAAAAGCATCATAATATTGTGATATACAAAGAATACAAGCAAAAAAAAGAAAAATACAGAGCACTGTTCCTAATTTTGCAGGAACTACTGTACAGACAATCAACCAGAAAAGTATTATGAGGCATTAGCATAATGTTGCAAACCTTACTTTTAAAACATCCCTATATTAGACTTTCAATTTAACTCCTTTTCCCAAGGTTTAGGATGAGAGTCATTTCCAAGCGTCTGCGCCTGCAATTCCTATTATTATTTGGTGGTATATATGCACGTAAAAAGTGTGCATGATCTGGAATGTCTTTCTTCGGCTCACCAATACATTCAAGCTAGTACATTTAGAGGTTTTGCAGTATTTAGGTTACTGAAGATCCAGCCTTTCCTTGTTTGTTTTGATTATGTTTTAAGATAGAAGTCTTATACTTTCAAATATAGGAAGAATTGTGGCAGAAAAGAACCTGATTAGTCGAGATCTGGTTTAGTAGAAGTGAGAGAAGTAAAGCATATTTTGAGAATTTACTTCAAAGCTACAGAAGAAATTTGATTTATAACACTGTGTATACTATGCCAAATCTTAATACTCAGTCCTCTTTAGCTAAACGTGTTCTGCCTCATGTAAAATCATCCATATAAACTAGCTTCTAAAAAGAATTCTAAGGTGTGCTCCCTCTTGCCCTTTCAAAAGAAATGTCTAGCATTTATGGTACATCTACCTGAATGCCAGAGTAAATAGTCTTTCTCCCTATTTTTATTTCATGGAATAGTTTTATTCTTTCCAGCATGAATTTCCTTTGCATTTGCTGTTCTTTTACTTCCTACAGACCTGCAGAAAATACTTCCTCTATACATCCAATGCACTTCCCCATCAAACATCTAAATACTCTACATATTTTATACTGATATTTGAGGTGATAATCTGAATATTAATACTAAGAAAATCTGTAATAATAACTTTTACAACAATATAAAAATATCAACAGTTTCCATCTTTATAGAACTATAGAGAAAAGTCATTAAAATAATAATTATGTGAAAGATGTATTTTTAATGCAGGAAAATATTTTTAAGTTTCAGAGAGAGATTTTGTCATACTGGAGTACTTACAGTAGCGTAACCCGCTTTTGAATTTTGACTCATAATGTACATTTATAGGTGTCTCCATCATGTAGAAGCCACTGTTTAGCTATAAACACATCAATATGAATTTCTCTAATTATTCTTTTCCACAATATTCATTTAACTGTTGAACAAAATAGGACTTCTTTAATCAGTTTTAAATCCAGAGGTGTGAGATAAAATTCAGGTTGACATATCTGGGTATTTAACTGTTAAACATGTGTTAGCACTGAGATGATAGACTGGTAGTCTGCTCATCTTGGCTAGTATACTTTTAGACTATCAGCTTGATCTGAAAATTAAAACTTCTATGCTTAAGTGAATATAGTCAAAGGAAAACTCTTCAACACATCACTTCCCTATATCTAAATTTGTAAACCACTTCAATTAAAAAAACCAAACAAACAGCAAATATAATAACTCATCCATTTACTTCTGTCGATCTCTATTTTCTGCCGACATGGTAAACCTGATGCTTCAGTGATGATGTCGCTATTTTTAAATGGTCTCTGCAAGGTACAGAATATGTGTATACATAAATGTGAACATGCCATTCTCCCCAAAGGACCTGAACTGTGAGAAGAGATCTAGACACTGGGCAATAACACATGAATGTGCATGCTAATGCATTTATATACCTACATAGGTACATAAATTGACATTTATATTAGTAAAATAAATATGCCTGGGACGGTTATGTGGCTGACATAAAAAAGATATCCATATTATCAAGCACCATTATTCTCCAAAACAAGGTACTGCCTGCAAACAGTACATTGGAAATGGTACCTGACCTGTGCCAGCTCCCAAATCATATCCAGGAACTGCTTAGGTAAATACTGGCTGGCATGGGCCAGAGCTGTGCCAGGGCATTGTTTTAATGGCTTAACTTTACAAAGGAGTGAGATCCACTGTACAGGAATGTTTGCAGGCAGTGTCTGATTTGCTGGAATAGATACAGCCTAGCTGAACCAGCACTTGCGCAGAGGGTACCTAAATTCTTAGTGTAAGCAATGGAGAGTAAGCAGGCTATTCTGAAGATGTTGGAGAGGCAGGATCTGCCTTCCTAAATTAGGCATCAAAATCAGATGGGCTAGCTCTATCTAACTATCTAACAGTTCATGGAATCTATATTATAAATAATGAAAAGGTAGAAATAATGAACACATAGCTACTTATGTGTAAGAAGTTGAAAACTAAGTAGCAAACCACAAAATATTGCTCATCAAAAGAAAAGGTTTATTAATACAAATGGGATACAGCAGTAATTAAGTCATAAAGTGAAAAGGCATGGAAAGACAAGCGAAACCCCCTGATTATAAAATGCATAGAGTCTGTTAAAGTTAATCCATGTGGTTAACTACCAGTATGACTCTGGTTCATCAACATATTCTGTTAATATCATGGTCTTTTAGCTGAACCAAAAGTTTACCTAAAACCATGGTAGTGTCAGTAGATTCTCAATAATTAAAGCAGTGCTTTGAAAAGTGTTAGTTCGTACATTATTTTTCATTTATAGTTTTAATAGAAATAATGATGAAGCAGCTGGAAACAAACAGCCCACTGTGGAAATGTAGTTTTATACATGCCAGTCACAGTATTGTTCAGTCTCATCTCCTCAAAATCTCATATTTGTTTGAGATGTCACAAATTTTGTTCTGCTTGACTCAGGCAGCCACTGCAAAGGGTTACTTAATCCTGAAATGAAGTATAACAAAGCATTCAATTTCACAACTGGATGCTTTTACGCACATACTCCATAACCCTGTAGCCTAGTCTTACAATGACAATACTTCTTCTGTTATGTTCTTTTTTTCACATGGAACACTGATTTCATGAAATTGTATGTTTATTTCAAACAGTTGGAATACATAATGCATTTTGAACTCCAGTTGCCTTTGATAGCTAACTTAAAGGTTTTTATTGCCAAGCTTATGAAGTGAGCTTTACTAAAACTATGGATACTGTTGTTAAAATGTATTTAATAAAATATAGACATGATACATGTTCTGGTTTCATGACTTGTCACCTGAATTTTTCTCATTTTTTTCAATATTAATATGTTGTACTCATATTCTTTTTCACTGAGTGGTTTGAGTTTTTGGGGTTTTTTTTGGTTGTTTTGTTTTTCATCCACTATGCTTTTTGAGAGGAACTTTCAGGTTATGTTTTCTTTGGTGCAAGTCAACCAGAAAGAAATACTATAAAAATAGAATATGTACAGAGGCTTGCAAAAGGACACTCAATTCATAGGAGTAGTATAGAAATGTTTGCGTGTTTCCAGTGATAGACTTCAAAATTCATGTTATTTGCTGTAAAAAGATAAAAAATTAAATCTTACATTTGCCAAAAAAATCTTACTCTTAAGCTGTCTTTACAAACCCACATATTTTACAGGAGGATGTGAGAAGGAAAAAGACTAAAAGTAGGATTCACCTCATCTAAATCTGGTATCTACAAAATAAGTATCTAGGCAAAGCTCACCTTCTTGTAATTGTCTATAATCAGTGCAGCTATATCCAGGGTGTAATTCACATAATTTATCTGATTTAAAACTGAATGAATCACTAGCTGGAAATGTCTTCCATTAACTTGAAAAGGAGCTTTGATATGACTCTCTGACTCCACACCTCAGAGTCCAAGTGACTCTGAATCTTCACTTTGAGCTTTCAGATCTGTAAAATGAATAGAGATCAAAAGTTCATTTTTCATTTTGCAGTTGTATGAAATACAAAATACCTCCTGGCTTCAGAGTAAGTAGCCTTTAATTGCAGTTAGTTTGTTTATTTATTTATTTATTTATTTAGTTATTTATTTATTTTCAGGGAGGCTTGGAAAATGGGAAGGAAAAAAAAATTCTTCATGGACTCCCATTTTTTTGATTCAATTTTTGCAACTAACACAGTTCATAATTTTTTGTTTTATTCTGTGTCTTATGATTGCTTTCTTAGAATGAGTATATACTCCATGACAAGTAGGCACAGATTCCAAACCATTATCTCCCAGTGTACATCTAGTATACATACTTTATGGCACAATCTGTAGCACTGTCAGATTAGATAGGCACATTGAACCTACAAGGATATTAAAGTGCTTTTAGCTGCACCCCATGAAGATTTTTAACCTTGTCCAGTACACAGCTGTAGTCTTTATTCTTTAGTTTCCTTTAAGAACTGCCATAGTTCTTTCAGCCAAAAAGGAAAAAGGGAAATGGATGAAGACAAAGTGATAAAACCCCAAGTTTTCTTTCCTATAGAATTCCTGTCTGTTGGAGATACAGGGTTCATATAATAGATCAGACACTCTTATCTTTTTTGCTCCTACACAACGTGTGTGATTGAATTATGGATACTTTCTTAATGCATGCTTAGTGCAGAAGAGCTTGAGACATATACATCTACAATTTAATAAACATAACATATTTAGCTGGAGTAGATTGAAGCTCTATTATGTCTAAAGGCAAGAAATTCTGCAAAGTTGTTCATTTAATGCAGAAGAAATCTATAGTAAAGCCTGTGAAAGGAATTTTATAAATGTGAATTTATTGTATTGAAATATCAATTTTTAAATTTTTATTTGACTTGCCCCGTTGTAAGCACAGGCTCAAATACCCTGAGAAAGCAATAAACTGTAACAAATAAAACAAAGAAAAACCCTTGCATGGCTATGGTATAAGGTCTAGTACCTCTCATAATCTACAGTTTTAAGACTCATTGACACACCTATAAACTTCACAAAAAATATTGTAACAATATTTTCTTCACTAAGAAGATAGTTTCTCTTCTTAATCACTAATTTTCAGAAGGCTTAACAAATATTAAATGGCTTTTTCATACTCCACAAATTCTGTCAGGTAAAACATATTTTTGACTGTCATGGAATATAGGAATGTAAGTTCATATTTGACTTTTTTTTTTTCATCCAGTAACTCACTCTACTGTTTCCACTGAGCAAATGGGGTGTCAGTCAGGAAAAGTGACTCATTTAATGGAATGTGAGCTCACACATAGACAGTATCCTGTCAGCAAATGCTGTTGTGTGCTCCAACCAATTTAGTACCTAGCATTTAAAGTAGCAACATTTCATTGAAGTACTGTAATAGCAACTTTGTTAACTACCCACAACTGTCACAAATGTTTTCAATCAACATTTTACTTCATGAAGCCAAGCTGTGTAAAACTTTCATTACAGAAAGCAAGCCCATGCAAAACAAGATTGTGTCATGTTTCATTTGTGAATGCAAAACTCATCTCAGTTCTCTGGCAATATCCAGATTTTGGTAATGTGTAACTGTCTCTTCTGGTGAACTTATTTCCTTTCTTCAAAGTTCTTGAAAATAAAACCACAGTGTCCATCAAATGGGATGTTATTTTCTAGCTTATTGTATGCTTTTGGCAAATATATTTTATATTTTACTTTTAAATCTTTCAGTGGTAAAGTAGGACTGCACTTAAATCAGGGTGAAAGGGGAACACACAACAGCCAAAAATGTCTAGTCATCCAGGAGAAATGTGTCCAGTCTCTTCCATTTTTGAAAGATTGCTTTCTGACTGCATTATCTGCTTGTGTTTAACTATATTTCTCAAGTATTCTTTTGGAAACAAAAGGTGAAGAAAGGAAAGGCTGCAAATTTCCTGCCAAGCAAAGAAGTCCTTATATAAACCAAACTAGCATTTAGGGAAGGACTTTTTCTTATTTGTTTCTTTAGAGAGGGACCAGAGAGAATCTCTGGAGATCCTCCTAAAGAAATACAATTAGGAAAAATAGTCATTAGGTGTCCAAAGAAATAATTAATTGTCTGTCATCCACTTCCACAAAGCCAGGAATCTTTCTCTAGGTAAATAATTTGTCCCACATGCTCTCTTTTAAGTGGTAAGTGTCTGGGTGGAATAAATGAGGGTGATTATGACAAGCTTGTCAGTTTTTTTTATTTCTCACTTGCTCTGTCTTCTATGGCTGCCCACAGAGTCTGTTGTTTACAATTTTCAAAGCCTGTACATTTTTATTCTAAGTTGTGTGCATAAGTCACACAAAGTGAGGGATTTGGCACAGCTTTCACAGTACATCCAGATTTTTTGCCTAATACCTTGAAAATGAAAATCACTCTGTTTCATTTTCCTTTCAGTGTATTTGTAGTTGAAAAAATTACCCATCAATTAAAAATAAATAGGGAATGATGGTGTTAAGTGTTTAACCTCAGTAATAATCATGATTAGAACACGAAAAAGACTGAGAAACGGTAGGATATGTGAGGACAAATGTTTTATAAAAAACTCTGAAACAATATTTGTGGAGTTTTTCAAAAGGAAGACAGTTGATCCACATCAAGGCTTGAGGGGAGGGACAGAGTACCTTGTATATGGTGCTTGAAAAAGATTTGTAAATACTGGTTGAATTTATGCCACGGCTAAAACAGCCTGTAGGAACCATTACAGAGGTGCAGGTAAGCCTTAACTATGTCTTTTTTACTTTTCCTCTGCCCCTTTTGACTTTTGCTTAGAACTCTGTTGCTGCTGAGAAAAACTAGAAAATTCTCTGCACTAGTAAGAAAAGAACTTAGAAAGAATTAAAGTCAAAGCCAGTTTGACTTTACTTTTGGAGACAGTGAGAGGATTAGGATAAATTAAGCTTTAGGCATGTCATTATTTTTACTCGAGTTTGGAAACAATCAAGATCGAATTATTTTGGAGACCTTCTTGTGCTCAGATGTAGACACGTGGTTCGGTTAGCTGTCCATGTGCAGACAAGTAAGAATTTCTGAGATCTCTAGACATACAGGGGGAGCTGAGTAGTTGTCTTCTAGAGTATGATTAATGGCATTTTAAAGATGGAGGTATCCAAAATAGGTTACTAACTCAGACCTAGATTTCTATGTTTTAAATATCTAGAGTTAGATAAGTCCTAAATCTCATGTCCAAAAAAATGCTTACTTTACTGTCTATTGAGAGAGAAGCAATTGTATAAATGGTTTCTATTTGTTAATTGTGCTTAAAATGCTTAATTTTCTTTTTTTTTTTCATAAGATAACTAGAAAACCTTTTAAAAATCATCATTTTCTAAAAGCTACATCTTACTGACACTATTTTTTGAGTTTGGTTTTGTTTTTTTTTTCCCTCAGAACTAGATTTCAAAATATCCACAGTGATCCATAACAAAACATAGCTACCTTTTGTATGATTTTGTTTATCTGTGTCCTCTATAAGTACCTATTGACTATACGGTATTTATCTCTATTCTTATATCTAATTTTGTAGAAACTAGGAGAAAAATCAGAGAAGATATCCACTATGAAATTATGTGAACAAAAGTTACTTAGAAATAATAATTTAGTAAAGTTTTTCTTATTTCTCCTAGAATAAATTATTTTGCTTTTTTTTTTTGTTTTTTTAAACGCAGTAACAAACAAAGAGTTATAAACATATCTAAATGGGTGCAAACAGTACTGGTCTGAGATTTTAATGAAACAAATAATGATTCAGGAGTGGTGGTAGTGGGGGGAAATCAGTGAATCCAAGACAGTTTGCAATAAAGTTAGAGTCTTCTGCTACCATTTTCTGTCATATTTTTCTGAAATATGCTTACATAAAAGGGACCAGCTTTCTATCTCCTTTTTTGGAGGTGGAAAACTGTATTTCATTGTCAAAAATATTGCCAGTAACATTTCATTTGTATAACAAAGGTATTTAAACTCCCAGTACACTAACAATATAATACACACGTAAAATCCCCAGAAGTAATTCTCAGTAGCTTCTCTGGATTTACTAACTCCCTCTGAATCATTTATTTATATTGGTTAATCCTTATCATGCAACCAGACAATGGATACAAGGACACCAGCAGGTACTACTTGGGCATAGTCTTTTGTGGCTCAATCAGGAAAGAACAGCTGGTAGGCTAAATGTACAAGTCTGCTGCAAATATTATCAAACTCGGAGACAATCCCAAGAGAAGCAGAAGAGATACCCTCTAGGCTTTTCTAACCTAGTCCTTGGAAATACTCATTAATTAGTGACAATCTAATATCTTGAGCTGTTTCATACCAAAATCAACAGCAACACTGTAGATTTGCTTTAATTGTAGAGCTTTGAGTCTAACTTAAATTAGTTTGTTGCTATTAAATATTCTAAAGAACTAAAATTTCTGTTACTCCCATAATTATCTCTGATTTCTTTAAAGCTAACAGAGTAAAGCTTTAAAAGTGACAACACAGAGAAAACAGAACTAAATTATTGATGGGCCAAACCAAATCTTAAATATGCTGTAAAAACTCCATTATACTCAGTGGGACATGAATATAGAATTTGTAGAGGAAAAATAAAATAAAATCATCCCTCCACTACTGGATCAAATGTCCATAGAAATCTAAGTAGTAAAAGTTTAAATAGTCCTGAAAGCAGGACCTGACCAAGATACTCTTCCTCATTTAAGGGCTAAGGAATCGCAGTAACTGTAGAGTGGGCCAATGACTTTTGTTATCTTATGTAAGGTGGGACATCTGCAACTGAGATCACAGTGTTACCTGTCCCTACGCTATGGCTCAGGATTGACAGTACAAGGTAAGGAGTCTTATGGCTAGCTGCCAATCACAGGGATTGTTCTAGTCTCCCTTCTCCAAACTTTCAGCCACTGTGGTCCCCATGTATTGCACTGGCACATCTGATCATACAGTTCAGGGAAGAAAATCATCAGGGGAACAGGAATGCATGGCTGGATATGAGGGAAAGAGGAACAGGGCCATAACCTTCAGCATCAGATCAGCAAATCATCTAATCACAATCTCAGGCTTTTGCACAGACCTGAGGGGGGGGTGGTACTTACACCTTTGAGAAAAAACTCAAAGATTAGATGTGGGGTTTTTTTTGTTTTTTTTGTTATTATTTCCTATGGGAACACCTAATATACAGTAATGCAATGAATCAAAAAATAGAGACAAGAAGGAGAAAGATCTTTCTTTCGGCACAGAAATCTGTCATTTCATTATTCACCTGCAAATACTCAACTTCAGGTTTCCTTTCTTTTTTTTCATCCCTAGATCTGCACAGATCTAAATTTCAGGCTATAAAATAATGTATATATGCCCTTCTGACACTGTGCATGGGGGTCTACTCCCACAGAGAGGAAGGGTGGGTTAAACTGGGAGAGAACGAAAGAGAAAGGAGAACAGCCAAGCCTATAAATAGAAAGTGGGACACTGAGCAGGAATAAAACAGCCAGCAGACTCCAAGAAGAGCAGGTAGAAAATGTGATTTTTCCTTAAGCTAATAATTAGGAGTGGAAAGGGCAGCTGTGAGAAAGAACAACTCATAGTAGTAAGACATTTTTAGAGCATTGTCCATCAAGTCTTTCAGCATCCTCATCGCTGTTCTTTATCCAGTTATTTATGAGTACTTTCTCACACACACACACAAAAAGCTGGTAGATTTTCTTAACACAGGATTGAACCTATAGTGCATAAATAACATCGTATGATGTTAATTTCCCTATTTTCCCACAAGCTTAGGCCCTCAGGTAAGATAGCAGGTTAAAAACCACTTGTTTGGGAAGCTGTTGTGAAATCCTTCTGGTCTATCAAATTATCTTCCACTGCAAAAGACTTCTTTCTGTATTGCAGGTCTTACCCAAATAAAACATGCCAGTTATGCTGAATTGTACAGAGTTTCATAGTGGAAGACTGGTACATGGAATAAATGAGAGTCAGTCCAAAAATCTCAGTTCATATGAATGTTCTCAAACTGACTTCGTCCCAAAACTCCAAAAGTGAAAGGTGAATTATTACATTCCCTCCTTAAATTATTTTTTTTTTAAAGTAACTGCGCCTTAATAAAATGGCTGGTTAAAACAATACAAAACAATATCTCCAAAATAATATTTATTATAGTATGGTTATAATATGAATGAGTCAGAGTTACTGACATAAACTTTGTGTGAAAAGATTTAAAACCCACAATATGTAAGAAGGATGATGTTGAATACCAATGCCCAGTAAAATGCATTAATGTTTGATCAACAGATCTACTAGTGATGTTAGTTTACCATTGAATAATATTTTAAGTAGAGAATGTTTTATATCCATTGTTTCAAAGATTGCATCTCTTTCTATTTACCAAAGTATTAAATCTCCGACAGAACTTTTTGGTAGCTAATCAACTACACAATTTGGAAAAAAAGTCAATTCTTAAATCTAACTTTCTCTCTTTTATTATTAAAATATCAGATTTATTCACTCTTACTTGTGACTGATGCATATACTCCTTTGTGACATGGTTGTGCGACCTGACAATCACACTGTACCTGTGCATAGGTAACCAGCAGTGGGTCATGCATAAAAGCTGCCCTGTTATGCAGTCGTCAGCTCTGATGTTTTATTTTTCTTATTAACCCAGCTTTGAAATCTCTCCAAAGCAGAATTTACTAAGCAAAATTCAGAACAGTTTATCTTCCTGAAGGAGAATCCTTATTTTTCTGCAAAACCAAAGGCCCATTCTTGTTTCTGTTGTGATGCAAGAGTTTTACCAGGATTTGCTGATTGAACCAAGAAATAACAGCCATATCAATACCATTTTAAATATATTAACTGTTAGGATGCCTAAATAGTACAGATAAAAGATAGTAGCTCCTCTTTCCATTGGTGTCTTGCTCAGTTTTTTTTACAAACACAAAATAAAATTAACAATTAAAAAATACACCCTTTATTGTTCTTATTTATTAATTTTTAGAATAACCCACGAATTAATCTCTGTAAGGGTTGCATATCTATCTATGGGAGTTCACAGACTTGAAATAGATCACAGAGAATTTTATAATAAGACAACCAATTAAAACAGGAAGCTTTTCTTGGGGATTTATTTCACTGGGCTTTATTATTTTTCTGTGCTGATTTGTTAATGGCTGATTGGTGTTTCTGAGAGAAAAGTATAATGGGATGCATCTTTTGAAGACAATTTTATTGCACACGCAGCACAGTGGGAATGATTATACAGTCATAAAAAAATACCAAAATATCTTCCCATGTCAAAGGACACTTTCTATGAGTGCCAGTTAGAAGAACCTGTCACGACTTCAAGATCTGGTTCTTCAGCTGGCAGGGAGACAGCACAACAGATCATAATGTGACAGTCCCCTGGGGTGCCAAAATGTGTTAAAGGCTTTCACTCTCCCTGCAGTAGCAAAACAGGCTGTATTAAATGTTGTTCAGGCCATAACCCTGACACAAAACTTCATTTTCCCTGTCTTGACCAGAATTCTGCAGTAGAGCAACCCAGTCCAATCTGTGGAAAAGGCCAGTTCAAGCAAAGAAAGAAATTCAGAAGACTTTTTAGGTTGTGACACCCAATCTAGAAGACAGTTTGAGTCAAACTGGTTCCTTATTACCAAGTAACACTCAGTGCACCTTAAATTACATATAGACATAAAAGCGGAGTTAAACTTTTAGTAACTAAGCAGGCCATGACAAAAGATTTCTCTTAAAATGACATCTCCGAATCCCAAATAACAAGACAGCAGTAAAATTCAGGTGTATATATACTGCATCAAGTTTGTAACAATTCCTGCAAATAGCATAGGAAACCTCATTATAACTTTAACTTCTTCAGGTGGTAAAGGTCATGTAAGTGGTATTCTCTACAGCTTTTTTGAAACCACCAAAATGTCTTTTGTAGGAAGATGTATTAATAATGCTAATAAATCTTTTCTCTATGATCCTTGAGAATTCTAACACACAGATACACAGAGTAACTTAAATATAAGGGAAAAAGTAGTCTGAAGAAAACCATTACTGAAGGAATGAAATGAAAATACAATAAAAATCTTTAATGTTATTAAAAACACTGTGCACTTGCATGAAGTGCCTGACTAAATTAGTGTGTTTAGCTAAAATATATATTCCGTCTGTGGTGTTGCAGGATTCTCACCTGAAATAGTTCCTTAAATTTAAATATCATGCTTTATTTTTGATGAATTTGATATTAATTTCTAGTACTTTGTATTGCAGATATTGCATTTCTTACTTTGGAGAGACAATTATTCTGAATAATTTCTTTCTGTTACATTGCTTTCTTGGACTATCACTCTTTCATATGTCTCATCTCACAATGATTATAATGGACTCCCAGCCTAAGAAATAATAGTTTTGAGTGGTTTTTAGTATGTTGCTTTCACCATTTCAGTCCCTTTTTCAATGTTGCTTACTGGCAGTACAGAATTTTTCTCTTTCTTTGAACTGACACAGGGACCCTCAAGTGGTCTCCTGGACCGAGGGGTCCACAGGCACCACACTTCTCCTGGCAATGATTGTGGGGTGCTGGTGTGACTCTACTGTAATGCCACACAACCTTATTTTGCTTGACCTCGGGAGCTGTTGCCCTCTGGACCCAGAGAGACATTAGGTGAGTGTAACACCAAAGAAAAGGGTTAGAAATCAAAAGGACTTTGTCTATGACAGTTGTAAATGTATTAGTGAGGCTTCCTTCTATTACTCTGGACTTGTGTTAGTATTTTTTGTTAAAGTCTGTTAAGAGTGTGACCGCCTCCTCCAGCCACTCCTCCTTCCACATACACTTACATTGTTGTAATTGAATTAGCAACAACTGTTTGTTATATCTTAATTAGACTGCTAAGATTATAAGAAGGCAAAGTGTGTTCTTTTTTACCCCAAACAACCTTTTGACTAATACTTGGCTTGTAAGATGTTGACCCTGGCTGGACACCAGATGCCCACCAAAGCCGCTCTATCACTCCCCCCCTCCTTCGCTGGACAGGGGAGGGAAAAATATAACAAAGGGCTTGTGGGTCGAGATAAGTACAGGAGAGATCATTCACTAATCACCATCATGGGCAAAACAGACTCAGCTTGGGGAAAATTAACTCAATTTATTATAAATCAAAACAGAGCAGGATAATGAGAAATAAAACCAGATCTCACAACACCTTCCATCCACCCCTCCCTTCTTCCCAGGCACAACTTCACTGCCGGCTTCTCCACCTACTCCCCCACCACCCCACCCCACCCCCCTCAGCAGCACAGGGGGGCGGGGAATGGGGTTTACAGAGAGTTCATCACATGTTATTTCTGCCGCTCCTTCCTCCTCAGGGGCAGGACTCATCACACTCTTCCCCTGCTCCAGCGTGGGGTCCCTCCCACGGGA
>JANZLQ010000008.1:12348147-12366956 GCA_026212715.1 Elanus axillaris
GCACCTCCTCCCCCTCCTTCTGCACTGACCTGGGGGTCTGCAGGGTTGTTTCTCTCACATGTTCTCACTCCTCTCTCTGGCTGCTGTCTCTGTGCCCACTGCAACTTTTTTCCCCTTCTTAAATCTGTTCTCCCAGAGGCGTTACCACTATTGCTGATTTGCTCAGCCTTGGCTGGCAGCGGCTCCATCGGACACAGGGGAAGCTTCCAGCAGCTTCTCACAGAAGCCACCCCTGTACGCCCCTGGTACCAAAACCTTGCCACACAAACCCAATACATGGATTTACATGTATGTATAGAAATCAGTGACAAAACCAGACTTTAAATTCAACAGGAAATATGGGGTGGGATCAGGTACAGAAGTAGACACCTGCACTCAGGCATTTACAGTACCTATAATACGTAAGGACAAGCCCAAACATAAATGCCCAGTGGTATTTAATGTGCCCTGGCATATGTATATCCTGTGACCTTCATCTGGTATTACTGAAAGAATGAGTGTTTCCAAAATCTTGTCGTATATGCCAGTTCCATATAGATATCTTTGTGCCTGACCATACAATGGATATCACTGTTAGGGCAACTGAATCAAGTTCAAGGTTTGCATTGGCTGTAGGAGGACCTTAGATATGCAGCTCACGCATAGACACCTACATTTAGATGTGCATGGACTACATAATTTCAGTAACTTTTAAGGTTTTACATGGCACTAGATGTTGGCCTTATTTTAGATTTGTACTAACTGCAGATGATACAAATTCATGTAACATTAAACCACATAGCTTACATTTAGTCTTTTGCTTCCTTCAGATTTGTTTTGGGTGAATATTTCTGCCTGTACACAACTTTGAAGATAATGCATCCCAAGATATTAGATGGAGGTTTAAATATAAAGTGAGCAGATAGAGGTTTGAATGTAAAGTGTTGTGATTAGCTCTAAACCTGACTGTCAAGCAGGGGTCTGAAAGATATGCAATTGCTCTAGGCTTCTGAGGGATATATAGAAGCAGTAGCTGAGGTCAAGGGGATTCGCAAGATCTACCATCCCCTGAAGTCTAGATGTTCAAATGGAGAAATAGTGAAAGAAAATACATCAGCTGATGTCACCGCTTCTGAAATATATGTTGAGTAAGTCAGCTTTATGGGAAGCCAAATCATCAGATATGTAGACCTAGCCCTCACATAGGCTTTGGCTAACTTAGCATTTTAATGGTAAACAGCACATGCAACATTCAGATAAACTGGAACCTCTTGCTCTAGAAATCCTGAAAGACTTTCACCAAACTGAACACACACTCCTAAAATCCTGTATTTTACCTATCATGAATAAATTTTTAATAAATATTTGTAATGCAGTTACCTATACATAGCAGTGAGGAGTACAACCAAAAGGTGGCAGTACTGTATCCAGCAAACATTGGGTCTGTACTAGATGATATTATTGTTGGGAACCTTATAAACCCATTGTGATTTGTATATGTTTATGTGTATTTATACTGTCTCACTGTTGTTTGTGATTATGTATGAAGAACAAGAAACAGTAATTCCATTTTTTCATATTACTTAAATGACTTTCCACTTGCACTAAATCTTTTAAACTCACAGTCCAAAGGCAGAAAGATAATATATATCACAAGAAAGTGGAATAAATGGGTAAAAGTTAAATACTAATTATCTTTAGGAAAATGAAGTGAAACTGTATGGCTGAAATTCTCCATATCTCAGAAGATTTAGCAATTCTGAAGGGAAACAGTGTCCTAAGAAAATTGTTTAGACTTAGAATAGCCACCCCCCCTCTTTGTTTTGTTTGGTTCAACCTGTCTTTTAATAAATCCAACTTAACTGCAGAATTTACAAAACATACCTTTACTCTTTTGTAGTAAAAAAGAAATAGTGGTTTCTGGTAAGATTGTTGAACTAAAATAAATGAATCAAATTAACTACAATTGCTACATATAACCCTTCTGGATTAAAATAAAAGATTTCTACTGCATTGCATTTTTATTATGCAGAAATAAACTATTTACAACCTGAATTTTCAAGAACTAGAAGTATCAGCATAAACTATAAAATATGAACTTTAAAAATTAAAGAGTCACAAGAACTAAAAAGGACAGGCTGAAGAACACAGGTTCCTAAAGTCTCAGAACAAAATTCCTGTGGAATTCCTCTGGGGTTAGAGCTAAACAAGTCTCCCTATGTTTCTCTTTCACAAATGTTTCTAAAAAAAATAAGGAATGATTCTCAAAGCTTTTCAGTCTAGTATGAGATAAATTACATGGAATAAAAAAAGCATTTGAAAGGATACTCTCAGTTACTTAACATTTAGTTTTGTGTAATTTCTTTAAAATTTTCCATTTTTTTCAAAACTCTTCAGAAGTCAAGATCTCATAAATGCGAGTTCACTCCTTAGAAGTCAGTCAGCATTTTCCCTCTGAAATATATTCTTGGTTCTGTGAATGGCCTACTCCAGGAGCAGCTCCCATTGCAAAATATGGATGGGCCTTAGCCGGGACTTGGCCCCATCCAACAGTCTCAGCTGTGGTGTGCAGTTAGAGCAGATTTCAAACCCCCAAACTCTCCCGTATGTTGTCACACTGGTCTTTTCAAGTCAGAGAAACACCACTCTTACGGTCATGACTCTGGTGACACAATCCTATTATTTCAGATACCATGAAATAGAACACCAAGCATATTTCTGGATCCATGGAGGACTCAAAGAGACTCAGGGCCAAGTGCTATGGGCATGGACAGGCTGCTTGAGACGGGGTTAAATGATCACCAGTCTGATCACCGGTCCAGTCACTTTGCACAGGCTGGCCTCCAGGTCAGTCATCAGCTCCCACTGCAACATATACTCAAAGTCAGCAAAATATCCAAAGTATTCCAGAGACACACTTGTGTTTTCTGTTACCCTTTTCTCCCCCTACTCAAACATGGAGTATTTTTCTATGATACTTTTTGAAATCAGGCAAGTGAAAAAATATGGGAAACAATGAACAGGGTCAAGGACTCTGTAGAGGACAATTAGCAAAGGTTAATGACTTAGGAGACCCAGAACCAAAGGAGAGAAGTTCAAACCAAGGTACCTGCTAAGAAAATAATTATGTTTAAGTAAGCTAGAAATCCAGTATTCCTCACAACTTCAGTAAAAATCAGACTGGCAGACACTGACCTTCTACGTTCCCCCAAAAGGATCTGTTTGGGCTTTTTTTTAAGGGAGGAGGGGGGAGAGAGAGAGAGGGAGAGAGAGAGAGAGTCACTATATTCCCTCTTCTGGTCATCAGATAACAGAGGAATAGGAAGCTGCTTCAGTTCCCCCACATCTCTGCAACTAGGGACAAAAAGAGAAGGGCTGTTTGACGTACTTTTTTGGCTTTCCTTGATTTAAAGTTTTATGAGTAGCAGAGGAGGATACTGAAAGTTTCAGATGTCTTTTAAAGGACAGGTGGAATTTGACCTGACCTACTGTAGAAGAGAACTCACAGGAAAAAAGGAACTCAGAGAAGACAAAACCACAGGTGAAGCCAGGGGAGCAGAGATAAAAGATGGATTCACAAAAGCTAATTTTATCCTGTAGCAGCTGATTTCATAGAACTGTCTCCATAGTATTTGGAAAGAGCCTGTTTGATAGGTAATATAAAAAAATCTAAAGCCAGACTCTTGTTCTGAATTACCTTCTGGAGTTGCCTGTCTCCTGCAAATGACTGTAAAGTGCTGTGAGGGAAGTTAGTGATTTTGGGCTGACATTCACAATTTGAGTAAAATGAAGTTTCCTGAGTAGAAAAGAAAGAAAAAAATGAAAATCTTAGATAGCATTTAAAAGGCAGATGGAATTAAACCTGATCTAAAAAGGTTTTCTTAAAAGCAAAACCATACAGAACAAAATAACTTTGCCATAATTTTAAAGACACTGAGAGTGCTGAGAAATCCTGAGCATATTATTTGTTTGGAATATATTTTCTTTCATATAAAATAATATGGAAAAGAAAAGGAAATAATAAATAGCTATAAATGGAAAAAGATGAAAAAATTATGAAAATACTTATTCCATATTGCATGTGACAATTATGCTTTCTGTCACTGTAGGACCGGTATCAGCATTTCTCTGAAGCTTCACAATTCTTTTGCTAACCCTATGAATTTTCTTTGAAGGAGAACACACCATTCCAAAACCAGATGCATAATACATACAGAAATGAAGTCTATAGTGTATATCTACCTGCCTTGATATAGACTTCATTAAAGGTCGCATAAAGTTCTCAGTGCTTCCTTATGTGTACAATTATATGAGACTATCTACCAGATCACTGTCATTTTTACTTTTACTGTGATTAAACTCAATTCTTTTATATTGCTTGATGCCTTTCAAGCAAGCTTAGGCAACAGAGGAACAAGTTTACTTAATCTAGGAATGTGTGTGTGTGTGACTGCAAGTGTGGTTATATATACGCATTTTTAAATTTGCATGTGTTTATATACATACTTGTACATACATTCACACACAATTATTGTTCTGCTTTGACGAATTTCATTAAGCCTCCTCCTTGATATCTGTAGGTGCTATTAATTTTAAAATGCAATATAAAAGGAGCACACAGAGACTCCTTATTCTTCATTCTCCCTTGATCCACTAAACCACCCACACAAGTAAACAAACAACTCTTCACACTGAACCCTCCCTACCAGAACCTGGAGATGCTTGGAAACTGTCACCTTCTGCTATTGTTTGTGGAGGACTTTAAAAAAGATCTCAAAATTTCAGTGTTGATGTATTCGGCAGAGGAAGTGATTGTTACAACACTGAAAAGTAAGCAAAAATCAAGCAAAACATAGTTACATATTTACATAATATATTTGATTGTAAATTCTCCACAAGCCCTACTTAATGTTTAAATGGACAATTTATTCACTGGTCTTTTTAGCCCACTTATAAGCATTTGGTCTATTAAATGGAAAATCTGGGTTTTTTTAGGATCTTAGTAACTATCATTATGTGTATTTACTTGGTGCTTCTAAAGGAGACTGTGACTTGTAAAATTTAAGCTGTGGCATTCAGTAGTTGGACATATTTAAACAAAAAAGGGAATAAGCTATTCTTATACATGAGCAAGATTTTAAAAAAATTATTTATTTATTTTAATTTGGAGGCACATTCAAAGATCAGTTAACTCCAGGAAAAATACTTCTTTTCAATCTTGTACCATAAGGGGTTTTTTTTTGCAAATATAGTAATAATTTTTAAATAGGGTAAAAATAACATGCTGTATGTTAACTGCATAACAGCAATTTATACATGGCTGAAGACATTTTAAAGGGTTGTTTTTCTTCACCTATATCCACAAATTAAAGTAACCTAAACTTATTGCCTTATAATAGTCAATATCTTTACTAGATAAAGGTAATTTATGGAATTCATTAGTTATTTCATAAGTCATTTTCTAGACATTCAAATTTAAATATTTACTTTTAGTTTATATACAACTTCCTTTGCATATTGTTGTGTTCTCAACTGCAGCTGTGTGGCTTATCTTGAAAAATAAATGCAATACAAGCTTGCAAGAGGAATGATCATCTTTATCATTCCAAAGATGATCAGCTTATGGAAATGTGTCCATTTCAGCCTGGCTTGATTCCAGATGGGAAGCAGTTTGGCTTTTTTGAAGACAGTTCATTGGCTTTTTTGAAGACAGTTCATTTTTTTGTTTTTCATGTCCATGATCCTAAAACTAGAGAAAATGGTATGGTTTTCTATTGAGGAAAAATAAATAAAAGACCTTATATTTCTTTAAATATGTTTACAGGAGTTGTAGGGAATTAGGACTGAGGTTTTGAAAGTTGTTTGGTTTTTTTATTCACTGCTGAAGAAAAAGTTATTGCATAGTGAGCGTGCTGTAAAAACCAACAAAACAAAGCAAGAAATAAACACCAACTCTCTTTTCTTATGCAACTTCCCCCAGAATAGTAAACTTGGAAAATTTTAAGTCAAAAATTATTTTAATTCCAGGGTTTTTTTAATTAAAGTTTTTCTTTTCAATACTTCTTAAAATTGAGTCTTACAACAGTTCTCTAGAGACAAATTTAACCTTTGAAATGTTATATATAGTTTTGAATGTGAAAATCTGTATCTATAAACTTACAGAAATAATACTTTAAAATTTTCATCTAAATTAGAATCTGTTAAGAATCCAGGTGAAACTACTTAAGACAAACTATGATTCTGCTACTAGATACTGCTAATTTTGATATGTTCCTGTTTGTTGTCCTCTCTGCTTATAGTTTTGACTTAGATATCTTAGTTCATTTCAGGAATAGATTCTCTAACATAAGCCTTTGGTTGGTTGGTTGTTTTTTTTCCTGATTTAGGTGTCCCAGTACTTGTCATTCTGGCTATGATAGATCATCACCTAGGATTCCAATTCCCTCTCCTTTTATTCACAGGCAACTACTTTAAGAGGATGCACGCTCCCAGAGCACACATACTTCACTTCTGCTTTTGCAGTAGTGCACCCCAGCCTTTCCTTCGTAGCCCCAGCCATAATGCTCTAACATGGACAGACTTCTGCCACGAGCAGAAAGCTCCACTGTAGGAAGTGGGAACCAGCAACTGATGATGGAGTTAAGTCCACTGAAGTTCATTGCAAACTGAGAGTCTACAGAGAGTGGACATGAACTCCAAAGCAAGAAATATTTTCAAAAAGGTGAAGAACACAATATGAAGCACTGATCGAGGTGGCAAGCAGAAAGAATGAATCAGACCATTTATAAGATTTTTTAAAAAATGTTTTATTTATGGAAGGATGCATATTTTTTCTTCATGCTATATCAGCTCACATCAGCTGATGTGTAACTTACAAGAAAAATGGATTGCAGTCTATGGGTGACAAGTCAATATGCCAGATATTCAAGTGTTTTTATGGGATCACAATTACAATCACAATTCTAAGCAGTAGTAAAATGTGCAGTTGGACCATATGTATTTGGCTAATGTCCTCATGCATTAGTGATGTAGAAACAAATGCATAATCTGGTTTTACCATATTTCAGATCAGAGGCTGAAAAACCTTTGTCCAGTGAGATATCACAACATTATTCCAGCATAAAACTGATATCAGGCTCAGCTCTGGGGAGCAAAGGGAAGAGAAAATTCAGTGGATATTGAGCCCTTTCTCTTGCAGTGTGATTTGAAGGCTCTTTGACAGCTGTTGACATGCAGCTATGGGGCCATTCAATGACACACCTCTAGCTACCACAGCCATCTAAGACTTTGTCAGCAACTTTCCTTCTAAAGTTACTTTTCAAAATTAAAAAACTTTTTCATTAATGATTTGGGGAGGTTTAGAAAAAAGTATATTTCCTGACTTACCTCCTGTTTCCAAAAGAAGTGGAATCTTCTGAAATAAATCATCACCTACTAAGTAGCAGGCTACTAATTTCAAGGACTTTACTAACATCTGTTTTCTACAGTATCAGACAGAAAAAATGGCACTTTTTTGACAGAAATGAATAGTTATTTCTCTGTATGCCCTCTTACACTGTTGAGTAATACATAAGATCAAAGTCTCGGAGGTATTATGGAATGTAAAAGGGATATGTTGACTATTAAGGATTATCAATACACGGTATATCACAGAGTGGAAGATATGAGGGGCAACTGGAGACAGATTAAAGAGAATCAGCCAAGAATCAAACCTACTCATTCAGAACATCCTGCTGTGAAAATAATGAAAGAGGATGAGTTTCATCCAAACACACTGAAAATTACAAGCCATAAAACAGATTAAAGGCTAATATATATTGAGAAGAAGTCATTTCAGTTTTATTACTTTTAACATTTTTTAATGATTCAAAACTTGTAGATGTTGTAGTAGAGTGAGTGGGATGAGGAAGTAGGGATTTAAATGAAGAAACAATAATATATTTATAAATGATGGCTGGAAAATAGTGAAAAAGGGATAGGAATACAAATGGAAGAAGTAAGATATTTGTGATGTCAGGATACGTGGACTGAACTGCACCTGTAAAAGATCAGCTATGTTCTTCATAAATTCATACTAAGATTTCTTAAGATGTTAACGTGAACGCAAATATATTTGGGACAGGGGAAAGAATTCCATCCAGGAAAGCCAGAAAAATTCTGAGTAGGAATGCTAATGCTGACTGAATTATTTACATTTTCTGACACAAAGGGAAAATACATGCTTTAAGAACTTGAGAACCATGCTTTTTTTCTCTTTTTTTTTTTTTTTCTTCTCTCCTTACAGTTCATAGCTGCCTCTTTTTCTTGCTCCTGATAAGATTGCCACGAAGCTGGCTAAGCAGAGTCTTCAGTTTCAATTATACATACAACCTTGGAGAGGTTAGAAGACTTTTTATCACCTGCAAAGATGGGCATCAATTATGTATGTGTGAGTCAGATTTTCTAGGAAGTTTGAATGATGTGATTGAAAATACTGTGTTAAAACCTTTTCCTGATCCTCTCTTCCCTGAGCTTTTTCTAGCAGATATAAACCGATCATTGGTTTTGATCACTGATTTATTTGTAACACTGGTATAAATAATGGTTTCTATATTTTTTTCAAAAAGAAAAGAAACCTCAATTATTTTATTACTTTAAACTTCTAAATAGATTGCTGGAATTCTAAGCAGAATGAATAAAGGCTATTATTTTACTTAAGTTTCACAACAGTGTAACTCTTGAAGCTAGTGAAAATACTTGTGTGTAACTGGACAAAAATGCAGAGAAAAGTAGGCTCTTTTTTGAAGACTTTTCCCCCTCAGATAGTTGCTATTTATCAAAGGGAAAATCAGCTCACTCTAGTATTGTGATAAAAATAAAATCACAAAATTAATTATCGCAATTTGAGTGAAATCAAGTTTGCTGACAGTAGCTAAATACACAGCAGTCTGAACTGGATTTTTCAAAAGAAAGAGGAAATAATTTTTTAGTCAACAGATTTGGGATACTTTGCTTCTATGCTATGCCTCATTGTTTCAAAAAGAAATTTCTTCAGCCTTAGAACACAAGACTTCTTTTAGAAGTATACTAGCATTACTTATCTAAGCCCAATGAAGTTCTGGTGGGTGACCTATTCACTGAAACATGCAGTGTTGGTCAGTCAGAAGTGTTCCTGAATTTGGTTTGTACACAAGTGAAAAAGCAGACAGCAGTAGCTGACAGAAATGCAAAATCAAAAGAAAAAAAAGTAACATTTTGATTTTCATGTAAAACAAATTTCCTTAGAGAATTAGGTAAATTACTAAAATATTTTATTTCAAAATGAGCAAAATAATTTAATTAGCACCCAGAGGAGACTTTCTTTTTAGCTGCATGACCAAGCTGTAATTGTTACTATTGCTCTAATTCTGGATATTTTTGTCATTGCTTTAAATGTTCCCCCATGTTCTAGTTTCAGTAGTAGCCTAAGATAGGAAGTTCCATCATCTAAAATTGTTCATTTTTTGAATAATTGTTTGCCTTTAATATTTTGATTTTACTCGATGACCCTTTTACTTTTATGTAAGTTAAAGAAAGCTGCCCTATAGTATATCATAGTAAAATGAAAGTAAAAAATAAAATTAATGTAGTTTCTTATATAATATGATTTGTTCTGGGAGAAAATGTTATGAAAAGAGGCAGAGAGGGACCTCTGAAAATGTTTGTTTATTCTTGAATTCAACAGCTAAATTATAGCAACATTAAACACAGAGCAGACAAACAAATAAAACCTCCAGGTTTTATAATGCAAGAATATTCTTTCTTCAGTAGCAATGATGTAAAATAGCAATTATAATTTCATGGTCTATGTTTAAACTCTTAAGTTATTAAGGAATAAAATAAATGGATGTTTCATACAGTGTCAGATTTTAGATTTTTCAAGGATAACTCTAGTGTTTTTATTAGTAAGCCAAGAAATATTCCTACATATTAAACTTTCTGATCTGTAGACTTTGTGTACAACGTTGAACATACAGTAGTGGCATAAAAACTTGTCTGTAAATTTTAAGGACATGCTTATATTTACACAGTGAAGGCATTCACTGAAAGGGAGGTTATAAATTTATATAGAATTTTCAAGATGAGAGTCTATGTCTTCAGGAAATGGAATCTCAGAGCAGAATTTTTACTGTGTAGTGAGAGACAAAATTATCTCACAAAACATACATATTTTTTCACAATTCTGATTTGCTTGAATAAATACAGTATTTCATAGAGCTATCCAACAACTATTGTGCAAAGAGACTGTGAGTTGGGATTGCTTCTGCGGTATTTCACATGACGGCTAGAACTTCTGATGTAACAGTCAGTCTTTAAAATATATAGTGTGAGCCTTACTTTCAAAGACATTTCTTTGCTTTTACTATGTTTTCAGTGGTACCTGAAGTATAACATGTCCCAAGCATTGTAGCAGAAACAAACATGGGTGGAACATAGAACACTATCTAAACTTTTAGTTGCCTCACAGCTTCATGTTGGCAGGTAATCAAGTCTTTAGGCGCACAAATTACTTATATTATTTTTTTTTTAATGCCGCTTGATTTCACATAAAGAAACAAGTTCTGTTCCTGTCTGCATGTATATAGAAGACATAGTGCTGATGCCTCCTCTGAAACCAGTCAAGAAGATACAACAATCTTAATGAGTAACTTCTCTTCAAACATCTGACTTGAAATCTTTATATAGACATAAACATAAGCATATACTTTCTCTCTCTCTGTTTCTCTCTTTCTCACTATATAGAGAGCATTGCAAACCTTACATATATAAGGTTATCAAATATTAGGCATTTGGTTAATAAAACCAAGAATACAAACGCATACAGAAATGAGGTAGCAACTCTATGGTTTAGTTTCACTTGCTTTACCTAAGCTCTTTGCAAAACTTAAAATGAAATAATAAAAGTTTAGTTTAAGGTGAGACAACTTGCATTTTCAGTGCAGTCTAATGCTGTTTATTCATTAAGTACCTTATGTCTTTGTTTTCCTGCTTTAAATAAAATTATTTAATTTTTATAATCTGCAAATTTCACAAACCACTAGAGAAATTTTGGGGAAAACAATTAAGAAGCTATCCAAGATTAAGGTTTATTCAAATTATCAAAAAGTTGAAACGGTAATGAAATAACAGCAGTAAGAAACACATAAAGAAAATTTTATTTCCTTGCCTGGCATCTCCAAAGCGAGTTCTGGCCTTATCTGAAAGTTTGACAGTGATCTATCCTAGATCTATTGTATGGTAGAACATGAAGTTAGGATGCAGCTGAACAGAAATATGCCAAACTATGACCATCCTTCATATGTCAGTATGCCTTAGTGCATGGAATTTAACCCATTTACATATAGTGGCTCGATCTATTTCATTCGCAAAGGCACCTAATGCCATTTAAGGTACCCTAGGATAACTAAGGTAAGGGTTGGCAGATATGATTTAGCTTCTGTGGGAAACCTGCATCCTCTGTGTCAGCATCTGGAGGCATGCAGGGTACCACTCAGAAAGTATGTGATCTGTAAGTGGATAAATGAGTGATGTCTCAAAAATGAAAAAAGATGAACAGTCCCACCAGATGAATCTGTATGTTTTGGTTCCTTTTCATTATCTTCTGTTTCATGGAATAAATGTGTATTTCAGTTTTTCATTCCAATCAGGATGAAAAAAAATTTTGAAATATTGGACCTTATAGTGAACAACTGTGGAAGAAAAGAAGTTTCTATTTGGAACCAGTTATTTATGATATAAATACAAAGGTAAACGTCACAGTAATGATCAGGGAACTTGGAAGTCAGAGCACTGGTTTAAGAAGGGAAGAGTTAAGAGACAAAAGAAAAAAAATTATTCCTTGGACATCATCTGAACACCTGTTGCAGTGGCAACACCTCCAAAAATACTTCTGTATTAATGACTCAGTTTAACACGACAGGAATGAAACCTTTCACCTTATTAGCCAGTATGTGGCCCATGAAACATGTAAAGAGATTTTCAGGTAGCTGAAGCTGGTGAAAGAAGTTATTCAATGAGGCAGACCTCAGCTTGTGTCAGACAGCTTAGCAAAACATGGATGAAGTTTCTAACAGCTCACATTACCTAGTTCACTCCCTTTCTTCTCTTTCTGATCACTGCTTTGACAGCATCTATTGTATTACTGAAAAGCCCATTTTCATTAAATGGCTAAGTTGATTTGGAGTGACAGTGCTTTTCAGTCACATTAGGAAAAGAGCAGTTCTCCTCAGCAGTTTTCTGAGAAGTGTCAAGAAAAGACAGTACCTTCAAAAAATTCTGGAGTGACATGGCTGGAGTTATGGGATAGCTGTATTACTACCACTACTGTCTTTTCTCCATGGGTCAGAATAAATCCTTAATAGTAATAATAACAACAGTAATAGCATCCTGTTTTAAACCTAGAAAATATTTTGAGTAATTTTAATGGCCATCAGAATCAAGATGAGGAGATTAATACTGCTTCTACCATTTGATTACTTCAGATGAGCAGTGAAGTTGTTTTGTGTGCATATTGTTCTTTTCTCAGCTAACATTTGACTATTAGATTGTGAGACAGCCAACAAGGAAATAATAAAAAGAAATTCCCCAGAGACTTTATCCTCAGATTATACTTCAAGAATTTTCTGTGAAGAAGAGTTGATGGATGAAAGGGAAAGATCCTGATAGTATTTCATTCCAGTCCATTGCTACCATTCAGGTGATAGCTACTCTTTAGTTAAGTAATTTTCCTACATCATCAACTGTGCTGAAAAGGACAAAAATCATTTCTAGTCCCTAAATGGCAAGCAGCAAGTCAAACATGAGGCTTTCCAACTGTCTGTGGAAAATCTGGTTACACTGGCCAGTTTTGAGATTACTTGTGCACTGAGTACATGCGAGTCACTGGCATTCCAGTTGTAGTATTCTGGGGAACAGATGGAAATGGGTAATTTAAAGTCAGGAGTGGAGACCTATTCCTGTTTAGGAATTTCACAAAAATCTCCTTAAGTAGCAATGAGAAGTGAATCCTTTCTCAGCTGCTTGGTGTGTGGTGGGGCAGAGTGAGCACAAATATCTTCTACGAACCCCTCCCAAAAGCAACACCTGTTGCCAGTCTGATTTGAACAGGACAGACAAAATTCTTCTAAAGCATTCAGAGAAAGCCTTAGTTATCGAGACTGTAGATACACTAATACAGGTCTTACACCTTTCCAGTTTAATATTTGTGTACTTGTATATATTAGTAAAAGTATTAATGAGAACAGAGAAAGCATTAAATAACAAGATTATGATTTGGAGACGAATATGAATGGCAGAAGGGATGGGATGAGTCCCTGAGCTAACAAATCTTTATTTAGTCAAGCAAATTTATTATAGAAAATTAACCAATGAGATTAGAGCTTTTACCCTGCTTGGTTACCTCCCTCCCTTTCCCGCAGCATTAAGTTCATAGAATCATAGAATCATTTAGGTTAGAAAAGACCTTAAAGATCATCGAGTAGTTCAGTAGGTGTTGACTTCCCTTCTCTGCAGGGACATCACTGCTGCTCTGGAAAGGTCAGGCAGAAAGTTGTGTTGCTTCCTGCTATGCAGCTGCTAGTAGTTACCAGTCTTGGGTGTTACCAGCCAAGGTCAGGCATTTGTCTCCATGTTTGCCTCCAATCTCCAGGATCTTCCCCCACTTCTAAGAACTTTTCTCCAGCTATGATCTTCCCATTCTTCTTTCTGGACCCCTTTCTTCATTCCACAGCCACCTCTTCATTTCAGAAACCCATAGTTTTTGCAACACTTTCTTCTTTCTAGAACATCAAGTCCCTGGTTTTCTCAATCAAAATAGAATGTGCAGAAACAAATGTGTGATCAGCTTTGTAATTTCTGTCTTTGTCTACTTTCTCTTTATTAAATGGACGATTCAGGGTATGTAATTTCTGTTTTATTCACTGTTTCCAAAATTCACAGGCAGACCATCAGTAGCAAGTATCAGGCTTCCACTTGAGAGTTCAAAAAATCAGTTTTGCACATTTACACACAAACACACAAACATCCAGTTAGATGCCATGTGTTAACATTTACAATTAAACCTTTTTTTTTCTTTTTTTTTTTCCCACCTGTGACTCATGGGAAAGGGTCTTTTCCAAATAAGCAGCTTACCTCTCAATAAATAGAATTCTGGAGGGAAGGGAAAAATCCTTTCCCTTTACACCTTATATGTGAAGTGTTGATCCACACAATGTCAAGCTGGCAGCAGGGACAGAGAGTGGTCCCTTGATCATTCTGCTTTCGGGCTTTGCAAGGCTCACCAGCCCTAGGTACCAGTTCCTGCTAAACCAGATGGAGTGGGGAATGTGACCAGAATTTTTTCCTCACCTGTAGCACATATTAAGCTACTGATTAATTCTTTACATGAGGACACATACATTTTTCATCTGGCTGTTTCCCAAAGTCCTGAAGAAGCAACCTGAAGGTTGTTCCCTATATAGACTTAGAAAATGCCTATCATTTCCAATCATGTCCATGAGATAGGTTATGTGAAGAGATCACTGGTCTCAGAATCAGCCTGGGTTCAGCCTGGGTCACAAGTAGCTTTGAATTTCTGGAACACTTAAAGAAGCATATTTCTACATAGAAGTCTTTCAGGGTTAGAAAGAGCTGAGCAAGTTTTTTAAAATTTCATCACTCCAGAAGTATTTTGTCAAGGTGCCCAAATCCATACACAAACCCATACACACAACCTAATCAGAAAAAAAAAATTAATACTTATTGCTCTTCATATTTCATTTTTTTAAATTGAGTCACTACTGAATTGATTCACCAACTGCATCAGCCAGGAGATCCAGCAAAACATTCTCATGGAACATCTTTCTTTGCAGCTGTACTAATTGAATGGCAGCAAACATTTCAAAGGCAGTTCTGTGTCTGTTAAAAAGAATACAGTCTTCTAATGCAAGAGTCTACAATCCATTGCATGTTATATCTGATTCCAACTTAGAGTAAAAGTGCATCAAACCTCTTAAAAATAATAGGAAAAATTGTGTTCAATACCAAACTGTCATCTTGCTGTCAACATGGAATTAAAATGATTAATAGCATGTCTGTAGACAGAGTGAATTCACCTTGCCATCTGCACATTTGTTAGGCTTAAAGCTTTTTTCGTGGGAATGGCAGAGTGATTTACACCATGGAGAAGTAATTAATAGCATGACCAGGTTTCAAATAAGTCAAAATCCTCAAAAGAAAGTATAAATATTTAAGTGGATTAAAACTTCATCTGTCACACTTCACTTATTTCTTTTACTTTTGGGGAGGTTTATGGGTTGTTTTCTGGGGGGTTGTTTTTGTTTTGGCTGGTTAGGTTGGGTTTTTTTAAATACTTTTTATTTTACTGATGGATTTGGGAAAAACTTTAGGAAGTGAAATACTGAGACCAAGTGACCATTCTGGGAAAGTTTGGGGTTTTGGGGTTGTTGTTTTTTTTTTTTTTTTAACAGGGGTTGGGGGGTAGCGGTGGGGGATCACTGCAGCTATTTTAATGAAAAATCTAATTCATATTCCACTCACATAATCTAATAGGAATTTCCTAACTGAGGCAGGTGACATAACTGTCTAATTTTTTCAGTGTTTACTCTGTGTGCTTTTTATGTTGTGTTCTGTTCAAAGCATATGGCTGAGCAGCAAAAAAGGCAACCACCTGTTTACCTCACTCTTGGATAATACTTTCTGAATTGAGTGAAACTGCATAGCAGGAACAAGGGATTGCTATTCTTCTGAAGTCAAATGATCATGAGTAGTTTGGAGAAATCTTCTGGAAAGTCAGATGGAATGCAGGTATTGTGAAATCACACAAATAAAGACTGCTGACAGGAGACGAGAGCAGATAAGATCCAGTTCTTTCAGGTGATAAAAAAAAAAAAAAGGAAATCTTCCTGGGTGATAAGGAGGAACTTTTTTTTGTAGCATAGCAAGACCCTGAGAGTTTCCAAGGTCCTGAGAGTTACTGGACTCAGGCCTAAGCAAAAAGGAGAGCCTTATCCAGGAAGGACAAAGAAAGAAAAATGGCAGATTTGTTTTCAATTTCTTTTATTTCAGTCTGTTCCATAAATACCATCTTATACTGTTTCAAGAAATGGTTAATATGTTTTCTAGTAATATGTCTAGGTACGGTTTTTAACGATGACAACATGTGAAATGGAAAATGTTACAAAAATCTACTGAAAGACAGGGATGTATTACTGCTACTAGATATAGAGTTATTCAGTTGGTGATTTGGTTTTGATAGAATTTCTCTGCTAGGTGTGGTGTAGTTCCATATTGGCAGATTTCTGTTCAACAGAAAAGAAAAAAAAAAGTACAAAGTGTCTAAATATTACTTCACATACCTGCCAGATTTTCCACATTTAAGTGTCATCTCCTGGTTTATCTAGCTTAAATATAATAGTACAATTAACCTCCCTTTGTAACATTAGTTACTCAGTCCCAAGGAGAGCAGCTCCAGTGCTGGCAGGATCCACAGCAGAGCGCTCCAGTGCAGCGCACAGGGGGTTTCCTGAACTGGGGGAACCTCCAGGGAACAGAGAGACCTGCCAGAAGCCTGGCTGATGAGACCTGGATGGGCCAGGAACAACGGTGGCCAAGTCCCTTCCACACCTATAAAAGAAGCCCTTAGCGAGCACTAGCGACCAGAGCGGGCAAACAGGGCATGGTGCAGCAGAAGGGCATGGTGTGGCAGTTTGCATGGATGAGTGTGCAGGAAGGGTGCTGAAGCTCTGCCAGCTTGACAAGGGAGCAGTGATATCCACCCAGCAGAAAGCCATGTCCGCTCTAAGTTCTGCACCCAACACAACTGACACAGCTTCCAAGACAGAGCTCTGGTGGGGACATGCTTCCACCCTGGTGCTAGGCTGTAGGCTGTGACCTGCTCTTATGCCAGTACTGGACTGCAGTCGTGAGCACACCTGTGGGAGGTGTGCTCAGGTACACGCCTGATACAGAGGATTCCCTATCCTCTCTCTGTCTGGCTGAACGCAGAGACTTAAGGGATAGGGAGCAATGGCAAAAAGTTCTTGCCCGGCACAGCGGGCACATCTCCTCCATGACTGCCCCACCTTCCCAGGTCCCCTTGCATAATGGGTACAAGGCTCTGCAAGTGGAACCGAAAAATGGACCAGGACAATGGTTCATCTAGCTTGGAGGTGTCACCCAGGTTAAGTTGGCCTATGCCCTGCATCAAAGCTGCTTCCTTAAAGAAAAAAGACAGGTCACTGTCACAGGAGATGGTCTCAAAGGGGGGAAAGGATCTTTGCACAGAAGTTAGCAGAGCTCACTGAAAGAGCTTGAAACTATATTTGAAGGGGGAAAGGGATAAAGCCAGGGTTGCTAGAGATAAGCCTGGGGGCAGCACGCAAATGTTTGAGGGATGGTGTGCTAGCGAGCTCCTTTGGTCTGCCATCTCAGTGGAGGTAGGGGATGGAGATCCATGTGGCAGCAAAGACACAAGGGTTATTGATGTGTTAGAAATCAAGGAAGGACCTGAGAATGGTAATGTAGGAATTAAGACTTCTCCCCCCTAAAAGGTGGTGGGATCAGTAGCCCAGATGAAGTACAACTATGCCAATGCACGCAGCATGGGCAGCAAACAGGAGCCGCTGGAAGCCACTGTGTAGCAGGAAAACTATGATATAGTTGCCATCACAGAAACATGGTGGGATGACTTGTGCAACTAGAACGCTGCAATGGATAACTATAAACTCTTCAGAAGGGATAGGCAAGGAAGGAGAAGCAATAGGCTAGCCCTGTATGTCAAGGAGTGTTTTGATTGTCTAGAGCTTAATGATGGTGATGTTAGAGTTGTTTATGGGTAAGAATCAGCAGAAAGGCCAACAAGACAGTTATCATGATGGGAGTCCATTATAGACCACCCAACCAGGATGAAGAAGCAGATGAAATATTCTATAAGCAGCTGGGAGACACCTCACAATCTCTAGCCCTTGTTCTTGTGGGGACTTCAACTTATCAGATGTCTGCTGGAAATACAATACAGCAGAGAGAAAACAGTCTAAGAGGTTCCTGGAGTATGTGGAAGAAAACTTCCTGGCACAGCTGGTGAGGGAGCCAGCTAGGGAAGGTGCCCTTCTAGACCTGTTAGTTGCAAATACAGAAGCACTTGTAGGTGTTGTGATGGTTGGAGGCCATCTTTGGCATAACGATCATGACGTGTCAGAGTTTTCAGTTCTTGGAGAAGTAAGGAGGGGGGGTCAGCTGAACTGTTACCTTGAACTGCTGGAGGGCAGACTTCGGCCTGTTTAGGAGCCTGGTTGACAGAGTTCCTTGGGAGGAAGTCCTGAAAGGCAAAGGAGTCCAGGAAGGCTGGACGTTCTTCAAGAAGACACAGGAGTAGGCTGTCTCCATGTGCCAAAAGATGAGCCAGAGGGGAAGAAGACTTGCCTGGCTGAACAGAGAGCTTTGGCTGGAACTCAGGGAGAAAAAGAGAGATTGTGATGTTTGGAAGAGGAGGCAGGCAGCTTAGGAGGACTGCAAGGATGTCATGAGGCTATGCAGGGAGAAAATTAGAATGGCCAAAGCCCAGCTAGAATTTAATCTTGCTACTGCCATAAAAACCAATAAAAAATGTTTCTATAAATACATTAACAACAAAAGGAAGGTGAAGGAGAATCTCCATTCTTTATTGGATGCAGGGGGAAACATAGTAACAAAGTGTGAGGAAAAGGCTGAGTTACTTAATGCCTTCTTTGCCTCAGCCTTTAATAGTAAGACCAGTTGTTACCAGGTACCCAGTCCCCTGAGCTGGAAGACAGGGACAGGGAGCGGAATATAGC
>JANZLQ010000008.1:12381336-12399720 GCA_026212715.1 Elanus axillaris
TCATACTGAACTCAAAACACAGCACTGTACCAGCTACTAGGAAGACACTTAACTCTATCCCACCTGAAACCAGGACACTGTTCTATACATATGTGCTGTGCTGGTAAATGCTAAGGTAAACTAACAAACCAAAATTACAATCTTATAATGATTTTCTGAGGATGAAAAGAGAATTTATGCCATCTTTTCCAGCCCTACGAAGAAGCTTCATTTTACCACATGGAAGGCAGGAGGGAGACCACTCTACAAGTTAGCTCCATCTGCTTCCCAGCCAGTCTCTCAAACTACGAGCCAAAATTAGCATGTCACCTCCCAGCAAGTCATAGAAGTATTACTAATTAAAATATTATCAACATGTCAAGTTTGATTTTAATCAAGTAATTACTAGTGCTGTGCACTAAAATAGATCTGAAAAATACTGTAAAGTACATTTTAATCCCTTTTCTTCATTTGTTTACTACACAGTAAAAAATGTTTTATAGTATCGACTCCATTAACAAATTTAATTTTGTCCCACTGTGTAATAACCTCACTAAACACTACACCTATTAGCTTAAGAAAGTGGATACTGAGCTAAGAAGTATGTGGAACTAAGAGCCAAGAACACATCCATCTTAATACCTTTAACAGATTCATTAAAAATTACCAATTTCATTGAAAGTACCTCCTCTCTGGGTGACATCCATAGATAGTACAAATAGTAGGAAATAAAAAAACAACTTATTAATTAATGAAAATTCTGCAAGTGTCATTTTGCTAAGTGGCTGCTTTTATAATTTAACTGATTTAAAATACAAAGAATTAAATAAAACATTTCACAGGAAATGTAAGAATGTAAACATTATTTAAACTGTATTATATACATAATCTTGTATCTGTTAGATAATCTAAATGGCTTGGTTCTGGTGGTGAAATTTATCACAGATAATTTTAGCTAACCAAAATTCACGCATCCAATCTTAGTAACCTGGATGCCTCATATCTGATCACTGAACTGAGGCTTAAGGTGGATTTGTCACCAGGTTTTAGATCTAAATTTAGTGTTTAAATGCAATTGTCTAGGTGTGGGTCAGGTGATGTGATTCAGTTGCCAGAACACCAGCATATACTATTACGTGAGATGCTCTGAGTGGCCAAGACACCTGTAATATGCTGATAATTCTGACACCAGAAATTTATGCTTTCCTGGAACAGTATCTGGAAATTAAATGGGATATACCAGGACATGTCAAAAAAGACTATATGCTACTTAGACAACCAAAAATTACCTTACAATAAAACAGTAACATAGACACCTTGAATTGGGCTTTGCTGATTAAACTTAGGCTGGTTAATGACATTGAGGTAATTGAGTCAACACTTTCTCCCGCATGGGCGTGGCTGATGTGACTCAGCCTGTAAGAGACCTTGATCTTGGTAGAACAGCAATGGTAGGCTATTCCAGAGCACATAAAAGGACAGAAGACACTAAGGATAGGTAGCTGAATCACTTAGTTCACATGTACATACTTTCATTTAAATATCTAGTGCTTGGTGTAGTTATCTAGATAGAGGAGTGTAGTAAGAATTCTTGGTGAGATTGAGATACCTCCATGAAGGTGGTATATGGTTCTACCTACAGAAGAACATCTTTCTGAAACAGTAGCTGAAGAACATCTGGGATACTTTAAATCATGTACAGCAACAACAGATCACTCTGGTGTTTAGGACACTGAACCGATTTCCCAGTACAGAATACAACTGCTGCATTAGGCATCTAATTTTACATGCAAATTTGCCTCTCTACAATGTGAAGTCTGTCTTTACATTTAATACCTCTTGCCATAATACCAATAAAAATCTCTGATTTTGAGTCCATTATTTCCCTATATTTTCTACATTTTCTAAATAAACCAAATAAGGTATTTCTGATTTTTGTTTTGTTTTGTTTTTAATTTCCATACGAGTCCTCTATGACTGTAAGATCAGTTACAGTAGTCCTCCTTAGGTACCTCTTTGCTTACTCAAATTTTACATTAGAGTAAGCAAATTGGCTTCAGCTTTATGATAATATCTCTGAAAGTAGGACATTTCCTTTGTATACGAATCTAATTCTGAGCATTTGTCTCTTGTGGAAATAATTTTTTGGAAGAAGTCATTATGCTGAAGATCAACTTATATGCATATAAAGTGAATTTTTCCCCAAGTCTTATGTTTAGTACCAAGAAGAAAACAGGATGTCAGTTTCCATATATCCTGCTCTCCTCTAAACAGCTAAGACTAACATGACAGATGAATGAAAATATGCCTTTGCAGAAGTCTGGAATTAAACTGTAAACACTAGACTTCAGTCCTTGAACTGACAGGACATTTAAAGGAATTGATTAAAAGATTAAAGTACCACTGTTAGATAAGGTGAAAGGATAAAAGAAGTACAGTTTTTCTGTGGTCATGCTGATGTTACGTGAAACCTAAATTAGCAACATACACAGTAAGTCAAAAGGGAATGAAAATAAAGTGAATTTCAAAATAATTCCTTTTAAATATATTCACTTTACAAAATGTTTTATGGGGATGTTTAATCACTTGTTTAAAAATTTTTATCCTACTTAAAATTGACATAGATCAATCTTCCAAAATTACTGAGCTAAAGAAGTACTACATTCGCTGATACATTTTAGGAGTCAAATATATGTTTTCTAATGCCTTCTTGATTTGGAGTGAAAGAGATACCCAGGCATGTTCTGGAGAAACTTTCATAGAACATATTTAAATTCTGCTGGAGAATAATATTAATGGATGGGTTTTACATTTATCTGTCTATAAATGGGAACAAAATCACACCCATATATTTAATTAATTCATCTAATATGTTCCTGAGGTCTTCAGGTTAATGGACAGAATTAATGCTCTAACCACTGAGATACTGTTCTGGGTTGCACTCTGATTTAGCCCAGAAATTATTCCAGAGTTTCAAGTTTTTTTTCAAATAAGTCTTAAAAAAGTGGTTCATTCCCATGAAAAAGTAAAATTTGAGGAAATTGAGAGGCCTAAAATAATTACTCTTTCACTGAGCTAATTCTTAGAACATATATGAGTGAAACTGGCCTCATATTGCTATCTTGAACCATATAGAAAAAAACATAATCCTGAGTAACAACAGGAGGTGGTGCTTTGGGATTAAGTGGGAACTGTGAGCCAGATGAAGTAATAGCTTGTGTATAGACAAGTATTTTGAGGTAATCTAACCATTCTTTATTGGCTAATGTAGCTGGAAGAAACCTTAGAAGAAAGTCAGTATTTGTAAAAGAGCAAAGCTGGAGATCATAACATATCTGTAGCTGAATTCAAGGGAAAAGTCAAGAAGTTGAAAAGGTTTTCACCTGATGTTTTCGGGAAGTAAAGAAAGCTATGACCTTTTTCTTCATTTGGTTTGAAACTGTTTGCAAGTGTAGCAGCTAGTATCCTGCTATGCTTAGCTGATATCTTTTACACGAATTTTTTTAACAAATGTTAAAAAAGGCTGCTTGGGACACATCAGTGAATCACATTTTAATCCCCTCAGAGAAATAATAGCTAGAAAAGAAGCACTTTGACACAAGCTTACAGTGCACTTTACACTACGCATTAACAAAATAAAAACATGAACCTTAAAATAATTTGTAAAATCACATTACTAGCAACACTTTTTGCTTTTCTTCTTCTAATGAAACTATTTTGAAAGACAAGATTATTGACATTTTGATAGGAAATTTACTGAGGTATTTTATTCCATTTGTTGCAAAACTTTCATACTTTATTTTTAATATGTTTACTATCTTTTACTTCCAGTCCCTCTGGAAATACATTTGTATTGTCTCATGAAAACAAACTCAAGTGTGGTCTACCTGTCCAAGCTGGCTCAACATGATCCAGCTTTGATTCAAAATCTCTTTTGCTGCTAGCAGAATGACACGCTTGTGAAACTAGGTTAATTAGCTCAACCATACTGATGTCCAATATAGTAACACAGTTTTCGGACTAGAGCTGGATTGCACCATGTCAGTTTGGAACATGAGCACTGTGTGTTTAGGACTGTCTGCAAAAGCCATACAGGCATAATGAAATGAAGATATCACTCTTCTGTGTATTTTCAGCTTTGATGGGGGAATGCCAGAAACTGACCACACCATTCCAGAAAAAAGCCATAACATCTCCCATGTCATTCAGACAATATTTTCATTAGTATTCTCAGAATGACTTTTCTCTTTCTTGCAATAGCAGCGCAATTTTGAGTAGTGGAAGTGTTTGAGGAGCTTTCAGGTTACTTTTTGAAAGCTTAGTCTATAAACTTTTGTGTAACTAATTTGGAAGTTAAATTCTTTTGCCTTTTTTTATTGTTTCTTAAATTTTCCCAAAGTTTATTACCTTATGTTTCTCATTCTCCTCCATTTAAGGGAATGGTATAATTCATACATCATTTTCTGCAGCCTGGATGCCTCATCTCCCTGATGCAATTATTTGACTTTAGGAAGCAATATCACTTCTCAGGCACCTCTTGAGATGTATAGGCCTATATGTACACATCTTGCTCCTTGGGGCATTTTATTGATAAACTAGAGCTTTTAAGACAGCACTATAAAGGAGTTTCTTTTTTCCAACAACTTTTTTTTTAATTTAGACATTAAAATTATGGACCAATGTATAAATTTTTTAAGTTAGAAAATTTTGAATTGTAGTCTAGCCACTCGAAGGGCTTACAATTTTCCTTTTCATTATTTAAAAAATTATAAATTAATGAACAGTACTGGAAATAAGACAGATCCCCATGAGGTATGACAGTACCTTCAAGTTTGGGAGCATGTTACTAATAACTATTGGAAGGATGCTTTTTCCAACCAATTGTGCATTTGCCCTGCATGGATTTTGTCTTCATCATATATCTTTTAATTTAGATGTCAAACTGAGTGAGAAATTAGTATTATGGTTTGGCAGCTATCATGATCAACAATTTTGAACAGAACCTTTTCTTACCTGCTCCTCAACAGAGAAACAATGGTTTAGTTCTTAGTGAAATGACATCTCCCCAGTACCTGGCATTTATTTGGGTCCCCTGCAGCCACAGCAACTGTGCTTTTTTCTGTTTTAAATTGGTTCAGTTCAAGCAGAAAGCATTTTTCCTGTCTATTTTGAGAGGAATTAAAGCATCAGTACTGCAGAGCATTGGAACTGTATTCTTTGCAAAATATTTTAAAATGGCAAAAATATTGCTGGACAATGTTTAAAACAAAAATGGTATCTTAATGAAAGTTAAATTCAAATCTAATGAATTATTTTCAAACACCATATTCATTACAATTACTATTACTTGAAAAAAAAGCCCAATTCTGAAAATGACAATAGCATGAGTAAATGCATCAAAGGGTTTAATAAAGTCAAGGTAGATAACACTCACCGGTTATCAAAGAGAAGAGACATTATTGTTTTGATAGAATTTATGAATAACTACTAGCATTTCAGACATAAACACTTCAAAAATTCTCGAAAGCAGATTTCATCAGACCCTGTTTACCCTACATGTAGCCCAGTCATTTGCTCTTTAATTAACTCTTTCCCTGTTTTAGCTTGTGATTTTGATTCCCAGGTTAATATTAATCTTACTACTATTAACATTAGCAATAGTCCTCAGAAAAGCCATGAATTCAGCACTTAAATGCTTTCCACAATCATGAACCTCTTATGTTTCTCCAATTTCTGTGTGTTAGTCTGCCAGCTTTTGTATGTAGATGCATTGTGATGTTTCTTACCTGCCTAGAAATAACCTTCATGTTTGGCCAAATTTATTTACTTATTTAGGTCATCAAAGAGAACCTTTATTCTTTACTATGTTTTATTCTTTTATATACAAATCTGTATCATTTTCTATTAATGATTTTCATATTCTCTCTTTTTAAAAGAGAGTCCTATCTATTTTCAGTTTCTTTATTTTCTAGACATCTTATGTCAGAAGACTTTTCCTGCATGTTGTTTGAGTTGGATGGAGTCAGGATGTATGTATATGTATGTGTGTGCAGTATTTTGCTGCTGTAATAACTCCTTTTTGTGTAACCACAACTTCTGTTACTTTTCAGCAAAACTGTTTCCTAGACAGTATGTTCAAGTGGTTGCAATTGGCTTTATTTGTGACCACACAACAAAAAACATCAACACTTTTCAAGGATTTACTATATGACCCATTTCCTACTATATTTTCTGGCTACATGCATTATTTAATATAAAATTATAATATCACGAATTTCTGAGACAAGAAGAGGGGTAAATCTCCCATATAATTGCTCTTGTTTTTTCTCTTTCATCCTCACCCAGAACTTGTAGTCTCATTGGTACTTATTTGTTTGGCATTTCATACCAAACTTTGAGTTAACAGTCCCCTCAAGACTTGTGTATACAAATGTATTTTTTTGTCTGATATCCTAAAACTTCAGATCCTTCCTGAGTGTTACCCATATTGCTGTCATTCTAGCAACATCTGAAATATTTGGGGTTTCATGTACCACTTTATTTTGTCTACTGACATTTTTAGACTCTCAGTGATCTGCTGTCCCCACAGTTTTCAATGTTTTGATAAAATTTTTAAAAGTTTTAAAATTTTTAAAAGATAAAAGTTTTTAAACTTGTCCTGGTTTCAGCTGAGACAGAGTTAACTTTCACAGGGACCTGGGAGGGGGCATAGCTAGGACAGCTGACCTGAACTAGCCAAGGAGCTATTCCATACCATATGACATCATACCCAGTATATATATAGGGAGCGGGCTGGGGGGGGGTCTCTCGGCTTTCGGTGGGTAAGTGGTGGAGCGTGGGGTTCCGGGGGGTGAGCGGTTGCACTGTGCATCACTCGTTTTGTGTATTCTCTTATTTGTATCCTCGTTCTAACTTCTCTTTTTGTGTTGCCCCAGTAAACTGTCCTTATCTCAACCCTCGAGGTTCCGGGTTTCTTTCCTTTTCCCTTTCTGGTTCTCCTCCCCATCCCACCGGAGGGGGGCGGGGGGGAGTGAGCGAGTGGCTGCGTGGCCCTTTGTTACTGGCTGGGCTGAAACCACGACAAATCTGTTTCTTAAGATTTACATTTTTAAGGTTTATCAGCTCTTTAAAGTTACTCCCGCAGTATAATTTCTTTCTTTGCCAGCAGTCGCCATTTCAACAAAGCAGTCTTTCCTTCTGAAATAACAGTGCATAATTATAAAAAAAAAAAAAAAGTTATATGCTTATCATTTACTGAATCAGCTAGTAATTTCCTGGTTTCTGATGTTAGCACATGGATTTGATGCAATACTGTATTATAGCAGGCCAGTACTCCTAACTGAAAGACATTGTTCTATGTTCCATTTCATAGTAATTAAAAAAAAATAATCTTACTAAATATTAAAGGAAAAAACATAAGCTACCAACATAATGAGCATTAAGACTGTAAAATAACCACAGACAATTTCAACGCTAAGTTCATATGTTGCTTTTTATGATCCTAAATTGTTAATCAATATTTATGGGAATAAATAGTAAGAAAAAGAAAGAAAAAGAGAAGTACAATAGAACATTTGATTACTTGATTTTGTACTAGCATTTATTATTATGTCCCAAATAATGAAAGTTCAAAATAAATTGTAAAATATTGTACTGGGCCTGGCTAAGATAGTTAATTTTCTTCATAGCAGCTCATATGGTGCTGTGTTAGAGATTTTTGACCAAGAGTATTGATAACACACTAATGTTCTAGCTTTTACTGAGTGTTTGGACAGCATCAAGACACTCCTTGTTTCTCACTCTGCTCCCTCAGTGAACAGATTAGGAGGTGCAGAATAGGCTGGGGATGGGCACAACTGGACAGATGACCTGAACTAACCAAAAAGATATTCCATACCATATAATGCTATGATCAGCAATAAAAGGGAAAAGAGGGTGTTATGGGGGTGTTAGCTATCTTTGCTCAGGAACTGGCTGGACATCAGTCTACCCATGGGAGGTGGTGAATGATTGCCTCTTTTGTTTTGTTTTGTTTTCTTCCCTCTTCTTCCACTTATACATCACCTATTAAACAATTATTATTATGCTTTGTCTGTTTCTTTTATATTTACCCCCAAGTTTTCTTGGTTTTATTCTTCCTTTCTTCTTCCTCTGTCCTCTTTTTTGGGGGGGAGGGGGGAGGCAGGAAGCGAGCAAGTTCTTTTCTGACCAGCAGGGTTAACACACAACGAGTATATTTAAAAAAATGCAAAAGGGAGAAGGAAGGAAACCTGCCAAAACAAACAAACAAAAACTTTCTACACATCTTGATCTTGCATTAGAATCACAGAATTACAGAATGGTTTGGGTTGGAAGGGACCTTCAAAGATCATCCAGACCAAACACTTCCCTGTCCCTGCATCTAGTGAAAGATGGGCAGGGATGTCTTTCACTAGATCAGGTTGCTTGAAGCCCTGTCCAACCTGACCTTGAACATATCCAACAATGGGGCATCCTCAGCTTTGCTGAGAAACCTGTTCCAATGTCTCACCACCCCCATCATAAAAAAATATTTGCCTTACGTTCAATCTAAATCTACCATCTTTCAGTTGAAAACTGTTGTCCTTTGTCCTGTCACTACAGGGCCTGGTAAAAAGTCACTATCTTTCTTATAAGCTCCCTTTATATATGAAAACATCGCAACAAGGTGTCTCCGGAGCATTCCCTTCTCCAGGCTGGACAACCCCAACTATCATCTTTTCCTCATAGGAGAGGTGTTCCATCCCACTGATCATTTTTGTGTCCCTCCTCTGGACTCACACTAACAGGTCCATGTCTTTCCTGTACAGGGGGCTTCAGAGCTGAATGCAGTACTCTAGGTGGGGTCTCACCAGAGCAGAGTAGAGGAGCAGAATCACCTCCCTCAACCTGCTTGCCACACTGCTTTTTATGCAGCCCAGAATAAGATCGGCTTTTTGCGCTGCAAGCACATATTGCTGGCTTGTATCCAGTTTTTTGTTCACCAGTATTTCCAAGTCCTCTTCAGGGATTTTCTCAGTTTCTTCCTGCCCATCATACTGTGGATTACCCCAGTCCTGGTGCAGGACCTTGGACTTGGTGTTGCTGAACCTCATGAAATTCATGTGGGCCCACTCCTGAAGCCTGTCAAGGTCCCTCTGGATGTCATCCCTTCCCTCAAGTGAATCAACTGCACGACTCAGCTTGGTGTCATCTGCAAACTTGCTGAAGGTGCACTCAATCCCATTCTCTGTGTCATCAACAAAGATATTAAACAATACTGGTCCCAATATGGACCCCTGAGGACACCACTTGTTACTGTTCTCCATATGGACATTGAGTCATTGACTGCAACTCTTTGGATGTGTCTATCCATCCAATTTCTCATTCATCAAATCCACATCTGTTCAATCAAGACAAGGACATTTTGTGGGGATGCATCAAAGACCTTACAGATGTCAAGGTCAATGACATCAGTTGTTCTTTCCTTCTCCACTGATGAAGTCACACCATTGTAGAAGGCCACCAGATTAGTGAGGCACGATTTGCCCTTGGTGAAACCATATTTGCTGTCTGTAATAACCTCCCTGTCTTCCATACACTTTGACATAGCTTCCAGGCAGATTTGTTCCATGATCTTACTGGGCACAGAGGTGGGGCTGACTGGTCTTATTTTAGCCTCCTTAAGACTACTGACTAGCTTCCAGCAGACTGCTTCAGATATCCCAGGGTGTCTGAGATTTCTTTGCAGAACTGGCAGAGGTGACACAGAATTTGTGGGACCAGGAGCTGGGACCTAAGTAGTGTACAAAAAGGCTCATAAAACTATTTGTTAAAATATACCATATGTAGGCAACTAGCTTCCACCACAGTTATTTAGAGGTGTGCTAGATGTCTAAATCCCACTATAGCCAGTGAAGATTTTGTCAGTACGTTCAGTAGAGTTTTGGCAATTTTTCATCTAACCAAACACAGATGAATATTTTTAGGGTAAAACCTTCTAAATTTCATTAATTACAGTGGTAACTTTTGGCACCCAGCTTGCAGGCAAACACCCAACTTCAGAAATTGAATTGTAAACATGTAATCTAGTGTTGAAGTATATTTCTGATTGTCTTTGTGTAATGAAATTTACATTAATCACAGCACACTTTTTATTAATGATATTTTCTCCCCAAAATGTTTCTGCACATTAAAAATTAATGTAGCTAATGTGAAACATGTAAAAAATACTTAAATTGATCATATCAGTTTGCTGAGTCAACCATTGCTTAAATTATCCAGGTTATTTTCTCAAGCTATCTACTTTGCTTTAAATGTGCTAGATGAATGTCTTTACAAGAGTTTTTTTGTATGAGAACTTTGAAGACTAATATGCATGGCTTGAAATGTCTTTGAAACAATTATGACACTTTGTCTTGATAGAGCAGCAGATTTTTCCCCCAAAAGCAATCGTTGTTTTTGAAGTAAACCATTATATGATTAAAAATCTTTACTTAATGTCTCACTTCTTTCTGCCTCCCTCCCTCCTTCTTATGTAAAGACAGATACTTCCTCCTTATTCTCTTCCTCCCTTCTCTCTCCTTTTTTCCTTTTTCTCTTTCTCATCTGAAAGACAGAAAACTCACTTGCAGCGTGTAATTGTATTTTTAAGGAAAGCAATCAAGAGCTGGGAATGAACTACGCTCTTCAGTTGCATTCTACAGCTATGATGAGTTAAAATGTGCCAGCTGTACAGCTTGTCCACAGCTGTTGTCTTTCAAATCTTTGTATAATATCCATTTTCTCTCCAACATTTACAGAGTTTATAACTGCAGTGAGAGTTGATCAAAATTACTCTAGTATGGAACACTACTAGTATAATAGTCCTTAGTTTTAAGCTATGCACAAGGGAATCTATGCCAGAAATAATTCTTCACATGATGCTTAAGACTGCACAGATGTCTGTGTTTGATCTAAGAAGGTATAATTAAGGAGAAAATGCTGACAGAAATAAAGTATACATACCACCAACTAAAGTGCAAAAAAAGCATGTAGAGGAAGCTGAAAGGGTAGTGTTTGGGGAGGAGAATATACGATGAGCAAAACATGTCACCTATGTAGTTCAACTGTAAACTGAAAGAGCAATATAGAGGGGGGGAAACAAATAAACAAACAAAACCAAACATCAACCAAACTTGAATAGCATCATCTGATCAATACTGAAACTTCTCCAGATTATTTTTTTTTTGGTGTGCGAATGCTTGTACTACCAGTTCACAGCAAACTGGGAAAGGAAAACCTGTTTGAGAGGCAGATCAAATATAAATGTGTGTGTGTATAAATGTGTATACATGTATCTGAGTTTAAACTTCAGTGCTGAAACCTTAACACTATAAAATTTTGGGCAGATGGAGAAAAACAACGCACTCTCTCACCTGTACAAGAAGCATCTGTTTCTTTGCTTGCTTAGATTTTTTTCATATCCCATGAGATCTACTGCAGAGTCATAGCTGATTTGGCAGTTGCAGAATAGCTGGCTCCTGTGCCAAAGAAGTATGTAGTCTCCCATGCTCCTGAAGTCCAAGGGGGACTGGACAGTCTGGCTTTATCTACTGTGATAAATAAAAACCTAACCAGGGACAAGTCCCTGACTCTGAAGTCTAAGGTGGTACAGATTCACTTTCATTCCCATTATTTTGGATAGTAACGTCAATGGCACATTTATACCATAGGTGTAGTTGAGAATGGCTCAAATCTGAGCTGGGAAGTAGAGAGAGAAAATATTTAGTGCTCAAAGAGTGCTTAAACTTTTCCTTTGGCTATCTTTTCTTCAGGAGTATGGATAAACTGCCTGAGACTTCTGTAGTCTTACTGAAAACAAATCAACCATAAGAGATGGTACCATACACATAAATAATAGTACCCGGAATAACTTGGTAGGTTATTGGAAATGAGAAATTATATAATATGTGTTTTTTGTATATATATGCACCCCTATATGTATATATATATATGGCAATATACATTTTTATAAATCTACATAAACACATACGCAGATATACAGGTGCAGAGACACACAGAATTAAATAAACGTACAGCTGTACCTATATAGTCTTTGTTTTCTTAAAAAGCTGTAGCTGGACAAAAGTGGAGTAGGCCCTAGTTTTTGTGCCCTGATGACATCCTCTAGTGGGAGGGGTAAGAAGTGGGAGGTTTCTCTCCTTGTTTGAAGAAACTAACTGGGGATGTACAGCTAAGGAACCTTTCTGGAGTAGAGAATGCAATAGGAAAAGGAAATACGGACTGTAGGTATGAAGTAGCATACAGGGTCACTGAAAGGGAATTCAGCTCTTGAATTTTGGATAGCATTCCAACGAATGTCCGTGGCTGTCCAGATGGTGACAGCATTCTTCGTTGCAAAGGTCTCCATGAAGGTGTCTTCAGCTAGATCACATGAGACTTCTCAAACTGGTTCCAATGTGTCCTTATATCCAGCTGGTCCATGGTCCTGTGTGACCAAGCATCTGCATGATTGTCCTGGGTTCAACTGGGATAGAGTTAATTTTCACAGGAACCTGGGAGGAGGCACAGCTGGGACAGCTGACCTGAACTAGCCAAGGAGCTATTCCATACCATGTGACATCACGCTCACTATATAAATGGGGAGCGGGCTGGGTTGGGGGGGCTGTCGGTGGGGGAAGTGGTGGAGCGCCAGGTTCTGGGTGGTGAGCAGTTGCACTGTGCATCATTCTTTTTGTATATTCTTTTATTTGTATCATTATTGTTCTAACTTCTCTTTTTGTGTTGCCCCAGTAAACTGTCCTTATCTCAACCCTCGAGGTTCCGGGTTTCTTCCTTTTCCCTTTCTGGTTCTCCTCCCCATCCCACCGGAGGGGGGTGAGGGGAGTGAGCGAGCGGCTGCGTGGTCCTTTGTTACCGGCTGGGCTGAAACCACAACAATGATCCATTGTTATTATGTTAAATCTACCACAAAACCTCTCTGAACCATGGTAACTATTTGCAAAAGTCTGTTCTCTGTGACCATTTCTGCATCTTCAGAAACAACTTATGCTCGCTACTTATATGCTTTATCAATGCATAGTCAATTCTGCAGCAGAAACTATGTGGGTTAGTATTTGGGGTGTTCAGATTTTCCATTCTAATCAACACATTTAAGCATACAAACATTGCCTATCAGTTGGAAAAGGCACATCAGGAGCTGCCTGGGGGAGAATCATTGTGATTATGTGAAAATGACACCCACAGAGCACCTGTACCAACGAGTCAAACATTTGTGAGGGCAGCTAGGAGTTCAGTCAATCAATCAAATCAGTCAAACTTTGTCTCAGGTTGGTCCATTTTCTCATCTATGCAGATCATTAGCCAGGGAGCTCCTTGAACATCCAAAGAATTAATGATGAAGCGCGATACCAGGTGCACCATGCCTGTTAACTACAGGATAATCTCAAATATCTCCTTCATATCACACTACTTATTTAATTTCCACAGCTCTTGTTGCAGTTTGAGATGCCCTAAGGTATTTCTCCTTGCTGTCTAGCTGCTCTTCCAAAATGTGAGTCTCCTGTTGGTGCTGTTATAACTTTCAGACCTGTTCAGATGTTCTGTATATCCAAGGACTTTTCAAATGATACTAGACACAAATGTTTAGACAACTCATATGAGTTCCCATGAGCTTCAGTAGGGAATTAGATATGTAGCAAACATCCAGGATACATGTAGATATCTATATTTAGGTAATTATCTATGAGCTGAATATCATCCTGGGACAATCCTTGAAAGAGTAGGAAACAGTCGTACAAGGCTGAAGAAACATTTAGATGAATAGTAAGTGAATCATTGCTAATGTGTATATGTTATGTGCTGAAACCCTTAGACTGTGTGTGCTATGAAGATAGAAATTAGTTTCATGTTGCATCCAGTTCTTCTTTAATATCACTAGCCCATTTGTAAGTTTCTGCTTTCAAAGATGTCTCCATGACCATGAAAAATAGTCAGTGAACTCACACCTACAGTATCAGGTTTCTGGTATCCAGCAGGTTTCTTAGACATGGTAGTTAATTAAGTGCTTAGTGATAGACACATTAATGAATGTCCTAATACTATTTAGGAAAACGTAAAGGAGTTGATGTTATTTGAACCTGACATCTGCATGTATTATTAAGCACATTCAGTTATGATATGTATTTGTTATGCTCTAATACCAGGCTTTACTTAAATATGTGGTTCTCTTACATATATTTTTATATATATAGATATGTATTTATTTATATATATATGTCTATCTGTATTGATGTATATATGGTTACACACACACACACACATATATGTTTATATTATTTTCCAGGCCTTAGGGATCTCCAGAAAGATTTAAAGTAGAGGCTAACTTTTTTCATAATTAATTGGAAAAAAATTCAATGTAAGTGAAAAGAGTGTTTCCTGCTACAGGCCTTATTGACATGTATTTTTCACAGATTAAATGTGTTCAGGTATATTTACTGTTGAAAACAAAATTTGGTGGTTTTTTGGACATCTCTAGAAGGACATTGCAATGCTGGACCATGAATCAATGAAGAAGGGTATTTGAATTCTTACTTGAAGATTAGCAGTTCTAATATTTCACTGCTTGAAAATGGTACTAATTAGTCAGCTTTAAAGCAAGTTTTTAATGCATCTTCATGCCTTGAATTTATTATTTGTCAATTTGCTATTCAAATTAAAATTAATTACCATAAGCCATTTTTACACATCAGTTCTGTTATGAGGCTTCTTAAGGCACAGTATGAAATTTTAAATGTGTCATTATAGGCCATTATAACTTGAAAAATTAATTATTAGTCCAAGTTATTATTTTTTAAATACTTATCATATTAAATTAAATTTTCAAATGACATTATTAAGTATTACGTGTACAGGAATAATTGTAATATTGTATATGTGGTTTACAACAAAATTTTTAAAAGACAAAACAGTGTTCAGGAAAAAAAAAAAGAAAATTAAAGCATAAAAGCAGCCCTCACAATTTGACTCTATTCATTTTTAAATCAAAGTTATGTACCCAAAGCCTAGTAATGAGTTTATTTTTTTTTAATGACCTAAAGGAACAAGTCAGAGAAAAAAGTATTTTTTGCATAATGAATGAAGAAGGCTATATGCATGGCAGATCAAAGGTCCATGTGTACCTTCTAAAATCCTCACTGAAAAAATCAAAATCAATCAGACAGTAATAAGATACCAGATATATGGAGGCTAGTCTTCTGAGCATTCTTTGTTTGTTGTGTACTGATTTTATCAAACAAGTTGAGGTCGATTTCCCTGCTTCCAATGGCCTGTTGGGACTCCATTGCTGAACAGGTCAGACAGTTTAGATGTTTCATGTGGAAATATATACTCAAGTGAAGAATAAAAGATGTAGCTGTGGCATGAGAACTGTTTATATAAATGGATATAACAAGTGACAGGACTTCAGCTTACTCACTTCCATAGCTTCACTGTCTTGGATTTCACATCAACCTGGCACCTCAGGGAATAAAGCTAATTACCTGGCTGAATTATAAAATGGCTTGAGAGATATATTATGACTGAATTATAAATATTAATTTAAAAGATATTGTATTAAGCTCATAACAACCACTAAAGAGCAAGTACATGGAACATAACACCATAAGCAGGTACATGTACAAATAAAAATATTCTTGTGAGTAAAGAAAATTTTCTATTAAAAATTCTTAAGTTTCGTATGATATAGAAACATTATTGAGTGTACTATACTGAGCAAATATTAGGAATAGATACAATGATCCACTACTTGAATATTTACAGTTAATACTTAACATGTGCAACATTTTGCTGAAGTGGTTTCTTTTAAAAGGAAACTAGCTGTCCCCTCTAAATCAATGTAAAATTGTATCCTAAAAAGATTTGCACTCCAAGGTAGGTAAGTATATTACATAAAATTAGGTTTATTTTAAAGGTGTTCTGAATCTTTCCACTCACCTGATACTTAAATAGTTTTGGTGAAATAGCTAGTATGATTAAAATAAAGTTACTATATGTCAACACATGTAAAAAATTAATATTTTAATCTGTTCTATGTTGAAAGATGATGGAGACAAAAATGTGCATTCAAGCAAGATGTACAATTCAACAATGCTTATCTGATAAACTGCAAATGAGTGTCATAGTTGGGGGACAGGAAATTGCTTAGAATAAAAATTGACAAAATGAAATGTTTAAACTTGATTCTTTAACTTTTAATCATAGTGACTACAGCATTTGCTTATGAGACCATTGCAATCTTTGTTTACTTCAGTGAGAAAATCCTGTATATTCAGATTTGGTCACAGAATTTGGATGTATTTACATGATCTGTAAGCTTTAAGGTGTTATTACATAAAGCGGATATGATCCTGTAGTCTTTCCTAGTTCATAAAATGTCTGTTTTAATGAAAAAAAACTCACTGAAATTATGTAGCTCTGTACAAGAAAAGGAATCCCCCCCATTCAAATCTGCAAAGACTTCCTAAGAAATGTACCAAACCACTTAAACCAAAGTTTTCAGTAATGTTTTAACTGCTTCAGGGTATGATTTCAATGAGTCTTACAGTGTTATAGTTCTTCATCTGGGCTTAATCAAATGATAGTCTTTGAAATAGCTAACTTAAAAAAAACCAAGGAAATTGTTCATTTAATAGTGAGCTATGTAAAGTTGTCTCCCAGATAGGTGTTTCCTATATTATCTGCTCAGCCTACTGTCACTTATTTAGAGTTTTGCTTTTAATAGCTGACCAGCTGTAATCCCTTCTGCACCATACCCTTAGCTCCTACCAAACTATAAAGGACAATTCATTGTATCTGCAGCATTTTTTATTCATGAGCCACTCATTTTTGTAGTACTGTTCTTCTCTACAAGTCACCAAATTTCAAGGAGCTGTAGGACTATGCAAGACTCCTATCTCTATCTCAGGAATTAGGAAAAACTTCACAGTTGTAGAGAGACAGGGAACAAAAAAGGCAGAGGCAAACTTTATAAAAGCTAGTTTTAATGGAACAAGCAAACAAATAAAAGAAAAAGACTCATTCCTATTCCTTAAAAATTGATAAGTAAGTAGTTGATTATTAGGCATTGTAGAGAAATTGTATTTTCTTCTAAGTGGCTTTTTAATGATAAACAAAGTTAAAAAGACTAAAAAATTGTAAGCTTCTTTCTGTCATTATAATTCAAAACCGAGTAAATAAGGAGTAATAAAGCTTTTGAATTTTAATCTTGAAACTTGTCATTCTATGAACACTAGAACTAAAACTAGGCTTCATATAAATTTCAGTTAAATCCTACTTGCAGTATTCAGCAACTAACCTGCTTTCTCTCAGCTGCGTGTCGAGACCCTTGTAAAGTTGGCAGAAATTGCTCAGGTACAGAAGTTATTCATGTGAGGAGGAGGCAGGCAAGTGTGGTAAACTAACATGTAGTTACAAACACCCAGGCAAAGTTATAGCTCATTCCCAACTCTCATTTAATTGAATAAATTAGTGAAACAAAAAAAAAATAAAACGCAAACAAAAACCCACACAACAGGTTGCAATGATATATCTCTACTTATTATCTTAGCACTTCATGCAAAAGGCACTAAACTATCCTGCTCCACATTGGTCAGTCTGAGTGTTATAACAGGAACTATTTCAAAGAGATGAAGTCAGAATGAAGAAGAATTTTTTTTTTTCCCTGAGTTATTGATCCATGATTTTCTAATCCTACTCATTTAATTTTGTCACAGATGGGAAAAAAAAACTAGGAATCTGTCTCCAGGTGCATAGAAGAACAAGGAGAGCTCTATGGCTTTGTGTTTTTCGTATGGAAACATGCTTTACATTAGGTATGTATCTTGAGTTCTTCTCCAAGCCTAAGAGAGTTTGAATTAATTCACAAATGAAAAGTTGACTGAGAATACAGGTTGAGAGGATTAGCTGAGTGAACTGAGCTTCCGCTCTTCATGCAGCAGTTAATAATGGGAACTGTTAGAATTGATGAGGAAATTTTCCATAAGCATCAACGTGCTGAAATTTTTGTAAGTATGTATTGATCACAGTGATCGCATCACATAAATTTTCTCAGATATAGGGTGAAATGGCTGCTGAAAAAGAAAGGTTACCACTGCATAATCAACTGTTAGGGCACTCACTAGGCTGGGACTCCTCTGTTCAAGTCTCAGACTGATAATTTAGAACTGAGTTTGAGCTTGAAATAATAAATACCTAAGCCTGAGCTAGACAGCAATGATTTCCTTTGTAACCAATACAGAGAAAGTGGCATTTAGAAAAGAGATTTATGTCGATGTCCTGGTTTCAGGTGGGATAGAGTTAAGTGTCTTCCTAGTAGCTGGTACAGTGCTGTGTTTTGAGTTCAGTATG
>JANZLQ010000008.1:12399820-12422913 GCA_026212715.1 Elanus axillaris
GGATGGCCGCTCGAGGACTAACTGGGTGTCGATCGGCGGGTGGTGAGCAATTGCACTGTGCACCATTTGTACATTCCAATCCTTTTCTTATTACTGTTGTCATTTTATTAGTGTTATCATTATTATTAGTTTCTTCTTTTCTGTTCTATTAAACCGTTCTTATCTCAACCCATGAGTTGTACTTCTTTTTCACAATTTTCTCCTCCATCCCACTGTGGGGGGGGGGGGGGGAGTGAGTGAGCAGTTGCGTGGTGCTTAGTTGCCAGCTGGGGTTAAACCACAACAGTTAATATGAGACAGATATCTAAAAATATTAGATGAATCATACTCTGGAAATGTGTTTCTTTCCATTTACCATAGAGTTTAGGGGACTGATTTTTTGAAAATTATTTTATGGGGCTGAGTTTCTAACCCTTCATTGTGATCTATCATTTCTGCTGACCAGTCCTCTTCAAACATCCCCTTTTTGAAGGCTGTGTCAGCCCTCACTAACTAAAGGTTGGTCTAAAAAGTGGTATCAGTTACCTGAAGTGCTCTGCTTCCCCTGAATATGTCACATTCAAAATGTGAGATAAAGAGTTTCAACTTCCTCTCTTCTATAATTTTTCTTCCAAAGATATTGAAAGGTCTCATTTTTGTCTACACAGGAACAAAAAAACTCTTAAATTAAAAATAAAAAAACAACATGAGGAATTTTTTTTCTCACTTTAGGGTCAGTTTTGAAGGAAAACTTGACATAAAACCAGACAATTTTAATTTTTACTGTTTAGAGAAGAGCTCCAGAGAAAACTGGTAATTATATATTTATGCAGATTAGTGTTTCACCCAAACACAGCAAAAATATGCTTTTTTTTAAGTAGCACTGTTGTCTTTTTTTTTTTTTCTTATATGTGTGTGAAATTATTTTTAATGCTGTGCTCACTTTGTTCAGAAATGTCTTAGCTAAGAAATACTTTCATATGTGTTCAGGATAGCTATATGTATTCTTAGGAATTGAAGGGAAAAATCACATTGTAGCTGCTCAGCAGCAGTAATTTGTGACCAAGGAATGGTCTGGCATGAAGGGCAAGAAGGCCCAAATACAGGAGAGAGAGAATGACTCCGTAAGAGAGGGTGAAGTTTGCTCATAAGATAAGAAATACTGCTGTGTTTTCTTGTAACAGTCATGGAATATGATGGTCAGGGTCCCCTTTTGTTAAACAGAACTGTCATTGGGGGATGGAATCTACACCAATTAAGGTTCCTGATGCTGATGGTCACAGGGTCAGTGTTGGTGCAGACGTATACAAGGAATTGGTTCATGATATGTCTTTGCAGACTCCTTGAAGAACCACTTATGGAGGTAGGACTCTGCCCAATGCCCATGGAAAGTTCAACAAAGGCAAGCGCAAGGTCCTGCACCTCAGCTGGGGCAACCCCCGGTATCAATACAGACTGGGGGATGAATGGATTGAGCGAAGCCCTGCAGAGAAAGACCTGGGGGTATTGGTGCATGAAAAATGGGACATGAGCTGGCAATGTGCACTCACAGCCCCAAAAGCCAACCATATCCTCTGCTGCATAAAAAAGCAGTGTGGCCAACAGGTCGAGGGAGGTGATTCTGCCCCTCTACTCTGCTCTGGTGAGACCCCACCTGAAGCACTGCATCCAGCTCTGGGGTCCTCAGCAGAGGAAAGACATGGACCTGTTGGGGTGGGTCCAGAGGAGGGCTACAGAAATGGTGGGAGGGATGGGACACCTCTCCTACGAAGAAAGTCTGAGAGAGTTGGGGTTGTTTAGCCTGGAGAAGAGAAGGCTCCAGGGAGACCTGATTATGGCCTTTTGATACTTACAGGGGGCTAATAAGAAAGATGGGGACAGACTCTTTGACAGGGCCTGTAGTGACAGGACAAGGGGTAGTGGTTTTAAACTGAAAGAGGGCAGATTTAGATTAGATATAAAGAAGAAATTTTTTTACAGTGAGGGTGGTGAGGGACTGGAACAGATTGCCCAGAGAAATTGTGGATGCCCGTCCCTGGAAGTGTTCAAGGTCAGGCTTTGAGCAACCTGCTCTAGTGAAAGATGTCCCTGCCTATGGCAGGGGGTTTGGACAGGCTGATCTTTGAAGGTCCCTTCCAACCTAAACCATTCTTTGATTCTATGATTGCTCATTAAATCTCTTTATATTTAAGCACAAATGTGTGTTTAATTTACCTCAAGGGGTAGAATAAAAATTCCCCATCAGAATCCAAATTAGTCACTGATATATTTCAAAGTAAGATGTTATCAAATTATTGCCACATTCCTTACTCAGCTAAAAGCTTCTCATATTAGAATTTTATATTCCATTTTTCAAGTTGCTATTTCTGTTCCATACTTCTCAACATATATAGTAGTAAAGCATTCATGTTCAAATAATGTAAAAGTATCTTAATTATTTATTTTTACCTTTTTTTAAATTTCTTATTAGATCAAAATAGAGACAGAAATCAAATAAAAACATTTCTCTGAAGTAATTTTATAGCGAGATGTGGAGGGAGAACTTTTCTTAGAAGTGATGTGCATTTGCAGGGTAGAACAAGTAGCTGATCAGCTTTTAGAATCCCTGATGTCACAATATCTCCAGAAATCAGAGAAAGCACAGTGCAGATCATCTGATAAACCTTTAAGAGAGCAGAATTCCTCAGTCTTTCATTATGGGATTTTTTTAATGCTTCTGTGCCATTAATACAAAGGATAACACAAGCCAGCATACACTGTTGCTCCCTGCACAGACTGTAAGTAATTGATGATGATCTTTTTTTTTATTTATTTCAGTATACTTGTTTTGAAACAGTCAAAATTTGGCCAGTGTGTGAGCTCTTGCAAGACTAACAAACACAATATATTTCAATTCCTAGAAAGATAATCTTTGTCAACGAAAATATCCTTTATAAAGTACTGCTTTCAAAGACATTATATTTCAAAATTAATCATGGTTAATAGGAGATTAGTACATGCTGGTATATTATATTAATATGTGATAAAACTTTTAAAAGGTCACCTGTAATTATTTCATTTTCCCTGAATTATTTAAAATTAAAATTTCTGAACTTAATTTTCAAAGATGCACTCTTTGTTGTTTCATCAGCAGGTACAACTTAAAGGTCAAAGCAAATGGAATTCAGTCTAGGTTTGAAGGAGCTTTGAATTTAGTCTGTTATCAGTAAGTAGGTTCATTGCCCAGCAAATTTAGACACAAAATTATTTAAACTGAGACTTTCTTATTAAAGAAATATGGGTTATTATAATGCAGCCTCATAGAATGTGTTTGATTCAAAATTAATGAAAGAGCCCATAGAGGAGAAAAAGAAAAGACTGTCCCTTGGGTTTGAAATTAATTTAATGTTTGTTTAATGAAATTAGAATTTTACCTTTCTAATAATTTCTCTTCCTATTAAAAACTGACTTAATGTCTGGAATGAATATGATATTGGATTAAAGAAACTAATTTCAAGTAATGAATTCAGTCTTTTCAGCTTAATGACTTTTTTTTATATACAACAGATTTTAAGACATTTCCCCTTGTATTTTCAGGACCTGATCTTTACAAATACTGCGTGATTCTGTAGGTTAGTACTGTTTCTTCTGAGGATCTGTGATCTGCTCTAACTTCTGTATAATGAAAGGAAATAAAAAAGAAGAGTTATATTCAAAGAAAAAATGCTTAAATCTCAGATCAGGTCTACTTGAATTCCTAGTATAAAAGACATATTTACTTGATTACAAACAGCTGAAATGGCCATATGGTTGAACCATCAGCCAGGGAACAAAGTAATTGTCCCATGGATAACAATAATGTGAACACTCTCTTGAAATATCCAGCATCATTTCCAAGTCTGAGGTATTTTGTCATGTAGTAATTTCTCAGTGGATTTTCCCTAGCTTCTAACTTATTAGTGAACATCGCTGTGGTTTTGTTTCCCATAAAGTTCCTTCCATCACACACATTCTAATTAAAAGTCAAGATTAGTATAAGAAAACATTGTTTATGGTTCCATACAGATTGTTACTCAGTCTTATTGTTAGTATATGTAGGTTTATTCTTATGTGTCTATGCTTTTAATTACACTTTTAATAGTATCTATAATATTGGATTATAAAAAAGAATTTTCACATTCAGTGGCCATAAATAATCACCTCTACTTAGGGTATTTTTTTTTAATATTTCAAAGAGAAAATGATTCCTAATATTCTTTGGTTAAATAGGAAAGAATAGTCAATTTTGATGACTCCTGTCAATTTATGCAGCTAATATATTAAATACAGCCTTTTATAACTTTTGCTTTTGATTTTGGTTAAAAAAGCAGTGCTTGTAAAAAAGAATAAAGAACTTTATAATTTGATTGCTTGTCTATTGCCATGTAGCTGTTTATTGCTTACAGAGAAAAGGATTTTGATTGTTAGGAAACATATAAAACATTTACTTTATTTTCTTTTTTCCTTTATCCTCAGGACAAAATATGGTTCTCTGTAATTACAGCATATTTGTATTTAAATAGCTTGACATACTTCATATCTAGCCATCAAATTTAATTAAAGTAATCTTTGATGTTAAAGAGAGTGTGAACTAAAAAACCTTTGGGAGAGAATAAGAGAACATATTGCTAAATGTCAAAGTGTCAGGTAGATTGGAATTTACAAGGTCTTCTGAAGGTAAGGTAAATCATGACAACTTAATCTGAAGAGATTAAAACACAACTACAATTAAAAAAAATATAAATACAAAAATGAGTTTCCATTTGAAAAAAAAACCAATATAAAACTTAGATACTAATTTGGAAGAATAAAAAACTTGCAAAAAGCCACAATTCTGGAAGATGTAGAGGTAACAGTAGGTAGCAAAATAAATATAAATTTATTATGCTTTTGCAGCAGAGGTCTATAGCTTTTAGTATATATATATGCAATTGTATCAAGAAAAGAAATGTCTAAAATGTTTACATGGGAGTTGCTTATCAACCATTACAGTTGTTATTATATCTGCTAGAAGAATAGAAACTTTATGAATAATTTGGAGAAAAAAAACAAAGATAAGATTAAATACTCATTAACATGATACTCTTAAGAGCTGCTCTTACGGGCAATACAAGGGGTCTTATGAACATTTGAAGTTAGCCTAAACCCAGTACTACCAATCGGGGGAGAAAAAAAACAAAATCAAGGTCATTGAGTGGAGAGGCTTTTTATCAGCTTGGCTTTTCATAGCATAAGAAAAAGTATTCATAAATATAGTAGATTTCTATGTACTTATTTGATTAAAAAAGAAGGCAAAGTAACAAAACAATTTGTCTCCATCCTTAATTCCTATTAATGTACATATCAGCGCAAGGAGGCACTCCAAACCCCAATACTAATACTATCTTTAAAGAATGGTATCTACCAAAGTAGATACTATATATTTAACATATGACCTTTACCTTCTTGTTTAAGACTGCAGTGGTTTTAGACTTAGCAGGACATTCTGAATAAAGGTTACAACAGATCATGTGAAGTTTGAAGACCATGTAAAACTAGAGAAGCAAGGAGGCCCAAACAGCAATGTATTCATTCTCTACAGTCTTTACTTTCAGGGTCTTCCTAGGTGCTTTCTTTTCTGACTTTGTATGAAAGCTTATTTGCTGCCATTTTACTCAGCCAGTGTGCGGTTATTAAAAGTTACTGTCAGTTTGCAAGACAGAGCACTGTGACCATAACCTCTCCTTTCAAGGAAGCCTTTTAATTCTCATTCAGTTCTCTTCTTTTAACTGAGGTTGGACCTACATCAAGAAAGAATAATATCTTCATGCCCTCAAACATAACCTCTTCATTTTTCCCTACTGCCTGTAACATTCTATCCTTGTCCCAGGTGTACAACAAAGACAAAATCATGGTCCCTCCTACACTGTTACTCATGGATGGCCTCAATGTTGGAATCCTATGGCATTTCTGATCCGGATTAGATAGTCTTTCAAGTTGTGTGACTGAACTACAGATGAAATTTTCCCTGAAAAGATGGTGTCAGGACTTCATGTTCTCTTTGGAAAACTCAGAAGCTTAATGTCCCTCCTTTGCTGTGGGTTGTCTGAAATTTCAAGTCATGTTTTCTGTGCCAATAAGCTTTTGCATAAAGATTTAGTCTGCCTTGGGGTTTATTGTTTTGTTTCCCATTCTCTGGAAAGGTTTGAATTTGAATTCAATAATAATAATTTAAAGGAGAAATGTAAAAGCTAGACTTTTGTCTTGGGCTAATTTATTTCTAAATCTAAGTAAGCATGTCATTCTAGTTATATTTTTATATGTTTTCATACCTTGCATATTTATTAGCTATGGTGTAGATGACTAAAACTTAAGTTTCTTCTGTTTTGAAGTACAGTCCATAAATATCAAACAAGCAGACTTAGTCTGTAGTTTGATTTGGTATATTAAGAATTCAGATGGGGTAGCTGACTAAATTGATTTTTTTATTGAAGATAAAAAAACCAGATGGTTCATCAAAGATGAATTAGTATTTGAAGGGACTGTATGACCCTCAGCTATGCATCCAAGGTTTTGCATTTTCCATGCACTCATTCATTCAGTTTTTTCCATCTCTTTTATAAAGTATTTTGATGTTAAAATAAAAACTTTAAAAGTAAAATAAAAATCTTACTGATTACTTAAAAATCTTACCTGAACATGCTAACATTTAACATTTCAGAGTGAAGACACACTAAGAAAAGAACACCTCCCCTCCAAATAAAATAAACCAGATCTCACAACTTCTTTTCCACTGTGATCCTTGACCCCAACAGAGTATGAGTCAATAGACATAATGGGGAGCCATTAGATAGAGGGTATTTCAGATAAATATATGGAAATATGATCAAAATATGAAGTGTTTGCAAGGGAGATGTTGCTGTGATTTCTTTCTTCCTAACTTTGAGAATTACACACACATATATATAGATACGTGTTTCTGAATTTAGATTATAAAGTGGTGGTCCAGAAGAGGACATCTGCCTTACATAAAAAACTGTGAACAAAGGAGTCTTCTGTATGTGGTAACTCTGGAATAAAGTTTAGGGTTAAAAGGGATGATCAGACTTCTCCTACTCATAAAAATTTTATTTCAATTTTGTGTCCATTCTTTCTGGTTTGGATGAACTCTATACTTTTAAGATTAAGCTTAAAAATACCTGTTGGGGCTAAACTTAAAAATTTAATTACTTCAAATAAAAGGGCTATTCTGTCCTCAGAGTTTATCATCTATACAAGTCAAAATCACAGAAGTGTTTAGTTGAAGAGGATTCTAGATATGCCTTGTACCGCATTCTCAAAACAGCGTTATCATCAAGACTAAATCAGATCAGCCTTTGTCTATCTGAAACATGAAAAACTCCATAGACATGTTTTTTTTCTGCAGCCTCTCTAGACAACCTTTTACAAGATGAACTTTCCGCCAAGTGAAAGGTTTTTTCCTAATGTTTAATCTCAGCCTCCAAAAGAGCAACTTCTGGCTCTTGGTCACTGCTAGCTCCTCTGCCACTGCTGAGAATAATTTGTTATCTTTGTAAATGCCCTACAAATAATTGTAATGACAGATCATCAACCTCCTCTTTACCAGATTAAACAAGCCCAGTTCCCTCAGCTTGATCTTGTTCATAGGTCATGCTCTAGGTCTTTGACCATCTTGGTAGCTGTCCGCTGGACCCTGTCCAATTCCTCAGCATTACAAATTTCTCAGGTAAAATAAAACTGAACATAGGGTTTCAAATGTAACCTCCCCAGTGCCAAGATGAGAGTGATAATTTCCCTCAATATGTTGGTTCTCCTTCTCCTAAGGTAGCCCACTCTGTACTTTGCTATATCTGCAATGAAAGTACACTTTGGGCTTACATTTATCTTGGTGTCTGCAGTAGCACTGAAGTCCTTTTCAGCAAAGCTATTATTCAGCCATTTTTCTTCCCAGCCTGTACTCACACAGATGGTTGCTCTATTCAAGGTACAGGACTTTTCAGTTCTCTGCATTAAACATGAACATGCCTCTGTTGGCCCAGTCCTCAAGTTTGTCAGCATCCCTTCAGATTGAATCTCTACTATTCAGCATGACAGTAACTCCCCTTAGTTTTAGTATCATTCAAAATTTGTGAATGGTGCATTCATTCTCATGAAACAATATGGGACATAATGTTGATGGCTGGGATACTCCAGAAGTTATTTGATGTCAAATCATTTTTTACTATTGTATGAGCCAACAGACCATGAACATGTTTGTTGCGTGGAATGTCTTTTATTTTCTAGCCAGGACATTTGTTTATATCAACAATATCTATTTTATGTTCATTCATTACTAGAAAGTAGCAGGACAGCAAGATGCATAGCTTTTGGTTGGTCTCTTAAGAAATATCAGGTTCCTATTAACTGTTTTTTAAGTTCTTACGATATTATCAGGGCACAGTGCTGGGGTACTGGAAGCCACTGGGCTACCCACTACAGCCAGAACAGGGACCTCACCAGCCAGGGCCTGTCCCACCACCTCCAGCAAGGGTGCAGGGGAGGCTGAGAAGGCGGCTGGGGGCAGCTTCCACCCCAGGACATCAGGCATCTTCCTGGGGATGGGCCAGGCTGTCAGTCTGTGCGTCAGGGTGAGGATCAGGCCTAGTGAGGGGAACCAGGTTCAGAGAGAGCTTTGGGGTGGCCTGTGCACTGAATGCCATTGTGAGTGGCATTAAACTCTGAATGTACCTTCCATGGGTTGTAGGTACAGGTACAGTGTTCCCTTGAAAAAGCGTTAGATAGTATGCTTGTGGTGGTAAATAACTGAAGGCAATGGAGTGAGCTCCAGCACTGGACTGCTGACCAGCTGCAATGTTTATTTGGTAGTTCATTCCTTTGCACCACTTTGAAAAACAGCTTTTTTTTCTCGTGTTGTTTGGGTTTTTTTCCCCCTCTCCAAAAGAAGTCTATTTACAGAGTGTTATCCCTAAGCAGCATGGACATGGACTGTCCATTTTAAGGCTGAGAATCAGTCCTTGGCCTTCCTTTGTTTTGTAGTGTAGACATAATTATATAGATTTCCTTCTACCGTCTTGGATGTCCAGTTTAATTTGTAGACATATAACAATGACAGCCTCTCTGGTCTGTCCAGATCACTTACAAAGACTGAAAATCTAGTTCCAGAGATAGATAGAGAGACAAGCCCCCTATAAATCTTCCCTTGTAGACAATTTGAGCATGTGGGGTTAACCTTTTTATTGCTTGGTTGTCTTAAAGACCTGTGTAGATAATGAATTTGTAATTACAGGCTCGGGCACAGGTAGAAAGTGTCTTGGGGACCTAAACATACCAGACATTTTTCTAAACTAGTAGGTACATCCAAATAGTCTATCCACTGTCTCATGTGTCAATAGGAGCCTAGTGACACACTGTGTTCATGGCTCTTCTTTTAAGTAGTCTGATGTTCTGACTGAGACCATGAATACTTCAGGATGTGTTTCAAACATTTTATACAGTGGGCTGATTCTGGTAATCCTAACAGGTCACATTCAGCAAAGCTAATTCAAATAAAACAAATAGTGTAAATGTTAGTGTAAACCATATTTGAACTGTTTTTTTCTTATACAACAAAAGTGGGAAGCAAACATGAAACCAAATTGCTTAAAAAAAAAGTCAATAATACAAGTTTCATAATCAATAGCATTGAAAATATCATCTGTGCATCCTTCTTCTGTATCAACACTATGAAAATATTTCGTCATACTGAACCTTTACCTAGTGTGTGATTGAAGTATTTGTACATAGTATATATTTTCCTACATATATGTGCATAAGCCTAGAACCTGAAGTGCTGATGGACTTTTAGGTGAACACTGAGGTTCACACTAAGGTCTGTCCAGAAGCAGCATTTACATGAGCAAAATGTTGTATAGACACAAGTGTACTATTTCTGTGCCCAAAATTTTAGTCCCATGTTGCTGTGGACAGGAGTCAGTTGTCAGTTTTACTGATTCTTCATCATACATGGAAAAGAACATATTCTATGTCCCATTGTACAGAATAGATACACTCAAAGATTCATGGAAATAGGTCTACAGTGGTCAAGTTTGATCCCAACTTGGTGGAATCATTTAACAATTACTCCAGTGCAAGTTTCACTCTCTGCCTTACTTATCTTTTCGATGTTGTTTGTGCTGGTCTTACTAAGTAGCACCTTCATCATCTCCTTTATTAATGAGTCTTAGAATGTCCTGCCCATTCCTTGCCCACTTTCTGCCCTCCACCACACCTCTTTTTTCCTTAGTTCTCCACCTACAGTCAGTAGTGATGTGGCAGTAATATCTTCAGGTAGGATACCTCTGTTCCCCAGATCAGATTTAGCACTAAAGCCTTACAGGACAGTAATAGACTATTACAAATGTTTAACAGTGAAGCAAATCCTTCATAATGAATAAATCAAATTGAAATTGATATTCCCCTTATTTTTTCATCTGTAGATAAGGAGACTAATAAAATATGTCATAGCTATAAGCAGATTCAAACTGCCAACGTTAAGATGTAACATTTACGATGGATATGGAGAAATCCACTCTAGCACTATGAAGGTAGAATATAGAATATGCAAATTGACAATCAAATGCGTAGTTCTGGTGCAAGTTTGAACAGCCTGAAGAAAATCTGTTCACCTTCAGATTAATTAGTTGTTGGTGTTTGCTGTGGTTCACTGAACAGGTATACACTATAAAATTTTTACTCTGAATTCCAGAATATTCTTCAGTTGTTTGTTAGATGAACTTCTGTGATTATTTACTGTTTCCCTCTAGCAATGTAAAATTATTGTCTATGGTATTTACCTTTAAGACAATTAAGTCTTTCTGAAGTACTAGAAAGAAAACTGAGCTTTCATAAATGATATGAACTTTAAAGGAACTAATAGGAAAAGATCCTACTGCAGATGTGAAAACACATAGACTCTTCTTTCATCCTTGTATTTTCATGATTATTATGTGAAGGTAGACTAATGTAGTCCTCAGTTTTGCAAGGCTTAAAGGATCTAGCAAGTAAATTATACCTTCAGAATTAATGTAGCCTCTTGGGGAAGGCAGGATTCCTCTTCCTTGACTCTAGACATTCAAATATTCGGTGTTACGTTCATTTTTGGCCACAGTTGACCTAGGCTCACTTTATAGGCAATAGATAGATTGGTAATCTCCTGAAGAAATGAATCTGGTTTTAGACTAGAGCTTAAAATGATATCAATTGCCATATGGAGTCTTTATTTCTCCTGCTGACTCTAAAAGGATGATTAGCACAAAAGTAGACCTCAGAACCCATTTCTGCTGTCCACACATAAGGTCTAATTCCAGTTGAGATGCTGCAGTGTGTCTGATATGTTCTTGGAGGCATATGAAAAGGTATGTAAGGACAATTTTTGTTGTTCTGAAAGAACAGCTGGATGTGAGAGAGGATATCTAGCCATCTTAAACATTTCTAGGTGCTTATGTGTGGGCAATTGAATTAAAAGCCCCAGATTTTCAGATATCTGAAGTCAGGGCAGACATGCATTAACCAAAGTTTAAGGATAATCAGTCTTAGGTTCTTAAAGCAATTCTTAAAAAAAAATACTTTTGCCTTGCATCACAATCTGTTAATTGAACACATTTCTCTGAGACTCGTAGGGAGTGCTGACAGTGTGCTACATCTGAAGGTGATTTGCAAAGATATTTTGTTATTTTTATAACATTGCTCAATTTAAATTAATATAATCAAAGCCCATAGTGGGATAGCCAGGGCTATCAAAGTCAAGCATCAGACACATTCATGCTGTATCATGTAGAGACATTACAGAATATTTGTTATATGACTAGTGTTTCAGTGGTATTTAGTAAATTGGAAAAGGGATTAGATTAAAATAAAAACTAGTAGGAAAACACAGAAACTTTATTGCATTCAAGGCTGTATTCCTTTACACCATGTTTATACATGGCCCAAATAATTTTATTCTGCTTTTATAGCAATTACTCTCTGTTAGAAATGTTCAAAATGCTTCACTTGATTGCTTTTTTATTTAATTTGTCAAGGGTGTTATCCCTTCATAGACTATAAAAAGTATTTCATCAAATTTTTTGTTACGGTTTCTCTTCTTAATGAGCTGTCAGGATACACAGCTTAGCAAAGGGCATCTGGTGTGTCTGTATTTGATAAATAAAAATATGTTTTGTATCAGCCATGCAGTACAGTTGTGGTCATGAGCCTGTATAACTTTTTGTTTTATTATTAAAATCCTTTACTTCAGTCCTCACGGTTTCTAAGTACCCTGAGACATTTTCCAGCAGAATACATTAATTCATTATGTTACTTACAGGACAATGGACTGCTTCTGATTTGCTTTTGATGTGTTAAGCATTTTCTTGGATGGGAGAAGGATTGCTCAGCACAGAGTATAATTAATTTAGCAAAATTAAAGTCCCATCCTCAGAGTCTCCATCTCCTTATATTTTGCTTTACTGATACTTAGCTTTACATGTTACTGCTTCTATTCGTTTACTATGAATTGTGTAAGAGAGACCTATATGAAATAATGTTCATAATTAAGTTATTTTATTTTCTTTGTTTTAGTCAAAAAGTTATCTACTAGTATAATTAAAATAGATATATGTTAGATTGTGTTGCCTTTTCCAGTAGTGATTGTCTTTAATATATGCTACTTCAATTAATTAAATTACTTCTCTAATTGATCCATGTCTTATTCTAAAATCAGGCTCATTTTCTTCCACTCCATACTTCAACAACCAGTTCTTCAATTCAAGATCACTATGTATGGTCAAGTCCTCCATAATGTCTATGCTACAAAGGGAAAACATAACAATGCACTTGGATTTATTGCAAGTATATAGTGGTAAGCTTGATGGTTTTCTTAAAAGGAGATTTTACAGAAAATGGGAACACAGAAAAGCTGCTGACATGGCTTTTTGAAATCATTTTGTGTAGTAAAACATGGGATATCACACCAGCTATTTTAGAGAAGGGGAGAACTGGCAAAAGAATTATGTGATGCAAGTGGTTTATGAGATGGAGAGTGTGAGAAACTGAAAGAGTTAGTATGTCAGACATTGTGGTGGGGCAAGTTCTCTGCATAACAATGAATCCCATGTGAGAACCTGTTCAGCAACAGGATGTGGAAGACATGCCCTGCTGAAGGATGTGCGATTCGTTCTGATGTGCTGAGCTGAGAGGGGTATGGCCAAAGATCAAACAAAGGCCAGGCCTGCAGGGAGGGATAAATTACTCCCCAAACGACCTCCAAGCTCACCAACCCATTTCATGAAGGTTCTGGAAGGTTCTGGAAGCCAAACCACACGTGACACCTAATTAGCCTAATGGGTTTGAGTGCCTGATTGAAAGAGGGTCCAGGAGAGGATGAAAGGGCAAAAACTGAAGCCCCACATGCGCACGCCAACCGGAACGGGACCCGTCAGCTGGCAGGAGAAGCACTGGAGCCAGGGCTGGCGAGAGCTTTCTCTTTTCTCTTTTTCTGTTTTTCCCCCATAACCCCCACACCTCATCCCTTTAGAGACGAAGCCGCTGACCAAGTCTGGGACTCGGGTCGGATCCAGCCGCCCCCGGGCTCCTCCCTGAGAGGGAGCCTGGAAAGAAAGCAAGGGGGTCCTCTCTGAACCTCCTGACCCGACGGGAGGGCTCGCCTCATTCCCTTCCCTCAGCTGGGCCCCAGAGAAGCAAGGCCTGTAGTCTATATTTGGTGATGTATGGTTAGCACGTTATACAGTTTACTGAAGTAGTTTCATGCCAATTCTTGTTGTGAGTGAATAAAAGTTGAGTTTTGTGATTTAAAGGATCCCTGGTATCATTTCACCTTAATCCTGACCTGGGAATTGGCGAACCTGAGTTGTCATCCTGAGAAATTAGGATGTGACAGAGGGTATGCTGCAGGCAGAGGTTACTAGAGGTACTCAAGCAATATCATCCCCAAGACTGATTCTGTTTAATAGTTTCATAAATTAATTTTTTGTGGAAAAAAGTGTATACAAAGGAAATTTGTTACACAAAGCTGAAGAAAATCAACTCTTTCAAAGAGAATCAGAAGACTGGCTAGAAACTGTGAATTTACCTTGAGGAACAGACTAATAGACATGAAATAAAAATCAGTACTACAAAATATGAGGAGGAGTAATTGGAGTTTACTACCAGAAAAATTTGCTATAAAATGAGGCCTCATAGAGGGAAGTGGCTGGCTGCACAAGAAGCAGTTTGATTTCAGAAGTACCATGGGCACAGTTACATATTCCCAATTCAAGTCTGACAACAAACTTTCTTAGCAATTATTCATTTTCATTTTATACTGGGTATGACTCAGGCTAGTATTTAGTCTTCCTAATCTGTTTTGAAAGAATCATACCTGGAAGCAGGTGAGGTGTACTGTGACAAGCCTAGTGATGCCCAGTCTTTCAAGACTGCATCAAAGTGTTCATGATAGAATATCATACTATGGTCAGAGTTTTCATCCTAGGTCATACTCCCCTCCTTACTTATGTGGAAGCTAGGCAAAACTGGAAATGAATAGAAGTTATCTGCTTGAACAAATATAACTGTTTGCATTACATCTGAATTATGAGATATGAGTTTAGATATGTCTTCCCCAAGAGCTGTGGTGTTTCCCAGGTCTACATCCTACCTGCTCTGCAATTTCTAGTTCTGAGTTCTGCTGTAGTGTTCACAACTGTGAAGTAAGACACCCTAAAAGAAGTTTTCTTTTTTTTTTTTTTCTTTCATTCTAGGAAAACAAAGATAAGAGGAATTATGAGAAAATAGAATGTAAATGTGCATCAGGATTGTCAGGCATTGCTGAATCCAGCAGCCCAGTGGAGGTGAGTCTGGTGCATCTCCATGTCACCAGATCCAACCCATAGTGAGGCTGAGCATGTGCTCCCAATAGGCACACATGTGCAAACACACACGCAGAGAGAGAGGGAGAATCATAGAATCATTTAGGTTGGAAAATACCCCTAAAATCATTGAGCCCAACTGTAAACCTAACCCTACAAAGTCCACCACTAAGCCATGTGCTTAAGTGCCACATCTACATGCCTTTTAAATACCTCCAGGGACAGTGACTCAAACCACCTCCCTGGGCAGCCTGTTCCAATGTTTGACAACCCTTTCAGTGAAGATTTTTTTCCTAATGCCCAATCTAAGCCTCTCCTGGTGCAACTTGAGGCCATTTCCTCTCATCCCATCACTTGTTATTTGAGAAAAGATATTGACACTCACCTTGCTACGACCTCCTTTAAGGCAGTTGTAGACAGAGATAAAGTCTGCCCTGAGCCCCCTATTCTCTAGACTAAATTACGCCAGTTCCCCCAGCCGCTCCTCATAAGACTTGTTCTCTAGACCCTGCACCAGCTTTGTTGCTCTTTGGATGCATGTAAATGTATATGTACGTGTGTATGTAGCCACACAGCTCAACACAGACAGACACAAAGCACTCACACAAACACAAACACCACCAACAGCCCCATCTTGTTCCCCTCTCTGGTTGACCAAGATGAAGGTGCCTTACTGGGAATACATATACATATGTGCAAAGTTAATCCCTCCAGTAGCTGAGCTCAGACACTCAGTCCACCCAGTAGCTGCCCCCGGATCCCAGTCTCCCCAGTTGCTGGTACATGGATATACAAGCCCCCAAGGCCACAGCCCTACTCCAGTTGCTGGTACAGCCCCCCAGCCCTCCCTGCCTGGCCCCAAAGACATGCTCTTGATCCCTCCAGTAACTGGGTTTAGAAACACTGGGTTTAGTCCATCCAATAGTAGCAGGGCCTGGATCCTCACTCTCCCTAATTGTGTCCTGCACAGAGGCTTGGGTAGCCATTTCCTCCTGGGGTCTCCCCCTTAGAGACAAATGCATACTCCTGGCTACGCCAGGTAAGACTTAGGTCTACTCAGTCCAGTCTCTCTGCTTTTTGGCACCATGGGCACAGGAGCCCTCCAACATGTGGTCTGAGTCCAGTTGTCCACCCAGACCCACACACATACCCATGCACACACCAGTGCTAGAAGAAGAATTTAACCAGACGAGACAGACTAGAATGATCAGGCACAGGAAATGGCCAGACAAACCAGTACAGTCTCAAGTACTGGCCAGCAAACTGCTTATACACAGCTGACTTCTTTTACTCATTATCTGTTTTCCCAGATTGGTTCTTTACCCAAACCACTTTGATCCCTCCCTTTTCTGGCTTTTGTTCCTCATCTAAACAGCCCATCATGTGTCTTGTGTAATTCCAAAATGCTTTTCCCCTCAACCCCAACCAACGGGGGGCTGAGGTCAGTCCACATCAGCTGCTCTCTGCCACTCCTTCCTCCTCACACTTTTCCCCTATTCTAGTGTGGGGTCCTTCCATGGGATACAGTCTCTCAGGGAATGTCCATCTGCTCTGGTGTTGTCTTCTCCAGGGGCTGCAGGGAAATCTCTGCTCTGGTACCTTGAGCACCCCTCCCTCTCTTTCTCTCACCTTGGTGTCTGCAAAGCTGTTTCTCACACTTTTCCCCTTCACTCATCTCTCTGCTGTGTGGTGTTTTCTGCCCTTTCTCAGACATGTTTCCCTGAGGCTCCACCATCTTAGCTGAGGGGCTCAGCTGTGCCCTGCGGTGGGTCCTTTGAAGGTGGCTGGAACTGTCTGCTTGGGGCAGCCCCAGCCTCTCCTTACAGAGACCACCTCTGCAGCCCCCCCCCACCAATACCTTGGCACCTGCACACAATAAACCCCACTTGCCCTGTGATTCTGTGCCTCTTCATGTGTGGGGAAGCGAGTTTTTTGTTACATAACAGAAATAATTACCAGGATGAAAAACAACACGTATTTAAGATCAAGGGCAATGATGGCAGAAAACCAAAAAAATATTCACTGATTGAGAAGTTTGGATGAGAAAACAGAAGGCAGTGTTAAAAATCTTAAAGTGTGTGGTTTCTGGAAGAACTTTCCCATGCAGTAGCAGAGACAAAAAACCTAACTGCATTTTGTATGCATTGATGAAAGGGGTTACTTAATAGGTTGCTGGCAATTGGTGGAAACATAGCTTAGTGACTCTGAAGTTCTTCTTCTCCAGTTGTGCATAATACTGTAAAACTCAGGAGTCTCTTAGGAGAAACTTTGGAGATCCTTTAGGGTATCTTTGTACAAAGACCTTTAAAAGAGGTATGTGTTACCTTGGAAAACTGGGTATATCTTAACTTTTTTTTCTTTCTTTTTATTTCTTTTCCTCCTACTACTTGGTTCAGACCAATTTTCTAGAGACTATATCTTAGCCTTAACTGTACTACTGATCAATATGACTTTCCCATTTCAGGAGTGGTGGTGGAGGGTTACATTACTCTTCTAGTATTTCAACCTATAAACTAATTTTAAATAATCACTTGGTTTTATAGGTTGTTCTGGTAATGAAAGTTTCTTCTCATTTTGTGTTGTGCTTTATATTTCATCATATTTCAAATCCCAAATGCCTTTATAGAATTCTAGGACTTTAGAAAACCCACACTTGATTATATTTCATCTTAATGAGCATTAGTTTACCCATATTCATAAATAAAGTACTCTGCCTATAAAGCAGTATTTCCACATGAAAGATAGTTTTATTCATTGCACTGAATGTACCTTTCCCTAAAGAATAAAAAGGAAGAAAGATTCCTATGGTTGTTTCTTCTCCCTTTTCAGTCTTGCCTGTGTTTGCTTTAATCATTTAGAAGCTAAGAAACTGTCATCCTACTAGACTCAAGACTAATTCCCTTAGAAACTGAGATTAAATGATGGACAAGGCATGCAGGAAACTACTAAATAAATTGTATTTAAGTGAACAGACTCAAATGGTTGCCTGCAGATTGCTCCTTAATATAATTCCGGCTTAATCAAAAAACAAGGTCATATGTAAAGAATTACTGTCAGCAGTGGTGGGACTGAATCTCAGCATGATGGCTTCAAATATTGCTAATATTTGCTAAATATTTGCTAAATAGTTAAATATTGCTGTACTTTCTGAAACAATGTACCAAAAATATATCAAATGTTAATGGAGCTTTCCAAAATTGGTAACATAGGTTTCAACCCAAATCCAATCAAATATATGTGTTCAGCTAAAGTATACACACATGAACACATAGGCACACACAGTTAAAAAAACTATTTAAGTGTATAAGCATAAACACACACATGTACAGGACTTCAACTAAAAAGCAAAAAGAAAACCAAACCAACCATTGAACAAGGAAGGAATGACAACACAAAAGACTGTATGTAAAAATTACAGTGGGAAGGGGGAGGCCAGTTTAAATTTCTATATACTGAAACAGTCTTGTCTTTTACCAAAACCAAAAGTTTGTCCTTTTTTTTTTTTTTTTTTGAAATGGAGGTATTTCAAAAGCTAATATTCTCTAAAGTAGAGAAGCAAAACAGTTTGTTCAGTTAATGTGCTGCTGATTTTCACACAAGATTTAATGGGGCATATACATCACACAAAAGAAGGGAAAAAAAAGTTAGTGGAGCTTTTTATTCATATTTCTCTAATTTAAGAAGTTCCTTGTAGCTTTTTGCATGAGATATCAGTTTTGAGAACAATCAACTTTAATGAATTGCTTTTCATAAAGGTGCTGAAAGACTCAGTTTCTAATGTTCAGTTCAGCTCGTGTGCCTCTGTGTGTCCTGGACAACTCGCTTCATTTTGAGAACAGAGATGATGGTATCCGTTATGAAATAGCTTAATATTTCCTAAGAATAAGGCTCTACTCTGCCAGTATTACCATTGTTGCAATAAGACAATGAAAGGATAACATTTTTAAAGACTATCTTGCATTAACCTTTTAGTACAGAAGTTCTCTTCTGTAAAGGCTTGGAAGGGGTAATTTATACCAACTCATTTAGGACAAGGAACTGTATCTTTACCCGTGAATGTGGCATTAAACATAAAAAAATAATGTGTCATGCATACAATTGTAAAATAGATATGAAATTAAATCCAGGGAGTTACCTTGGTTATAGAAAGAAAATGCTGGGACTGCAGGAATGTCAGTCAGAATATTCACAACTTAATGTGTATTTTTATAATGGAGAAATAAAATAGAAAATTATATTATGAAGTGCAGTTTGTCCAGGAGAAGTTGCATTTATTTTACACAAATGTCTTTATTTATCATAAATAATGACTAAACCATCCTTTCCAGGAAGAATATGAATACTGAAACATCTATCTGTGACTACAATATGTCATAAAGCTGATTTACTCAACAGAGGGAAAAAAAAATCTTATATTCGAGACAAAAAAAAAAAAGAAAGGAAGTGGTAGTTTTCTGTTACAATAAGGAAACAGCAATTCTGAGTTTGGGTCTTGTCTGCTGAGTTTGATCCAAAGGATTAAAGTAGGTTTTGAATTCCTCGTTTGTTGGTTGACTTGTCAATTTGCTTTACAATCCGTAGCACTTTTAGTGCTTTTTTGTGCTTTTAATTTTCTGTATAAACTAATAATGTTGTTTTTAATGATTACTAAAATTTTGACCAATGATTTAGTATTGATTATTGATGCTATTTAATGATCTTTGATTCTATAATGACAAGATTATGTAGAAAAGTAAAACAAAAACACACGTATACTTTAAAGGATAAGTTTTTCATGGAGAACAGCTACTATTTAATTTTAATTTCATAAAATTTTGATGTTAGTAGTAAGAGACTAATAATAAAGGTGTTCACTATTCAGGGAAGAAAAAAAAGGAGCTGAACTTAACTACTCAGTTATCATAACTGGTGCCTTATTCATATTAACTTGCTTATCTTGAAGAAGGGTGCTGAAACCAAGTTCGTATCTTTTACTATCCTAAACTGATTTGAAGTGGGGGGTGGAGAACGGCAAAGTAGCTGCTGGAAATGACTTCAGTAAAACACTTTAATATGAACAAATGTTTATACACATTGTGTTCACTCACTTTTCTGCTGGTTTAGAAGGGTTCAGCATAGATTTGATTGTGCCAGTCAGTTGCAAAGTAAAAAACTTTTGTTTAGCTAATGAATGTTTCTGCTGTACAGTCATTTCCTTGACTTTTCCTGCTGCTATTAAAGGTCTGAACCTTACAGACAAGGCCAGACACAGTCATTATAAGAATGGAGAGGAAAAAGTACACAAGGAATTACCAAGGAAGGTGCTTAGCTGTGACCAGTAATATCTGTGGGAGAATGCCAACTACAGTGACTGGTGCTAATGGAGGAGGAAGAATTATGCTGGTGTTCCTAGCTCTGCCAAATTCTGGCAAGAGCTGGTCAAGAACTAGCACATTCATGCTAAAGAATGCTGGCAAATACACACGTTGATGTACTAAATATGTAGCATGAGTCTTCGTGATTGCTTTGAAAGGAACAAACATTTCCAGGTATAAATCTGATACTGAGTCATATACATCAGCCACTGTTCTGAAAATCTATCCTATACTCACTTTATAGAAGCACAATGTCTGTGTTAAAAGCAATTCTGAAATCTCCAGTGCCTGATGGCAGTGCAACCTTTACGGTATTGATAGTTGAATGCATATGGAATTTATTTATATTTTCTTAGAAGAACTCAATTCAAATGCCATATACATATTTATAGATCTAAGATCAGACTAGAATATTGTAATTCAATCATATCTAATCCATTAAAAAGAGTATATTTTAACTATAGCTTTAAGCTTAATAGTCCTGATTAAATTCCAATTAAACTGTCCTTAAAAAAAAAGAAGAAAAAAAAAGATGTTGAAAATCCAATACTGCAATAAAGATTCCACTTACAGAAAGTGTTGGGGTCCTGCTGGCACTACAGACCTCACTGAGCTTGGGGCTCCTATGACCCAGGACCTTCTGTCACCCCACCAGGGCCGTCAGCCCCTGCCCCAGCGACGCTGCAGCAGGGCCAGTCTCCAGCTCCCACAGCCCTGACCTGCCGGCCATGGGCCCCACCGAGCTGGGCCTACACATGAGCCCATGTCCTGGCCCGTCAGCCTGTCCCAGTCCCCATGGCCTTGTTGGCCACCCTGGGGCTGTGGCCGCAGGGACCTGCCAGCCTGTGCTGCACCCGACGGCAAGACTAACTTTTTAAGTGGTACCAGAAGTTTGTAACTTTTCCCTTTCTCCCATCTATCTGAATTCCACTTCCTTCAGCTTCCAGATGCTGTGCAACCAACATGCTAATATGCATGGCGTATAAGGGAACATGGGTTTAAAACAAGCTACCATGTAACATTTGTACTGCATTTTTAAGAATACAATAGTGAAATGATCCCAGCCTTCCATTTTGTTAACACTTTATTACATAAAGAACACCTTATCATATAAGGAAATAATGAACTTTCATAAGCTCCTGTTACATGTCTATGCATGTTTACCTACACCTACATCTAGCTTCTTGACACACAACCCATACATCAATAGAAAGAGCAAAGAATTCTTATACGGCTTGAATTCTTGTTTGACGTGAATTCTTGTCAAACATGTGGGAAATGAAATCAAAGCACAGATTCACCAAACTGGACTCTTAGTCTCACCATCTGAATACACATGCACGTGAGCGAAAGAAAGACAGTACCATGTTGTAGATGCAGTACAGTAATTATTTGGGTTTTTTTCTTTTTTTTTTTTTTTCTTTTTACATTTTATGACACCTGGAGAGTCTGAACAGGCTATCATGAATTCATCCCTAGAAGCATTATAAAAAACAAGTATTTTTTTTCTTTTTTTTTTTTAATCTGCAATCACTCAGCTCTTTTCTAGAGTTATGAACCACAAAGGGCCTCTATATACATAGTATAAGAAAAAGCATGCTGCCCTCTACAACTGGAATCTGCAGAGTGATGATGGAGACAGCTGCTGAATAATTAATTTAGTGAAAGTGGAGTAAAAGGTAATATTTTTATAATAAAGTTTATTCCAAGAGCAGTATGTTCTCTTAGATGTTACTGATGATTTAAATTATTCTCTGTACTTAAAAGTCAAAAAGGAAAAGAAAGCAAGTGTTACATGGAAATGTGAAAGAATAAAAGGGAAAGTTTACATTCAAAATGTATGTTTAGGCTGAAGTACTAGTAAAGCTTCTGCTTTCTGGACCCTTAAAGTTACACTGTTGACTAAATTAAAATCAGTATATCGCTCTCAATAATAACTCAATAATCACACTGTCTCTGTAATATCATTCAAATACCAAGAGAATAATCTGGCATATGATCTTCATTGATTAATTATATGTAATTTTCAAATTGCTATAAAAGTGTTAATTTTTTTTTGATAGAAAACTGAGTGTTTAAGAGCAAAATAATCTTTATTCCATTCCTCCAGTATCTGATCTAAGTTTTGTTATTGTCCTGGTTTCAGCTGGGATAGAGTTAAATGTCTTCCTAGTAGCTGGTACAGTGCTATGTTTTGAGTTCAGTATGAGAAGAATGTTGATAACACTCTGATGTTTTCAGTTGCTGCTGGGTGGTGTTTAGACTAAGTCAAGGATTTTTCAGCTTCTCCTGCCCAGACAGTGAGAAGGCTGGAGGGGCACAACAAGTTGGGAGGTGACACAGCTGGGACAGCTGACCCAAAGTGGCCAATGGGGTATTCCATACCATGGGCGTCATGTCCAGTATATAAACTGAGTGGGGAGGGGGGGATCGCCACTCAGGGACTAAATGGGTGTCGATTGGCAGGTGGTGAGCAATTGCACTGTGCACCACTTGTACATTCCAATCCTTTTATTATTACTGTTGTCATTTTATTAGTGTCATCATTATCATTATTAGTTTCTTTTCTGTTCTATCAAACCGTTCTTATCTCAACTCACGAGTTTTACCTCTTTTCCTGATTTTCTTCTCCATCCCACTGGGAGTGCGGGGGGGGAGTGAGTGAGCAGCTGTGTCGTGTTTAGTTGCCAGCTGAGGTTAAACCACGACAGTTAAGTTAAGCCTGACTATTTTTCCTACTAAGGTCAGCGTAAAGACTGTGGTTCTGGTACTGTTTCTGTGACTTAGTGTATTGGGTCTGGCTGAGATGGAATTAATTCTCCCCATAGCAGCCCTCATAGTGCTGTGTTCTGCATTGGTA
>JANZLQ010000008.1:12434274-12450801 GCA_026212715.1 Elanus axillaris
TTCAAAGCTGTGACAGGGGAGGTTCAGACTGGACGTTAGAAGCATTTCTTTAATGAGAGGGTGGTCAAACACTGGAACAGGCTTCCTAGAGAGGTGGTCAATGCCCCAAGCCTGTCAGTGTTTAAGAAGTATTTGGACAATGCCCTTATTAACATGGTTCAACTTTTGGTCATCCCTGAAGTGTTCAGGCAGTTGGACTAGATAATCATTGTAGGTCTCTTCCAACTGAAATAGTTTATTCTGTTCTATTATATCCTAAGTAGAAACTGAAGGAATCAGGAGGAAAAATACCGGTTTGGAAAGGTATGAAAATCTGAAAGGAAAAACACAGAGTCATCATTCCATTGTTAATGAAGTCATTGGTTTGTCAGCCATCAGGGTTTTTTTTCTGGTGTCACCAGTGTCAACATATTTGATTGATAATGGTGATTTACCAGTGATGAAGATTTTTGCAGGGAGCAGCAGAAGGTGACTCTTCTTTCCTGACTGACATCTGCCTTGCCAGTAATAATCCTTCCCCTATTGGCATGGAGGTGCTTAGAGCATGGATGCTTCCCCTGGAATCTCAAGAAATTCTAGTTATTTTTCATGTGTGTTGGAAAATAAAGATTGCTTTATCATTTTTAGGCTGCATGTATTTTTGGAGAGTCCGTACACAGGCAAAGATACCTGAACAAAGTGACTCAAACAGGGGCAGTATCATTCAGGATACAAGAAATGATCACAGCTTTAAAATCTGCAGCTTCAAAGAGGAACCAAGTCTGGTGGGGTTTTTTTTGTTTGTTTGTTTAATTTGTTTTGTTTGGGTTTTGGGGTGGGATTCAGGTTGAGTCAAAATAACTGTGATAATATCTCAGTGACTAATGCTGTAATTTCGTAAGGTTTAATGACTTTTAGCACTGCAAAGATGTTCCCAACTCTCCTCACCCACTTCATCCCTACCATCACTGCTTGTTTCTGTCCTCACACTTTGCTCACCATTATCTCAGTATAACTATTTGCAGGAGTTTGGTATAGATTTGATTTCTGAAACGACAGACTAAAATTAACCCTGTGTTTGGAGGGTTATTTTCAGCTCATTTCATTTTGAGATGGACTTACACGTTACAGCTAGACTGATGTAATAGATGTGTTGTGGTTTAAGCCCAGCTGGCAACTAAGCACCGTGCAGCCGCTCACTCACCTCTGTCACAGTGGGATGGGGAGAGAATCAGAAGGGTAAAAGTGAGAAACTCGTGGGCTGAGTCAAAGACGGTTTAATGGGTAAAGCAAAAGCCGCACATGCAAGCAAAGCAAAACAAGGAATTCAATCACCACTTCCCATCAGAAGAAAATTAACTCTATCTCAGCCAAAACCAGCACAAGATGCTACAAGGGTCTGCATAAGGTCTCCTCCAGTCCCATTCCTTTGTTTGCTGGTGATCATCTGAACCTGTGACTAGGGATCTAAAGAGGCAGACAGTGGATTTGGAGGGATCTTTGCCCATTTAGTGTCAAAGTGTTAGCACTGGCACAGGACAGGGAGCAGGATGCAGGGGTCAAGCAGGGAGGGAAGGGAAGTTGAAAGTGACTCAGTGATCACTAGACACTCAGTAAGTTTAGTTGCCAAGAGAGACCTTAGGGATGCAGATTTAAAACCTTGTTTTGCGAACGCTTGGAGCAGCATAACTGAGATTGTAGAGAATGAGGACACAAAAAGAGAACAAAAGATCTGAACTATAGGCAGAGGAAGAATTTCTTAGGTCCAAACAAAACCAGCATCCCATGAACCTATAGCCACAGGAAACAGACTCTGAAGCCTAAAAGTAAGTGAGCATCCATTTAGGATTCCTATTGGTTTCAGGTGGACTGCAAAGATACCTCTGTATGTATGGTCAAAGTAAAGTTTCAGAACTCATATCTGTGGTATATAATTCCATTTGAGACTAAATCACTAAATCTGGTCAAAAGTCTCCTAATTATAGTTACTGTACAATTTTTCATGTTTTCAATCTATAATTGAGATTCTTGAATGAAAAAATGCACATAATAATGAAGTTGATTTTAAAGCAGGCAGATTGAATTGGCATTAAGCCAACTTACCACTTCATTGCATTATTGTTTGAATTATATTTACTGTACTTTAAATAAGAATATCTTGCTAGTACTGTGATACATACTACTCATATAAAAATAATTCGTGGGAGGGTAAGCAAAAAACACTACATTTTAGTACAAAATGTAGGGCAATTTATAAGAACTGAAGTTGGATAAAAACACTGGCAAAACTACAACAATTTAAGTCTGGTTTCCTAGACTTACTCTGACTGTGCCATTTTAATTTCTTCCTTCTATCTTGTATTTTCTGAATTCTGAATTCCTGTTTCAATGATACCTTACTAGTGGATGTGAGATCACAAAGATAAATTAGTCTGTGTATGTTTTGTATAATATTGTTGACAATGTAGGCAAGATTGGTATATGTGTACATTTATATAGAGATAGAAGCTTATAAAAATTCAGATTTTATTAATTCTGAATTATTAAGTCATACTTTATATACAAATATATATATGTATAAAATTCAGCATTGATAGTTTCTAGAGGTCAGAGAGATGATTATGGAAATTGTAGAACTGTGAAAACAAAAGAAAATAAAAATTTGGTGGGAAAAAAAGCTTTCCTTTCTTAATTAACTTAGAATTTTGGAAGCTTTCAATTTCTATTAAGTGTCCTTTCTAGTTCCTTTATTTTTAAACTTTTTGGGGAAAGTTTTGCGGTCTTGTCATTTAAGGGATTTTAAAACCTCTATGGAGCCCCACATGGACATTTGCAGAGCAAGTTATAGAGGCCTTTTTGTGCACGTTGTGGCTCAGGTGAGCCTTTATCAATCAAAAGGTTTGCTCAGAGCTGAAAATCATATTTCCCATAGGGATGTTCTGATAACAGAATGTAGTGTGTGTGCCACAGAAGAGTTCCTAGTTACCCTTTGGAGTTACAAAGATGATCTTCTTTAGAAAAAAGGAGTCTGAATTCCTGCTATAGCACTTGCTGTCTATTTTTGCATAGAATCTCTGTTTTAAAAGCAAATTAAGCTGATATTTTAGAGGCCTATTGTTCTGTGGCAACTTACCCAGAGAGTAAGATGTCAAACAAGTTCTTCTGAACTTTCAATTTCATTTTTGTGACTTTTTCTTTAAAGTACAGCCTGGTTTTTTCCACCTCATGAAAAAGAATAGGTCTGAAGTTTGCCTTGAGTTTCCAGAAGGCAATTTAGCAAACAATTTTTATCTTTTTGAACACTGAGAACTATCAAAAGCTTTTGTTCCTGAGAACAAAAATGACACAAGTGACTGTCAGATATTTTTGAAGTGTTTTCAACTTTTACTTTAAATACTTCAGCATAAATGACTGAGCCTAGTACGCCTCTATCTTTTTTCTTTATAAAGATATTGACCTCAACAGACTCCATCCAGACTCAGACTAATCTAAGTGTAAAAACAAATAATTAAAAGAAAGAGAAAGTGAAATGCCTGTATTTGTTTGCTATGTGCAGACATTCTAAGAAGAGAATTATTTACAAAGAATTCATATGTAAAGTGAAATTACTCCAGTTAAACTAAACTGTTACAGATAAAGTCAAGACAGTGAAATAATTACAAGGACAGCTCTTAAATCTAAGTATCTGCTTTTACAGAAGCTTCACCTGGAAATCTGAAAACACCCAATGAAAAAATTGTAATAATTAAACCAAAAAAGGGTCATCTTCACCTCATGTTATGTTCTCTCAGTATTCTTGCTAGTAGTACTACATCTTGCAAAAATGTACATTGTCATTTCTTAGCATTCTTGCACTAAGTATATAGCAGGAAAGAGAGTAGTACAGAGTGGTATATAGTGGTAAAGAAGAAAAAAGTGTTAAAGCAAAATATTTTTGAAATAACTTCACAGAAGTTATAAAGTAATATTCAAAAGCTATGTTTTCTATATGTACTTTATTAACCTCACTATAGCATTTCTTGCATACAACTGCCTTAAGTCTGGACAAAGTGCTTGATGTAATCTATTACAGAGCAAGAGTTCTTTAACCTTTCCCTAATCATCCAGAGCATAGTTTAGTATTTCATACAAACAAATCCAAAACATATTATTCATCTTGCAAAGCAAACCACTTGAAAGTAGAGAAAAAAAAATCAGAATACTTGTGGAATGTAGTAAATGTCATCTATGGTTCTTTGCACATAGTTCCACAGAAATGAATCCAGACTGCAATCACACTGTTGTATCCTGTTTCTAGCTTCCTCACATCTCCTATTCTTCCAATAGCTGAATTTTCCTTAGTGGGAGCTTTTAAAAATCTGTTCCCCTATTCAAGATCACACCTATTTCCCTAGAGAAAAGAAAAAATAAGTCTGTTTTAACAGAGATTTACATTATGTAAATTTCCCTTTCCTTCTCCTTAACCTCTCTCTGTCAGTCCTGCAAAGCTCCCTTGAGAGTTTTTTAAGTTTTGAGATGGAAATGGATGGAGTTATAAAAAAAATTTCAAATGTCCCAGTAAGGTTTTGGCTGTATTTTGCAGTAGTCTCACAAGTATAATGCAGGAGCTCCCTTTTCTGTCCTTTGAAAATGACTCCCAAAGGCAACATACTGTATCTATTCCTCATCCTCTGAACAGTTTCATGTGCAGATTTCCAAGTCATCTAAACGTTGCCTTTAAAGCACTCCGTGCTCTTCAAGACATTTTTGCTTCCTACAGGTGAAATAGAACAGGACTTAAATAAACATTTTATGTTGCTCCATTTCTTGTCATTAAGTTGTCATATCAATAAAAGCCAACCCTCATGAGGAACTCATTTTTGTTCTGGAAAGGACTGTTGTGTACTATCATCCTTTGCTGTCTGTAAGCCTAGGACATAAAGTTTTCAAAACATAAGAAATCTAGTCCATTGACAACCTTGTCCTTAAAAAAAGTAAGACAAAACTGAACTTAAAATAATTTATCCTGAATTCAAAAGAAAGCTGGAGCAGAGGAAAATTTTTGTTCTCTTTCCTTGTAACAACAAAAGTAAAATTAGCAAAGGGTAAAATAGGTCCAAATGAACACTAGAACATCATATGCCAGTGTACTAACTTTCAAACTTTTGAAATTTATTTTATAAGGGAAACTTCCACCTTAAAAGGTTGAAATTTAACTGCCTATGGAACACAGGTTAAATCTAGCTGTTAAAATCAGCTGCTAAGAAGTTTGACAAGAATATGAATCTGATATCCCTCTCCTTCACCAGATTTTCCTGTTATATGGATTCTTTTCTTTGTTATAATAAAAACTCATCACAGTTATAAATAACAGCTCACAGTTTTCTTTACTTCCCACCTAGAAGTCTGGAAAGAAATTACACTGAAAGAGCTGCTCAAATTTTAATAAAATATTTTTGCCAACATATGCCAATTTGTTGAAACATTTCTTGAGATACTCTAATTAGAGAATGCAGACATTGCTGTGATGGAAATATAACTTGTTCCTGTCAGCTCGTCCAGTTACACAGGTGCCCGGTATGTGAATGTCATAAGACATCTGGTGTTTCTGGTGTGAAGAACTTCAAAAGCCATAGCTTCAGCATGGCTAGGGAACTATGAACCAAGTTTCAGAAGAGATCAACAACTACACTGTAGGGCAATCAGTAGATTCAGGAGGTGAAATCCCTGAGGTAACCCTATCTAAAGAGATCAGTCCAACCAGGCTTTGAAAATCCCACAACCACTGTGTGAATTCATGAGTTTTCTTGTTCTGTGTCAGTGAACAGAAGTACTAAATCTGATATAAATCACTTCAAATTCAATCAGCCATTGCAAGACATACACAGTCTATTTCATTACAGAAATAATAGATATCAATATTTTCAACAACACAGGCATTCTGTTTTGTGTGATTTCGGGTGTGGAAGAGCATTGGTCTGAATTAAAATTTCATATTCAAATCCAAGTTTTGAAATGGCAAAAGAACCACAAGATCTAAGTTTCAACTTTGTTTACTGGCAATAATTATTCCAGAGGATAGAGAAAATAGACAAGAAGAAAGGGAAAACCTTGTTTAAATTTCCATTTGTCAAAATCCCTTCAGAACATCTGTCATGGAGTCAGTGGGTAAAGTTAAATTTTTTACAAAGGTACCTAGAAAAGCTACTTTGAGATCATCTTTCATACTTCAGGTAAGTTTCAGTAGTTGTGTAACTCTGTTTATTTGGCTGAAGAGATGTATGAGCTGGATTAAATTTAGTTTAATTCACAACAAAAAAAAAATCAATGCTAAATTGAGTTGTTTCACATTTACCATGGGCTATCAATGTGTTAGGCACGGAGGCTCATTTAAAGAACGTAAACCCATTAAATTGCTAAGAAATTTGATCAACTATCTGAGTCCTGGAGGTAAGGAGGTATTTTAGAGCACAGACAGAAAAGATCTCATATTTAATAAAATAATATATTTTATAAGATAAATATATTTATTTTTAATTTAAAATAAATATTCCTGCTTCAGGAAGGAATTGCCTTTATGATTCTGCCCATGTATGAGACTACTTTCTTTATTTTTACTGATTATGTGAATAGCTTCTGTTAATATTTTGGGGTTTATTCCATCACACTAGTCAAACAAGTGAACTGTGAGGGAGTGTTTTCAGTCTAGGAAGTGTCTCCAAAACAAAATTATCTGTCTTAATCCTCTATGATTTATGGAAATTGAATCTCACAAAAGTTTGTTTTTATCTGCACAGAACACCCTACTCAAAAAAGCTGAACACATTAACTATTGCATATTGCTCAGTGGCTATGTCCACACAGCCAGCTGGCTCTTACCACTAGATAGAGAGAAGAAAAGCTTCTTCATTTTGCGTTCATCATTGTGGGATCATATCCGAAACTCCTTAGCTAGTCTTTTAGACTTTAGTAATCTGGAGGATGTAATAGAATACCAGCTGGAAACAGGAGCTAAGATTAAACCCTCAGAAATTCCTACCTGGCACCACTTTCAAGCCACTATAGCAACAAATAACAGTGCTCCCTGGTAGGATGCTGTTGTTGCAAATAAGCAGCAGCTTGTATTCAGCAGCTTGCTGCCAACCAGCTCCAGTTGGCTGAATACTTTGTGCAGCTGTTTTCACAGCAGCATCAGCAGTTATCCCACCGCAGCTGTACCAGGAGGAAATGACAGCAACTTATATCAGCTGCTGCTGAAAGGTCTTGGATGTGCTTTACCTGTTAAAGCACCATTGATAAGCTCACAAAATAATTATCAACATGTCTTCTGGAATCTTCCTTAGCTGAGGCAGCCTACGAAATTGGGCAAAAATAAATAGCTGGAAATACAAGGAGGAAAATTTTATCTAGCAAATGTAGTTATTAGATCCTGTAAATGTATTATTTGGGAGTAACTTGGCATATATGGAAGATTTGTAGTCATATCAGCACAGGTAGCTAGCTGTACTGGTTTTGGCTGGGATAGCGTTACATTTCTTCATAGTTGCTTTCACTGTTCTGTTTTGGATTTGTCATTACAATAGCATCAATAACACAAAGATATTTTGTTACTGCTGAGCAGGGCTTACCCAGAGCCAAGGCCTTTTCTGCTCCTCACCCCACCCCACCAGCGAGCAGGCTGGGGGGGCACAAGGAGTTGGGGGGGGGACACAGCCGGGACAGCTGACCCCAGCTGACCCAAGGGGTAGCCCAGACCATGGGATGTCATGCTCAGCAATAAAAGCTGGGGGAAGAAGAAGGAAGGGGTGTGTGTGGGGGGGATACACATGACATTTGGAGTGATGGTGTTTGTCTTCCCAAGTAACTGTTAGGTGTGTTGGAGCCCTGCTTCGCTGGAGTGTAGAGAGCAATATCGTATTTAAAGATGGCATGGGAAACATGGCATGGCTTCAGCCACTTCGTTAGATATAGAAAAAAAGAAAAATCTGTACAGCACTAGTTCTGCACATTCCAATGGTTCCAGAGACAACATGGGATGAGCCAGACCTGGGAGATAAGGAGCTGAGAAACAACAACCAGGAGCCAAAGAAAGAACACAAACATTGAATCATATCGGGAGATGTGCTCTGAGAATTGACTGGGGAATGTGAGAAGCCTCCCCTTTCTTAATGATATATACATGGAAAATTTAGAGAATAAAGTTGATTCCATTTGCAGCATCACGGGCTCTGTGTCTCAGTCCTCACACTGGAGATGGCTGAACACCTCTTTGCTGATGGGAAGTAGCAAATTAAGTCCTTTTTATGCTTTGCTTGTGTGCACAGCTTTTGCTTTTACCTAGTAAACTATCTTTATTGCAACCCCTTAGTTTTCTCACTTTGACCTTTGCAATTCTCTTCCCCATCCTGTTGTGGTGGGGAGTAAACAAGAGGTTGTGTGGGGCTGAGCTGCTGTCTGGTGTTCATCCACGACACTAGCCGTTTAGCTCAGAGAGGTTACAGTAGTGGCTTGTTAACCGGAGAGGAAGAAACAAGATCAGTTTATCCTTCCCCCCTCCCCACTTTGTTCTTTTTTTTTTTTTTTCTTTTTTCCCTTTCTGGTTAAGGATTGCTAACTGGATTGTTTGAGAATAAATATTAGCTGAGATAACAACAAAGCAATGGCAATAAGATAGGATGTACCAATGGAGGTTTAAGGGAGCTTGTAAAAATATATTTTATGTCTTAATGATATCAGATAGCCACACAGAGATATGGAGTACAAATATTGTGGAAAATAAGATTATTTCTTAAAGTGTATACAAATGTTTAAGGACGTTGCTCTTGAAAACTTTCTTTCACAGACTTCTGGCTTTACTATTCCTGTAGGCACTGTTAAAAAAGTGTTAAGAATCCTGAACTAGTTCTGTCCTGTTGCATTGTTTTGTTTCGTGATGGAAAAAATTGTTATGTGTTAAATAATAAAAGACTAATTCACTTCTCAGTCTGTTTTTATGTCTATAAAACATTTATGATTTACTTCAGTATTTTTAGTGTCAGAGACAAATTTTCCAGAAAGACAATAAATCAATTTCACCTACGAAAGCATCAGCCTCTTGCTGTCATCTTTTTCCAGGAACTGCATGTTGTAATCTTAGGCATTTTTAGAAATTGTTCCCATGTAATCTATAACAAAGAAGAATACTGCATTCATCACCCCAGGACCAAAGAAGGCACATTTACTTCTTAAATACCTGTCTTTCTATTCCCTGCATCTCAGGAAGTATTTAGCACTATGTAATTAACATTCCTCATTAATTCTGTAAGAGAAGAGTCTCCTCCCCCCACCCCTTGCTTTTGATTACAACCTGTTCAGGAGAGCTTTGTAATATTTTACTTGTTTGTCCATAATCTTTAACAAAAATGTTTTTCAAAATATGCCCATAAACATAGGAAATTTAGAGAGTTGGGACTTCAGGACATTGATACAGCTTCAGTATTTATCTTCTGGACTTTATTTTATATATATATACATATTTATGATCATTACAATCACATACGATCAAATTTTGTGCTGCCTGCTTATAGCACATTGACAAATAACATGGAATATATTTATTGAGCACTGGAAAAGTAATAAATAAAACCTTGATTTTGAAGAATAATCTTTAAAGTCTGAATTTTATTCCAGTTCACTCTAATACTCCTAATATTCATCCATTATTAGAGTTTTGTTTCATAGCATATGGAATCTCTTATATCAAGGTAAATACTGTAGGTGCAGAGGCTTATTTTTGCAAACAGTGGTTAGAACACACACTTCAGTGCAACGATTATGGTTTCTTTTATTTCTACCTCTTCTTAATTAGCAAACATATTTATATTTCCAAGGAATTATTTTAATCCATGAATATAGCTATTATCATAATGATTACAAAAATGTGTTTCTATATAATAATATAGTACTCCAAATGTGCTTCTATACAGTAACATAGCTGCCAAAGTAATTTGAGTAACCCTATATTAATATGTAAACAGACTATAAAGCCTGAAGTGACCAACAGGGTCATTTTGTCTGAGCTATATATGCTATAAGAATCCCTGAAATTAAACCCTGTTTGAACTAAAAGTTTTTTCAAAGAAAACAAAGAAATTTTTGTCATCCTTCCTGGTTAATTGTTCTGAAGTGTCTCACACACAATATGATGGGTGAAAAATTGGCTGAAGCATCAGGTTGGCCTAATTTTAGGGCCAGTTCTCTTCAACATTTTTATCAATGATGTGGACAAAGGAGTTGAATGCACACAAATTAAGTTTGTCAACAAATACTAAGTTAGGAGGAGCTGTTGAGTCCCTTGAGGGCAGAGAGGCCTTACAGAGAGATCCTTATAGATTAGAGCACTGGGCAGTCATCAACTGTATGAAATTTAACAAGGACAAATGCCAGATTCTGCACCAGGGCCAGTGTAATCCTGGATGTACATACAGACTGGGGGACAAGAGGCTAGAGTGCAGATCTGCAGAGAGGGATCTGGGTGTTTTGGTTGATGGTAAGCTCAATAAGTCAACAATGTGCCCTGGAAGCCAACCATATCCTGGGGTGCATTAAGCACAATATAGCTAACCAGTCAAAAGAAGTAAATGTCCCACTATACTCGACATTGGTGTGGCCTCACCTTGGGTACTCTGTGCAGTTTTGGGTTCCACAATATAAGAAGGACATAAAAATATTAGAATGTGTCCAAAAATGGGCAACAAAGATGGTGAAAGGATGAGAGGGCATGACTTCTGAGGAGCAGCTGAGGATACTAGGTTTGTTCGGCATAGAGGGGACTGAGGGGTGACCTTATTGCTGTCTACAGCCTCCTCATGAGGGGGAGTGGGGAGGGAGGTGTGGATCTCTTTTCTCTGGTGTCCAGTCATAGGACACAAGACAATGGCTTAAAGCTGCATCAAGGGAGGTTCAGATTGGATCTTAAGAATAGGTTCTTCACTGAGAGGATGGTCAACCACTGGAACAAGCTCCCCAAGAAGTGATCATGGCCCCAAGCCTGTTGGTCAGTGCTCAAGAAGCATTTGGACAACACTCATATATATGGTTTAACTTTTAGGTTTCCCTGTGTAGAGTCAGGAGTTGGACTTGATGATCCTTGTGGGTCCTTTCTAACTCAAGGTATTCTATGATTAATATTAATCTGAATCTGTTTAAGTTTAGGTTGAGTTCCATCTGAATTTGTAATACCTTTATCTGACAGGCTGAAGAAGCATCATTAGAGTTCAGTTCATGTAGGTACTTAAAACTGTTAAAAGTTACCCACTAACCTGAAGTCTTTGAGCCCCTCCCTGTAATCAGTTTATGCTTTCAATATGGGGGTGAAGTAATGGATTGGAAAGTCAAGAATGAGGTGTTGGCTTTTCTCGTGACAAATTAAATGACATGATGTGATTTACTTTGGTGTATTTAATTCTAAATGCTCTCAAGAAAGCTTCCCCTCTTTGCTGTCTGTGCTTAAGAAATAGAAGCCAGCAATCAATAATTTTGACTGAAAGACGGTATAGATAAGTAAGAAAGAGGAGAAAGGGAAGAAACTTTTCCTTACCTGTGCAGTTCGGGGGTTTGTTTTTTTGTTGTTTTTTTGTTCCCCTCTCCCCTCCTCAATATTCCAAAAGGGGGGAAAACACCACACACAGAAAAAAAGGGAACACTCTGGTTTCAATATTTGTATATATAATGAAATAGAAGCTGTAAATGTGGTATATCTTACATCCTGATCTCTCTGATCTTTCTCCATCCACAGAATATTTTGAAGCTTGCTTGTGAACTGTCTGTGCAAATGTAGTGCACACCTTCAGGAACTCGAAGTCAGCTCTGCTCTGGAAGCCATGTACTGACCTTGGTAGAGGTCTCCAGTACTTCTGCAGACACAAAGCAGGTAAAGCTGGTCCTGAATGAGGCTGGTTTATTCTCAGATGACAATATATTTGCAGCATGCTAACTCAAAGATTCACCAAGAGGGAAAACAATAGGGGAAAAACTACTTATAGAAAAAGGAACCATATCTCTGTAGATAACTCAAGTAAGATAACAGGCTATAATGTTACCAGATATTTGGTATCAGTACAAAGTTTCATTACTAACAACATTCTCATAATACATTAATGGATTATAGCTTAACTTTGTTATCATGTATTTGGATTTCTGATGGCATACTGAAATATTCTATTAAAAGATTACGGATATGAATCCACATTAATCAAAGGCAAGAAATTCAAAGACCTCCTTAACTCAGCATTTCTGAGTGACTGTACTGCTGAATTAATTCATCTAGAATTGTAAGAATGCAAGATCATAGAATAGATTGTGCAGCTTTTATAATTTATCAGCTATTTTTACTCAATTCCATGAGTGGCAATGGGAAGTTTAGGGTTAAATAATTCCCTCCTTATATTTGTGCATATAAAAGACACATTCCAGGCAGTTGTCCAGTTGTACACTGATGGAACAGGTACACTTTAAAAGACTTACTTATTCAAAGGATAGAGGGAAGCTGTTTATTACTGCTGCTTTCTTTCCTAGATGCTTCAAAGCCAAAGGGTGTGGCTGGTAGATAAAGGAGTCTCCATGGCTATGAATTTACTCTCTTTTCCTGACAGCAAGAGTATAGGCTATTCATTGTTTTCCTGATAAGACATGTCTTTAAAAGCTGCAGGTAAATATGTTGTGATATTGATGACCTGACAACTTCAATGCCATCATCACATGCCATGTTATCTTCCTTCTTCTGCTGTTCTTTTTGTTGCCCCCACATCCATACAGTCTGCCATTCTCTGTCCATACCTATTTTATTATTTCTATTGCAAATGTCTACAATCTAAATTACAGGTTAACAAAGTTTTCTGGTATTTATAAATGCTCTCCTGGCTGTGAGAACTATGTAGTTGAATTCTTAGGTTACATCCAAACTAGTAACCTACACTAGACCAAGACCTGGAGTCAACAATTTGTCTGCTATCATGCAAACTCTTTAATAATAACAGCTCTTAGCTTGTTTTTTACCCATGCCAGTTAACTCAAAGACAAAACCTGAGCACTGCCCACAGATTAGCAGGGCCTGGAGACTTGCCCAATAAGGCAGCCACCCTGTTCTGGTGGAAAACCCATATGTACTATATGGATGCCAGCTGTGCCATGAATTTTGCCCTCATGTCTGAAGAACACTTACTGCTCATGTCTATGTATTACCATACCTGTAGATTCTACTCTCCAACGAAGTACAGCCCAGCACTCAGGAGGTTTTTTCCTGAATGAGTGCTCTACCACCAAATGCCCATGCAATATGATCTTTTGCCTCGTAACACACCCAGTTCAGAAAGAATGCTTGGGAGTGAGAATTCAAAGCAAGTGGAAGTACTTAGGTTTTCCCATCATTTCTATGTACTAAAGAAATAATCCTAGAATTAACTGCCCTCACTTCTAGCAAATCCTTGTAATACTCAGATAGTGGTTTATGAGTTATTATGTTATGTAGCAAGTAATAGTATTTGGCATACCCCATTTCTCCAGGGATATGAGGTTACATAATGATTTTATGTACAAACTTGATGTAATCCTGAATAAATATGAGGATCTGTACCACACTGAATACTGCATCTCAACTGTTTGCCACTTATTTTTATTTTGCCCTATACATTTGCTCAGTGATAATCCATGACAGGCAACCCTGAGACTTTGATTAGCTACTCAAATATGATACAGAAGGTTTACTGATGTTATCAATGTGTTGTTAATGGAATTGCTTAGCATTTAAATCTGGATTGTTTAATTATTTACAATTAAAGAAATTTGACTGTAGATACTGACTGTTGAAAAAAAGCAATACTGACTGGCCAGTTATAGCTAGCGATCTGTGCTTAGTTAAGAAGTCTTCATATAGTGAGCAGAAAAACATGTGTAAGGTATTTTGATAAAGGTCTTTGAGATATTGCCATACAGGGCATAGTATTGGTAGGGAGAAGTTCACATAACTTATGTTTACGCTCAAAGCCACTGCAGCAGCCCTTATAAGAGGGAGTCTGCTGACATAAATTAGAGCAACCAAAGAGCTGACTTTAGAAAAAACTGGCAGAGATCACAGCTAGAGGCTGGCATACAAAAAGAATCAGTGATCATCTAATTTTGAATATGTTTTGATAAATGTTTCTTTACAGTCGGTTGGCATCCATTCACAGATGTTACTGCATGAGGAAAAGCTTCAGCAGAACTCTGAAAGTTCTGTGAAAGACACTGTGAAACAGTATTAGAAGAAAAATGTTAAGAATCATTAATAAATGCCCTTTTTCCACTCCTTTACCACCCCACTTTGTAACACAACCTGGAACCTGAACTCCTGAAAACAGACAAGTTTTTGTGGCAAAAGATAATGACAGGTAATTGTGTGGCAAAGCGTTCAGACATGTCAATAGACAGTTTTTTGATGACTGAATACATATATCACTTCTGGTAAACTGTGCAGTACTAAAAAGAAATCAGCATTAATGATTATTTCAAGTTACAAATAGCTGTTACTCAAGATTTTATGTAGAATTTTCCATACATGTTGTCTCTTTTATTTTCTTGCTTTATATAGCATTTTTAATTTTCCTATATAAATTATATACATAGACATTTGAGACATGCTGTAATGTAAGAAACCATATTGTACTATACCACTTCTAGTTACACAGTTTTCAAAAACATGAGGTCCTATCTTTCAGCTGTTATAAATCATTCTAGCTCTACCAGCTGTACATCTGACCCAGTGTGTGAATATTTTAATTTTTAGTATTAGAAATGTTGTCTTGTTAAGCAAATATGAGGAAGTTTAAATAAGATTTTTAACACTGCAAATAAAAGTGATTACATGGTTTGAAAAACATTTTCCTAAAATCCTGTGGGGAACTGGAACATGAGATCTACTTCTTACCATTGAATTTTTGGAATTTAGATATTTCTTTTTCATTCTACTATTTCACAAAATACCTAATATTTAGGCATAGATTAGGTGGCCAGAACCTTACTGTCTAGAAGAGAAATTCTGAGCTGTAAGCCCTAGAACAATACCATATTGGAATTCCTGGAAAAGGGCATTTAAATTATTCTATATATAGTAATATATATAAAATTTACATAATTCTAATTATATGGAATATAGACCTAAATTTTTTTTAATAAAAAATAAGAATGAAGGAGAAAAGATGTCCTATTAAGAGTAAGCTATAAATATACTCTATTTTAAAGTACATTATATAAACAGTAAACAAATTTATGCTCTATTATGAACAAAACTATTCACCACAAATAGCGTATATTTGAATTACAGGAAAATCTTAATAAGATTTTCTAAAAGAAATAATACATATATTTTAAATAAACTTGATTATAATAATCAAATTAAAAATCAGAAACCATGTATTTTACATACAGATTACTGATTAATAAGAGAACAAGAGAGCTAACATTTTGGAGGTATTAAAATCTTTAAGTAAAACTTTATTTCAGAATGCAAACATTTTTCCCCCCCTTTCTTGTCTTTCCCTTCCCTTTATTACATTGTTGATACTTTCATGGCAGCCATTCAGGAGATAGAATTAATGTCATTTTAATACAATACTACTTCAACACTCCTTTCCTTTTACTAGTAATTTAGATTTAAGTGTTCCTTTAAAAATAAATGGAAACCTTTAAAGATCTTTTTTTTCTTCAAGATACTTGAACAGTTCTGTTAGTGTTGACAGTGGGAGTAACAGAGAAATGTGTTAGTCTTAAATATCTAAGAGCAAACATCTCCAAGTTTTTATATAAGATATTGTTGGGTGATTTGTCCAGGGTTTGTTTTTCCATGTCTGTTTTGCTCCCTTAGCTATTTTAATTGCTATAGTTCATCTGCATTGTCATTTTAACACCACCATGACCAGAGATCACTACATTGAATTTTTCTATTTCTGTGATAGGTTGACCCTGGCTGGACGCCAGGTGCCCACCAAAGCTGTTCTATCAGTCCCCCCTCCTCAGCTGGACAGGGGAGACAAAATATAACAAAGGGCTTGTGAGTGGAGATAAGGACAGGAGAGATCACTTACCAATTACCATGGAGGGCAAAACAGACTCAGCTTGGGGGAAATTAACTCAATTTATTATAAATCAAAATGGAGTAGGGTAATGAGAAATAAAACCAAATCTCAAAACACCTTCCCTCCACCCCTCCCTTCTTTCTGGGCACAACTTCACTGCTGGATTCTCCACCTAACCCCCCCAGCGGCACAGGGGGACGGGTAATGGAGGTTGGGGTCAGCTCATCACAGGTTGTGTCTGCCGCTTCATCCTCCTCAGGGTCAGGACACATCACACTCTTCCCCTGCTCCAGCGTGGGGTCCCTCCCACGGGAGACAGTCCTCCACAAACTTCTCCAACATGGGTCCTTCCCACGGGCTGCAGTTCTTCACAAACTGCTCCAGCATGGGTCCCTTCCATGGCTTGCAGTCTTTCAGGAGCACACTGCTCCAGCGTGGGTCCCCCACGGGGTCACAAGTCCTGCCAGAAAACCTGCTCCAG
>JANZLQ010000008.1:12487873-12499183 GCA_026212715.1 Elanus axillaris
ATACTGAACTCAAAACACAGCACTGTACCAGCTACTAGGAAGACAATTAACTCTATCCCAGCTGAAACCAGGACAGTTGTTCACCATATCTGATACAAAGAAGGAATCTTTTCTCAGTCAGGTTAGCAGGGACTAAATACTTTTCTGTGTTTTCCCCTAAAGCTTGAGGCTAGTAGCGTTTCTAAGATTATCTGATATTTTCACTTAGCATATTTTCCATTACTGATGACAACAGTTTGTCCTGTTTTATTCCAATGGTATTGTGTAGTTTTAAGCCTTTGTCTATCTTCTACTAAAGCTCTGAATTTGTCTTGAGAGTAGGTATGTTTATGTTTCATGAATGGGACAGTATTAGTCTGTAGCCAGAATTGGGAAAGACATGGAGCTACCAGATGTAATTGGAGAATATTTGTGAAGGGTCTTGAGAAATATGGTTTAGTGTACACTCAGTTATCCTGCTGGCTCAAACCTGTGTGACTGGGAGCTACACAGTATGTTGTAAAGTAGCATATGCATACTCAGTCCTCAGCTTTTCCATCAAGTATTCCACAAGCATAAGTCATTGCTTTTAAAGTAAGTTTTAAGTTCTGGAAAACAACGAAAAATATTTGTGTTAAAACAATGCAAACTCAAATAACTAAAGATTTTCCAATAAACTGATGAATTATAATGATGTGCATTTAAAATTCTTTCTTAAGGAAGGTCTAAGTTTATTCTCCCAGAAGGTGTAAAAAACAAAGAGGACATGGCACATTCATCTCCTAGTTACCATTATTTTAAATATAGTGATATTTGTCTGTAATATGAATAGAAATAAATTGTTTTGATAGTATCTAAAAAAGTATTGTACTTCACTGAAGACTTCTAGAATGTGAAATCAAATATGTGAATTACTTCAGTAAAAGCAATTCAAACCTATCCCCTAGTTCTATGTATCTATCAAGAGGAGAGAGAAAATTAAGTCTAGACATTATTATTAATTTATCACTATAATGAGATAGATGAACATTTAATTACAAATATTAAATTGAACTTCTTATGAGTAAGAGGTCTAATGCACAGATCTGCATCCCAATTTCCTTTCCAAACACAAATTAGACTTGAATATAATACATTATTATAAAGTAGAAATGGCTATATGACCTTTAAGCTTTCTAAGAACTCTTCTAATTGTCTAAGTGTGATACTTATTATTCTTACCTTATACTGAGACTGTAAGACTTTGCAATGTCTTTCATATGAGCTGTAAATAATAGAAAAGACCAAAACTGAAGCATAATAAAAATGCAGCTGAAGACCCAATAAACCAGCATGCTTTCAAGTCTTACTCTAATGACCTACAGTCTTACCTTTCACATCTCAGTAATTGGAAAGTTCAACATCATTTGAACTTACTCAGCAAATACTTATACTGCTTTATTAAGGAATTAAAATTTTGCGTCTGTTACAGGACATAGCTTTACCTAACAAAGTTTTAACTCCACACAATGAAAAGGTTTTGGGGGGACAGCACATAGCATCAAACCAGTTTTCAAATTAATTTCTAAAAGATTACATCTAAGATATATTTTGAACACTATTACAAACAATCCTTACATTTTTCCCCCTCCATTCGTAGCTCACAACCTTTCCCCCATCTCAACACTTGCAGCTCTAAAGAACTCACAAGAGGCCTTGTGACTTCCATCAACAAGAGGAGGTCTTTTTATTCTTCATCGTGTTTTCAGAGAGGTGTGAATTGTACTACAGAAGCCATTTGGGCCAGCCATGCCTGACTGGAACCTTAAGCACAAAGAGGAAATTATGGGTAAAAGTAGTGGTGGGCTCCTTTCTGAAAGACCTTCTATCTTTAGAGGTTTGCTGCATCTTTTGGACCTAGGACACAGCAGACAGATTGCCAAAGCTTCTCCAGCAGTGCAACTACAACTCTTTGCAACAAGTATAATGCTAAGGAAGACATGGAGCAGATTAAAGGTAATCGGACATCTCTGTGAGACAAGATAAAGGAAATTGGGGCCTTCTGGTATATTGTTTTTAAACAACTAGAAGAAATCTCTTGATCACAGAAACTGACTCTAATAGGAGACTCTAACAACTCCAGATTTCTTACAGAAGGCAGCATGGTGGGCACAAACAAAGCAGGCGCTTTCCAGTGCCTGGGACACAAATACAAGATACAGGTACTGGATGGGCCAAAAAAAGAAGGTGCTTCACTGAGTCTGCTAATTACAAAGGAAAAAGAACTGGCCAAGAATGTGGTAGTCAGTGGTGGCCTTGGCTGCTGTGACCATGAGACAGTAGAGTTTAATGTCCTGAGGAAATCAAAAGGCAGACCAAAGACCCTGGGTTGCAAAAGAGGGAATACTGGTTTGCTCAGGACCTGAAAAGCTCCCTTCATTGAGAGGTTGCCCTGAAGGGCAAAGGAGACCATGAGAGCTGGCCTGCCTTCAAGGACAGCCTCCTCACTGCACAAGAACAGCCCATCCTCAACAACAAGAAAACAAGCAGTAATAGGAAAAGGCCAGCTTGGCCCAGCAGGGAGTGCCTGACAGCCTAAAGGTAAAAAGGAAGTGGATGGGAGGTGGAAAAGGGACAGATTACTGAGGAGTATAAATGCAACACATGAGCAGGCACAGGGGGAATTAGGAAGACCAAAGTTCAGCAGGAGTCGAAACTAGTGAAGGGTGTGAAAGGAAACAAGGAAGGACTTGAGCAGGCCCAGAGGCAGCGAAAGCAAGCCAAGGAGAATACCAACCCTCCAACAAATGGGAAAAGAAAGCTAGTGATAGAGGACATGGAGAAGGCTGAGGTACTCAAGTCCTTCTTTTCCTTGCCCTCTACTGGCTTGGTCTGCACTCCCAGGTTTCCATGTTGACTTGCCAAGCTTGCAGGGGAGAAGTACTACCCTCCTAACACAGGTTTGAATTAGAAGCTACTCAAGAAAGCTGGAAATAGACAAATTCACAGCCCCTGACAGGATGCATCCAAGACTCCTGCAAGAGCTGCTCAATATCATTATGAAGCAGCCGTCTCCCATTCTGCAAAGGTAATTACAGCTGTGGAAGGGTCCTGATTACTAGGGAAAGGCAAATGCCATTTTTATAATCAAAACAAGCGAGAAGATTTGGGGGAACCACAGACTTCCTGTAGCCTTTGGGAAGATAACAGAGCAAATACACCTGAAGGCTATATTGAGGCACATGAAGAACAGGAAGGCAACTGGGAAAAACAGCATGTATTTAAAAAGGGCAAACGGTGTGTGACCAACCAAACTGTTCTGTATGATGAGATGACTGATGCACTGGCTGAGGGCAGAACAGTGGATATAATTTCACTTTAGCAAGGCTTTTAATACAGTATCCTGTAGCTAACAGAAACATTGTGAAATACAACAAAGGTAAATGCAAAATCTTACATCTCTGGCAGAACAACTTATTTTCAGTACAGTCTGGGGACTAACTGGCTAGTTAGCAGTTCTGCAGAAAAGGAGCTGGAGATCTTGGTTAACAGATAGTTGGCTGAAAGTCAGCAGTGTGTCTGTGCAGCATATCCCATACTGTTTTAGTGAAAGTGCAGCCATCATGTCAAGGGAACAGGTTATTCCCCTCTATTTGACACTTCTGAGACCACACCCCGAGGACAGTTTTGGGCTCCCAAGTGCAAAAAAAAGATATTGACATACTGAAGTAGTTCCAGAGGTTGATCTCCAAGGTGGTAAGTTTTTGCATGCTTCATGTTAAAAATATAAATGCTGTTAATGGTTAGCTCTATGTACTAACAAACAAATTCAGTTTTGCTGTATGATGCTCCTTTTCATAACCTGTCTTGTTCTCTGCAAGTAATTTTCCCCTTGCTACTTGTTTTTATAACTCACTAACCATGAGTTGCTCTCTGAAAGTTGGTAACAATGGGGAAGATGTTGCTGTGGAAATTGGATAGCATTAAGCAGTGAATTTTCAGCCACAGTATGTTTTCACCATTTTATGTTTGAAGTACAGTTGCAATGTCCCTCAGGGACAATCTAGAATTATTATGAAGTAGTTAAGCAAAACACACCAGAACATGAGTTGTTTACGATGTTGAAGTAAAAATAAATAAATAATTAAATAAATAATAAAAATAAATAAATAAATAAAAGACGTACACTTAAATATGATAGAATTTATGAGAATATCTTCCTTATTTATTTCAGTCATGAATTATTTAGGATCATAATGACTGCATTAAACATGAAACATTTACCAATAGGTCAATTGGAAAGATGCTGAATGGAAAAAACAGTATTAAGAAACAATGCTAAGTACATAATGCTGAACTTATCAATAAACAAGATTCACTTTAATACTTCAGTGGTTCCTCTGGAGTAAAAACTTCTATCATACATGAAAGGAAAATGTGGGCAGAGTAATATAGAAGCCTATTAGCACACTAGAAGACATACGGCAGTGTAGATCATTGCTAAACAATACATGAGAGTATTAGACATCTATTTTCTAACAAGAAGCTTTGAGGCTTATCTGCCTTCCTTCCTTCATTCATTCATTCATTCCTTCAGTTGACAATTGCTTGACAGAGCTGAATTTGCTTAGCAAGTGTCTATATGATCAACATTGGAAGTAGAGTACATGCAATAAAGCCTTGTTAATTTTTTCTTCTCGTACAAGCATCCAGTATAAGAGAAAAAGTGCATAACACACTTCTCCCCCACCTTTTTTTTTTCTTTTTAATTGACAAGTTTATCATGGTTTATCTTTCTTCTTCTCTCTTAAGTGCAGATCTGCTGTTTTTCTTTAGAATTTGAGAAGGTAAATTTTATGCATGATCACTCACACTATAATTCCATCTGCTCCCTAAGATGTATGTACATCAAGTGAAAATCTTTCTTTGTCACAGCTATTAAAATGTTGTGAACTTTCTAATTAGAATGGAGTAAAAAAAAATTTTAATGTCTGACTGCTTAAAGAGATGTCCTTATGAAAGGCAACAAATAAAAATGGAAAAATACAGTGATTAAAGGTCTTCATAGCTCAGACTTGGGAACAAAAAATGCCTCCATTGAAATTTTTGAGGGAAAGGCTATTTGGGAACATTTTATTGACATAGCAATGGCTAGCTTGAAAACTAAAATCTTAAAAATCCTAGTCTTTTTTAATTTTTTTTATTTTATTTGAAATTTAAAAATATAAAAGTAGACAGGTACATATTTGTTTATACCCTCCAAAATGTTAACCCAATCACCACAAAATTACCCTTTAGAGAATTTTAAAAAAAGAAAAAGTGTTTTGAAGGTAAAAATATGAAACCAGGTCTACAGAATTTTATTAATAGGAAATGCAAGTGTTGGTGTGAATTTGTTTGGAAAAAAACCCTAAAACTAAAGCAAACCAAAACAAAAAATCCCTAGCCTTTTGCTCCTCCACCTTTGCTTCCCTTTTCCAAGTCACTGAGCATGACTGCTACACCTTGCCAGAAAAAGTGGTGTCCTGGTTAATTTCCATCTTCATATTTTTTATACAAATAACCATATTTCAGATTTTAAAAGACTATTTTTCTGAAGTGCCATAGTTCTTAGAATGTCTTTGGAAACAGTGAAGGTTATGTATCTCTCAGAAGTATGTGTTCAGTTTTCAGAAGTTATACCCAACAAAATAATTAGAAGGTCTATTAAATTCATTTTAATACCTATGGACTAAGTATTATTTTCTAGTTTGTAACATGAATTGAGCTTTATTTTATTTAACTAAAAGTAAGAACATCTGTGACAGGATGTTTTCTTAGAGTTATATTACTTTGTTCTAAAAAAAAAGTTGTAAAAGAAAACCCAAAGAAAAATTCTTCAATAACTTTCTTTTCACTTCTTTAAGCTTTGTTAACTTTATATATCCATTTTTCATACCACTATTACAAATTCTTCTTCTTTCTTTGTAATTGTTTTCTCTTTTGTCTGCTGTTTACATTAATTTAAATCCATTTTAATGGCTACATTCATTGAAACTAATATAACTATTAGAGTAAATTAACAATTTCTAGATGCTTTTAAATTCCAGGGCAGTATTCTAATATGGATGGCTCACATCACCTCAGTAGGAATATCCCTCCTTAAAGTACCCAGGCTATTTCTTTCTTCACTCTCTTGATTTCATATCTCTACTGCAATGTGAAAACCTACATGTAAACAACTGATATGGTAAAATCTAGATACTACAAAGTGATGCACATTGTAGCCAGCCTCACTTCACTTGAAAGATAGCATGTGTACACAGCCTTTTCTTCAGAAAAGAAAGATAGTTTTATTCATTCTTTCTTGCTGAGAAGAATGGTGGAAAATGTTGGGAAAAATGTCTGGACATGAACTATTGAAGAATATATGTGGTTATTTCATTTGTTATAAACCAGTGACCCTTTGAAGAGATACATATGTAAAAGAAAATAATCAGTCATGCTGCATTGGGTTCACATGGCAAGGTTTTGGTAGTGGGCGAGCTACAGGGGCGGCTTCATTAAGAAGCTGCTGGAAGCTTCCTCTGTGTCAGACAGAGCCAATGCCAGCTGGCTCCAAGTCGGACCCATCTCTGTCCAAGGTGGAGCCCATCAGCGATGGTCTTAGTGCCTCTGGGATAACTATTTAAGAAGGGGAAAAAAAAGTTGCTGTGGCACAGAAACTGCAGCCAAATTGAGGAGTGAGAACACGTGAAAGCAACAGCCCTGCAGACCCCCAGGTCAGTGCAGAAGGAGGGGGAGGAGATGCTCCAGGAGCTGGAGCAGAGATTCCCCTGCAGACCGTGGGGAAGACCATGGTGAGGCAGGTTGTCCCACTGCAGCCCAGAGAAGGGACCCACGGGGGAGCAGACACCCACCTGCAGCCCGGGGAGGACCCCACGCCGGAGTAGGGGAGGAGCGTGGAGTCCTGCCCCTGAGGAGGAAGGAGCAGCAGAAATAACGTGTGACAAACTGACCTCAACCCCCATTCCTTTCCCCCTGTACTGCTGGAGGGAGGGAGTAGAGAAAATTGGGAGTGAAGCTGTGCCCAGGAAGAAGGGAAGTGTGGGGTTAAGGTGTTTTAAGATTTGGTTTATTTCTTGTTATCCTAATCTGATTTGATTGGTAATAAATTCAATTAATTTTCTCCAAGTTGAGTCTGTTTTGCCCATGATGGTGATTTGTGAGTGATCTCTCCCTGCCCTTAATGAGCCTTTCATTATATTTTCTTTCCCCTGTTCAGCTGAGGAGGGGGAGTGATAGAACAGCTTTGGTGGGCACTCGGCATCCAGCCAGGGTCAACCCACTACACATGCTCAGGGTCTTTGATATATATAAGGCAGTAATATGAAGCCTCAAAATATTTAATTTAGATAAAAAATATTTTTTCACTGGAAATTAATAAATGCAGTAAATTTATCTGATCCTTTTCATAACACTTCAGTCTTTAGGCTTTTCCACTCATAAACAGGTCTCACTAAATTTAACTTCACACAAATGCCACCTCCTTGCTGTATTCAACTGCTGTCTGTCTCTCAAGCGCACATTTATATATGTGTATACGCCAATTGGTATTGTCACTGCTAAGCAGCACATCAGAGAAAGTGTTGGCAGCAGAAAAATCATGACTGAAATAGAAAGTGAAAAGAGGGTTTAACAAATTCATTTTAGCAGCTGTGAATCATTCTGTTCCTTGTATTCAGACTTGTTCCACAGCTAGTCACAGCACAACCAGGGATGAAATTATTTTCTGGATACATATTTAATGGAAGGTAGATAAGATTTTTAAAATGTAAAGAACTATATTGGAATGTAGTGTTGGTGCTTTCCGTTTTGTTCAGAAAAATGTAAGCTAAATCTATATTTCATCTTTCCATTATCTCTTAGTTGACTGTATAGTTGCAATTGGCACATCTGGCTGACTGGATTTATTCCTGAAGTTTGACATGAAATCATGAATAAAGTGTAGCTTTCTAGTCACATTAACTGGGAATTTTTTGCATAAAATAAATGAACAAAGATTGCTTTTCTGCAACTAGTTATCCAATGTAGGTGTTTAATAGCTGGCTTTGCCTAGAATATCCAGACATATGCCTTGGGAATGGACTGTTTTCTTTCATTTTCTTTTTGTTTATTCCTTAATAGTAACCTATAATACAAAAAAAACCCCAAAACCTTATAGTAACTCAAGTATAATATTTTAAATATCCAGGAAGTGAACTATTAACTGATTTATAGCTCATCCTATAACATAGTTAAAACCACAGATAAAAGATTACTCTCTATTCTAGTGCTGTGGGATTTACAGTACTTTATGTATTAGTCCAATGATTTAATTCTGATTAAATTGATAACATTTAACTAGGGTTTGTTTTTTTTTTTTCTGGCATTTGGATTACTGGAGGAAATATAGAAGAAGCAAAGGCTAAGGATTAGTTTCTGATGTCTAACTTTTCACCCTCTCTTCAGCTTCCTTTACTTTGCCCATCCAAAAACTACAAGAAAAGATGACTAGCAATAAGATCTGGAATATTAGCTGATTTTAAACATCTGTAAATTGCAGAAGATATTGGCTACTTTAAAACATATTTCATACAATCATAGAATAGGTTGGAAGGGATTTCTGAATGCTATCTAGTTCTACCTCCTACTCAAAACAGGGCTGATTTCAAAATCGGATCAGGCTGTTCATGGCCCTGTCTAGTCGAGTTTTGAAAATTCCCAAGGATGGAGATTCCATAACCTTCCTGGGTCACATGTTCCAGTGCTTAACCTCTCTCACTGTGGCAATCTTTCCTTATGTCTGACAGAAATGTCTAGTGTTTTAACTTGTGAACTTTGCCTCTTGTTCCTATGCAGTGTACCGCTGAGAAGAGTCTGGCTCCATCTTCTCAAGAACCTCTCTTTAAGTAGTGGAATATTGTGTTGTGAAGTAAAGGAGCTGCAAGAGGAGGCCAGTGGACTGAGCAGCATCGAAATGATGAGAAAGATTGTCTGGATCTTCTCTGAGACCCTGCAGATACAAAAGCCTCAACCTCCAACTATATTGAAGGAGGTGTAGGCAGACTTTGTGCTTATCAGCTGGGGAAATAGACTCCTGTGATGGTGAAGGCTGGAGGCGTGTGACCTCTGGCATCAGGAGAATGACTCTCTTCCACCTGCAGTTCTGCAACAGCAGAAGAGGTTCAGTGCCCTGTTAGCAGATGAGGGGCAAGGAGCTCTCTCTAACGAAGCAGCTGAGCTAGCTGAGGCTGAGCCTTGCAGCAGCACCAGGAAGAAGTGATGAGTGGTACCACTGGGGAGACTGTTGGGATGGAGGTTCCCACTTAGCAGCCTGACCTGCTGTCTGGGAAGCTTTGCTGCTTGCTGAGGTCTTGGACTGAGGATGTTGTTGGGAATTTGCTAAGGCTTGGCTGATCCTTGAATTGTTACCCTCTGTTGCTTTTCTGTGTGAGCACCAGCTAAGCTGCCAGAGGACGCTCTTAGTGTGCTGAAAGTGACTTACACAGCTCTTGAAGTGAGATTGGCCCAGGGGTCCAAGAACATGGAGGCCCAGGTTGTGTTCTTCTTGATCCTGCTGGTGTGTGGAAGGGCCTGAGGAGAAGTGAACAGATCCTGTACATCAATACCAGACCCTCTATGTCCTGTCGGTAACAAGAAGATTTGGCTTCTATCTCTATGGGACCCTCTTGGAGAATTAAGGAATTGCTAGTAAGAGAAGGTATCCACCTGATAAAGTAGGGAAAAAGCATCTTGGCCAACAGGCTGGCCAACCTGATGTGGAGAGCTTTTAACTAGGAATGACAGAGGAGGAAGTTGAAAAACCACAATCAAATGAGGAAACAGTGGACAAGCTTGGCAAGCAAAGGGTGAAAAATAATGTGGACTAGAGACCTGAAAAGTAACAAATAAAATGACTGAAAGGAGCTTAACTCAAACATATTCGCACCAAAAAGGAAGATGTGAGAAGACAGCAATCTGAGGGAAGCTCTTTCTTTTTTGATGGTAAATTGATATGACTTGGTACCTCTTTGAAGTGTCTGTGCACTGACACACACAGCATAGGGAACATACAGGAAGAAGTTTGCATGCAGTTGCAGGGCAACAAACTCATGAATATCAGAGATGTGGTGGGATAGCTTGCATGACTGGTGTTGTACCATGGATGAATACAGCTTTTCAGGAAGGACAGGCCAGGACAATGGTGGTAGAGTTGCTCTTTAAGGAAATGCATAGAGATCTTCCTGGAGATAGATGATGAGCCAACTGAGAACCTGTGGTCTGGGAGCAGACCAGTGTGGGTCATGTTGTGCATGTCTGCTATAGACTACTTGATCAGGAAGAATTAGAAAAGGCCTTCTTCACATGACTAGAAGCCTAAAATTCTCAGGACCTGGTTCTCATGAGGGTGTTAACATCATCACTGACAAACTTACGAAGTATGGGGCAGATAAGTGGACAGTAAAGTAGATTGAACTGGAGGGTTCAAGGCATTAAGAACAGTGTCATGAAGTCCACCTGGAGGCCAGTCATTAATGGTGTACACCAGGGATTGACCCTGGGTCCAATACTGCTCAGTCTCTTCATTACTGATGTAGATGATGGGACAGAGTGCACTCTCGGTAACTTTGAAGATGATACAAAACTGGAAGAAGTGGCTGATATACAAGATGGGTGTGCTGTCATTCAGAAGGACCTCAACAGGCTGGAGAAATGGGCTGAGAGTGACCTCATGCAGTTCATCAACAGGTAGTGCAAAGCCCTACACCTGGGCAGGAGTTATTCCCATACATCAACACATTCCATAGTGTCAGTAGCCTTCACTTATCTAGGGCATAACTACAGGGAACATTTGAAATGCAAAAGTATGGGGAATCTAATTAGATTAACAGAGTACTCCATTCATCCTTCTCTCTGCTTATATTTCCATTCAGAATTTCTACACGCTATTAGTGTTTTAAGTTGGGAAGTAGCAGCAAGTGATAAAGAAAAGACAGTCCCTGTGATAAGTAACTACTATGATGAGTTTTGCAGTGTCTGTTGTCCACTCCAACAGCTGCAGGAAAATTCATACTCCTAGGTCATGTACATAGAATCCATACTTCATGCTGGGAAGCACTGTTTGTTCAGGGGCAGCTCACAAAAGCCATCACACTAAGAAAGTAGCAGAAAAGAAACGATACTGTAAATATGAGTCTTAAAGTAATTTCTTATGAAGACTGAAGCTATGTGGCAACTCTTACTGTGAAGGTAGGTGTCCTGGTTTCAGCTGGGATAGAGTTAAGTGTCTTCCTAGTGGCTGGTACAGTGCTGTGTTTTGAGTTCAGTATG
>JANZLQ010000008.1:12509425-12528894 GCA_026212715.1 Elanus axillaris
ACTGAACTCAAAACACAGCACTGTACCAGCTACTAGGAAGACACTTAACTCTATCCCAGCTGAAACCAGGACACAATATTTTATACTAAGTGGAATGTTACATTTCAAGTTGGATATTATTAACAAAACTAAGGATAACAGGACTAAGCTTACACACTCCTCTCAAAATGACCACTATGTTTATGGGAAACAATATCAATTAAATTGTCTGACACTGAATGAACCATTTTTCCCAAAAGTTTGACCAAACTGACTGAAAACTTCCTAGAGGGAGGTGATTTAGAAAGCTTTAATGTCTACTTGTTTGGTTGCTAAACTTTGCATAGAATTTCTAAATAAAAGTGCTGAGTGTCAGGGAAGATAGCAAAGATAGTAGCAAAAGCCTGTGGTTTACACCAATCACCTGCAAACAGAGGGTTGAGTTTCAAATCCATTCTTCCACATATCAAAGCATGCCTTGAGACAGGCAATGAAAAGGCATAAAAATTGTTTTATCTTTCCCAGATACTCCACAGCTTGGTATTTAAGAAAATTCTCCAGAAAACTGCAGGGTTAAATCTCCTGAGGGAGCAGAATAAATTGAGTCAGGCTTTCTTAAATTGTGTGTGAATGCTCTAAGCATTAGACTCTTCATTAAATCTGTGATTTTAGATGTCACACACATCATTTTTTCAAACAATACTATTTTTCCAGTTCAAGCTAAGTCCTCAAATACTTGTAAAATGATAAACACCTTTTTTTTTTTCCTTGAACTATGTTTTCATAAGCAGGTCATCAGATTTTTGGCACTACAAATGCCAAATCTATCTTTACACAAATAATTAATAAGGGTCAATTGGAAACCAAAGAAATCAAGCAACTTCTAACCAAAGTTACAGCAGTAAATAAAGTGTATACATAACAGGATACCATGAAGTCTGTTCAAATCAACCTCTTCATGAACAAAAAATACATTTTTGCTATAATTATTAATACTTTTGGGTGGAAAATTGAACATAATTACATTTATTCAAAAAGACAGCAAATTGTTACAACTATTTTTACTAAAATTTTTGAAAAATAACCTCTTATATCATCAAAAATTAAAAATTAACTACCTTGTTTTGAAACCAGCAACACACAAAAATAATCAATATATCACTTTAGGGGAAATTAATTTTCAGGATTTAATAACATAGATGAAACCACTTATGATTCAGTTTTTAAATTATTCATTTGCTTTGATTTTTTTTAAATTTGTCTGAGTCAAAAATTGCAAACCCTCAAAGAACAACTTAAAATTTTAAGAGAGTGTTCAAGCTGGGTGCCATGCCTGAAAGGATTTTCACATATGTTAAAACATGCTTATCATTTAATGAAACCTACACTCCCTTTCAATATCCAATTCTTGAAAGATAGAGATGCCTAAATCGAGGTATTCAGTGTTGCTTTATTTGACATTCTACGATATCTTCTCTGGCCTCCAGGTCTTGCTCCAGAAATGCATCAGTTTCTTGTAGGTCTTCCATATGTGGATGGAATCCCTATGTGCATGTCACATTGGGGAGTACAGTTCCCTGGGGAACAGAAGTAGATTCTCTAATTCCTTTAAGAATAGGGAATATTTCTAAGGTTATGTCTAATGTGATGGCTTCTGTATCTAACAGGACTGTATAAGCAGCTAGTAATGAGCCTTCCTAAGGTAAAGATCATGCTTGGGAACCTTGCCACCCTTTTCATTTAAATCAAATAGGAGTTAATTGGGCTTTATTGGAAACTTGTTGACACAATCCCCATTGATATCCTTTTCTGTGAGTCCTATATATAGTCTAAAAGGGCATCCTGGTATTACAGGGCCCATTGCCAGATGCTATGAAACACTGTGTGTCAATAAATAAAATTCTTCTTCAAGAATAACTGTCTATTCCTAGGTAACACACTGCTTTAACAAACTATATAAAGGATGAACATTTATACCAAATCCTGGAATATGTGCCCACCACAATCCTAAAGTACCTAAGGCTTATTGGAGCTCCTTCTTATTAGATGGTGAATGTAATTCCAGTGTTTTCTGTAAATTACCAGAGGGAATACACTGTGCCACCTTGCCAGGTGTTAAAAAAAAATAATCTATTTGACTAAGTCCTTGTTGTTTAGCTTTGGGGATAGTAATTCAAAATACCATTTGTAACAGAAAGGACAGCAGCATGTAGTGAGAAAAGAGACAAACTTTTAGCATTCACTATTAGCAGTTTACAAGGCTTTTCACTAATATTAATTAAAAAAAAATCTTGGCCACTTAGAAGGGTTTGTCAGACATTCCTCTGTTTGTTTTATAGTAATAAGATTGGGGGAGCAGACAGGACAATACTGCCAGCATCCAGCATGTCAGTGCCACCTCTCTCATAATTAATCCCACAGTTTCTGTAATTTACCTGTCATACACCCTAATCCTCAACAGATATCCCATGAGTATTTCCATTTGAAAATTCTCTTCTGTTTGTCAGGAGGTTCTTTTGTGTCAGATGGATTAGTTTTAAGGAGAAATTTTTGAACATTTTGTCCCTTACAATTTCCCTTTTGTGTTTGGGCAATCTTGACCCAACCTTCTCTTTTACAGACTGTTGTTCTGGGGGTAGGTCTCCATCCTTGTTGTCTTCCCATAGGGACTATCCAATTTTGCAGTCTGTGAGCCATTACAGTCTTTCAATCAGTATTCCTACTGTGTAACATTAAGGCTAAACCCTTCAGCATTGCATTTTGCAATAGTCTTGTTTTTCCTCCTGCTGTTGCTAGCATAGTCATTATGTTCATAGTACCTTGTCCCCTAAGGAAATCCGGAGCAGTCTCATTGTCCGTGAGGTTCAGAAAACCTTTCAGGACTATTTCAGGGAGGGGGAGGGTTACATTCCCATGGTCCTGGCACTTGTCTTAAAGCATGTATCACTGAAGATAATAGAAAGAATGTATAGGGACCAGCCCCTGCATCAGTGTCATGAAGAATTATTCCTCCTCCCAGAAATATTTGTTTGACCTCATTCCAATCAAGAATAATGGTTCCAGTTCCTGTTTCATAACATCACGTCACCTATCTAGACATTTGGCTTTCTGCAATATTTAAAGGACCTCTGCACTAGTTGTTGTGCAGTATAGATTGTTGTGGTCATGGTGACCTGGGGTGGCAGGGAAGTGCCTTTGTTTCTGGCACAAGCTGGGAGTTGTACCATGGAAGTATGAATGATAGGCTACAAAAGGGCATTCTATCTGGGTCAGATTTGCATAATGAAGCAGTGGTAGGAGGCCTGTTGCCAGAACCAGACTTATGAGGTGGGGCAAAAGACCAGAATCATTCTCCTCACTATCAGTTTTCAGTATATGTATCTGTTCAGTTGTCTCACTCTCTGAGAAAGCATGTATGCTCTTGCTGTGGCTGTTGTAAAGCCAGAGGTCTGAGATTAGTTTCTAATTCCTGAAGTATCTGGCTTTTACCAGGACTATGAGATTCAAGGGGCAGTTGCTCTAATTCACTGTAAAATGTCTTGAGCTTCCTGCTTAACAGCTGTCAGCAAAGTGCTTGCAGTTGCATATGTCTCTGTGAGAAGCCCAATACTTTCCTGCCACTCCTGAAATTCTCCTTGCAGGAGTTCTTGCAATTTTCTGCGTTCTTCGGCTACATTTTGATGTTTTCTCCTATCTTCTCCTAAGTGCCTGCATCCATGACCTGTTATTTTACAGAATCCCACTTCTGACACTAATTAATGTTACAACATAAAGGGCTAGCCAGACTGCAGGTGTGTAGAGATAACAAATATGGGTTTGTAAGATTCCGTAATACACAAGCATATAGGGGCTTTTATCCTCTAAATCTCTCTACTTTATTACAGATTAACATAAATACCACAAAAAACACTTCTAGCAACTATACTACTCAAAAATCATGACCAGCAAATATACCTATGATTAATGAAGTGAATATATGTATATCAAGCTATTACGAAATACTATCAGTGATCAATAATATAGTATCAATCAATAACATGGCAGCAGTCAATAATAGTAGCGATCATTCATATAACAGAAACCATATAGGTGTACAGTATTACAAGTTAGTACAAACTTACAATTAGCGAAGCAACCTATCAACAACATAACAGCAGATATGCTTATGTGGGTATATAATATTAGTATCAAGTGAATTAAACAGATTTCAGAAAGGGCCAAACTATTCCTAAGGCAAGGACAAACCAATCCCAGAAAGGGACCCAAGCATCCCAGAGGTAGGACAAAAACCTGAACCAGCTCCAGAACTGGTACCAGAGGGGGGACCAATAAAGTAACAGACAGTCTGACTTCAAAGATGATCGTCATCACGGAGTCTGCAGTCAGCCAAGTGTCCCTGCTGAGAGTCCAAGACCTCACAGAAAGTTTGTGTGGAGAATTCAGCCTGCTTAGGAAAGGAAAACTACATGTAGCACATGAAGTTCTCAGAGAGAGAGGTTACATTTTGGATACAAACCAAGTCCTTGTTATATCATAGAGACATAAGAGGGCTTAGGACATCACCACTTTAAATAGCCAATAGATGCTGTTAATTTCTATTTTTCACCTGTAATGGCCAAGAGATGATGATGGTTTTTATTCTTTCAGACCAAGTTTATTTTCCCACAGTGTTTCTACTTTTTCATAATAAATAGCCATTACAGATTCTTGGGTTTTGCACTTATTGATGGTACCTCAGGACGTCTCCAGTTTCTAGGCACCCAGCCGTACTTCAAAGATGCCAGCTACGCTTTTCAAGGATGTTTCTGGTTCCCAGCTTGAATTCCTAGGCTCACAACTCCAAGGCTGGCAGGCAATTTCTTTGTCAGTATTTTTCAGCAGATGCTTTCTTACTGTTCAGTAATTTTCCCCTTCTAACAATGCTACCTTAATGGCTGCTCGCATCAACACTAAAGTTCTCCATCTCCACTGACAGTAACTGGAACTTTGACACCTATACTACAGACATTAAATGCAGTTGTTTGCAAATGTGGACCTGGGAGTACTTGAAAGTAAAACTAGTCCTATGCAGCAAAAGTATTTGAAATCACTGCTATTCAAAACCAAACCAAAACAAAACACAAAAAAAAGACCCAAAACGCAACAAAAAACCTCCAACAAAGAAACCCAAAGGTATGCAGTAATAAAGTAAATATTTTCATCTAGTTTGTGGGAAGTATTATCTCTGTCATTATGCACTATTACAGTACATGTTCTTATTCTGTCAGTGAGCATTACCCCATCACTTCAAACCAGAACACTTCAAAATAATTTTATAGTCAGTTCTAACACCTCTGAGGCCATTATATAATATCAAGAAATAGAAACAGAGAATCATAGAATATCTCAAGTTGGAAGTGACCCATAAGGTTCATCAAGTCCAGCTCTTGTCTCCTTGCAGGACTCCCTAAAACTAAGTCATATGACTAAGAGCGTCATCCAGACGCTCCTTGAAGAGAAAAGGGGATACTTATTTTACCACCTTTCTATTCAAATAATACTATTTGGGTTTCTCCAAAAGTTGTAAACTTAACTGAAATTCTTAGGTGACTGACGGTATGTTCTGTTCACATATTCAAGGTTTGATATTAAGATGCAAGTTTTATCTAAGTCAGGCTGTCAGTGCCTTTGTATAATCCTTGTTTTGTTTCTGCAGTAATGCCTGTGTAGAATGCAATGTGGCTGACTACACAGAGTCTGCTTGGAATTGTAAGTTGTATCTTAACTCGAGGCAGGTGCAGTCATGATGCCCTGGCAGTCCAGTTCTTTGATAGTTCGCTGAGATTTCTTCAAATAAATCACACTTCTCTCACTGACTATACACCAATCTGTCCTTACAGAAGAAACAAGGAGATAGATACTTTACATCTAAGAGGTTTCATCCCTACAGGCAATCAGGTTGCAGCCCTGAGGTGCTATGGAAATTTGAAGCTGACCAGACATGTGCTTAGTGTTCTTTGCCATCTCCTGACAATTCTCCATGGCTAAATAGAAAAGGCCAGGGAACATTCTCTGGCCCACAGAACAGGTAGTATACAGTTTCTTGTAAAAAGTGATTAGAGCTAATCCACTATATATCAAATGCATGTTAGATTGTCAGACCAGCTAGTAATTCTACTTTATAATCGTTTCATAATTCACAGTTATAATGCAGATTATATATACATATAAATTTATATATAAATTTTTATCATCATTTCTATATTATTTCATGCAAAAAAAATTTGATAAAGGCACAAAGAGAAACCATACTGCATTTTCTAGAAACAAATAGCATGCTACTAAGAATTTGCAGCATTGTGCATTTTCAAATTAAAGTATGCACAAAGAAATGAGGTTAAATACTTAGATGTCATGGTCTACTAATATATATGCAAATAGTAGACCAAATCTTGAACAATCAGTCTCTTTTGTTGATATTTTACAATCAAGCTATATAACACTAGGTTGAACAATATTTAGCAATATTTGAGACAGAAATGCACACTCTTATTAACAGGTTTTTTTAGTAATTTATCTTGTTTTTTCTTCTGAATAAAATTATCCAGGTGTGTTTTCAAGGTGTAGTCTTTATTTAAGCATATATTTATGTCTTTTATGATTGATGCAATTAATGACAGTTATCGCTATTATGATTGTTTGCAAGTGTAATTTATATGTAAATTTAATTGTGAATTATTCATCTTGTTAGATTTGATCTTCCTGGTAAGTCATGAGACAGTGTCTTATATGATTGCATTGTTTTCCTGTTTTACATGCAGACATGCTATTATTTTATTGTTTTTTCTTAATGATATGAATAAATACCCGTAATGAAAAGAGAAATAATGTCTGGAAAAGATCTAAGATACCTTTAAAAAGTAAATACCTATTCTAATAAAGGATTTGATTCCCAAATCTGACAGAATCTAATCTAACAGAAACCTGAATTCTCTAATCTCTGCTTTGTATTAGAGACACTGCAGGATAAGCAAAGAATACCAAACCAAAGAGCAGCAACTGCTCACCCCATAATACTTCTAGAAACAGAACTAAGGAGTTCCCATTTCATATAGCTATGTTTACTGTCAGGCCACTGAGCCAGATCTTTCTGTCATCTAGCATTTTTGCTGCAGGGGTGGCTTCTGTGAGAAGACACCAGAAGATGCCCCCCTGTAGGACAGAGCCAGTTTCAACCACCTCCAGGACAGACCTGTGGCTGGCCAAATCTGAGCCCAAAGGCAATGCTGGTGACACCTCTGTGATAACATGTTTAAGAAAGGGCAAAAAAAAGGCTATGCAGCAGCTTGGAAAAAGAGCAGTAAGAAAATGTGACAGACAACTATATACACACCAAGGTCAGTGCAGAAGGAGGGGGAGGAGGTGTTCCAGGGGCCGGAGCAGAGATTCCCCTGAAGCCTGTGGGGAAGACCATGGTGAGGCAGGTTGTCCCCCTGCAGTCCATGGAGGTCCATGGTGGAGCAGATGCCCACCTGCAGCCCGGGGAGGACCCCATGGGCTGCAGCAGGTGAATATGTCCTGAAGGCAGGTGCAGCCTGTGGAAAGTGCACACAGGGGCAGGTTTTCTGGCAGGACCTGTGACCCCGTGGGGGACCCACGCTGGAGCAGTCCATTACTGAAGGCCTTTACCCCATGGAAGGGACCCATGCTGAAAGAGTTCTTGAAGAACTGCAGCTCATGCGACGGACCCACTTTGGAGCACTTTGTGAAAGGCTGTGTCCCATGGGAGGAACCCCATGCTGGAACAGAGGAACAGTGTGAGGAGGAAGGAGCATCAGAAACAAAGTGTTATGACCTGACTGCAACCCCTATTCCCCATTCCTCTGTGCCACTCCTGGTGGTAGGAGATTGAAGAGTCAGGGGTGAAGTTGAGCATGGGAAGAAAGGAGGGTTAGGGAGAAGGTGGGTTTAGTTTTGGTTTTATTTCTCACTATCCTACTCTGTTATTAATTGGCAATAAATTAAATTAATATTCCCCAAGCTGAGTCTGTTTTGCCCATGACACTAATTGGTGAGTAGTCTCCCTGTCTTTACCTTGAGCCATGAGATTTTAATCGTATTTTCTTCCCGTCTTCCTGAGGAGAGGGAGAGATGGAGCAGTTTGATGGACACATGGCAACCAGCCAAGGTCAACCCACTACAAAAGGCTCAGTTCTGCAAGGAAGAGAGAACTCTCCTGTCAAATGTGTGATAACTTACAACATACCAGACTCTAATTGCCATTGTGGGTTGTTTTTTTTTTTTTTTCTTACAGGAAATATATTAAGCATGTGCAGCATGGGTCCCAACTTCAAACAGCCAGCTAGCTAACTGCAACCAGAAGTGAGGTGCCTAAATCCAAGAGTGATACACTTCCATACATACTTCCCTCCAGCTTTTCCCATTGGCTTACAAGCTTATTTTTACCCTATTCTTTGGCATATAATTCTCCTATGTAAGCTATAACAAAATTTTAAAAGCTTAATTCAGGACTGTGTATTCTGTTCTTGTAATGAATTTTCTAACTTTTAGTCAATTACCAAGCATCACAATACCTAGTCTTTCTAACTTTAGCTTTCAATTCTGTGTCTGGCTCTGTCTCTGTATCTAGAGTTCTAATTGAGAAAGTTAGAGAAAAAAATATCTAAAACCCATCAGTCTTCATTCTATATTAATAGTAGATCATGAAAGAAAGTTAGCAGCTGATAGAGTTTTGAGGGAGTTAGGTATCTTAATTGACATTTGTATCTCTAGAAACCTTTTTGTTTTAAAATACTGTCAGAGAGAGTTCATCAGAAATAAAAACAGGAATCTAGTGGTAGGAAACTACCCCAGCTGAAGTCAATATCAAAATGTGGTGGATCTTGACTATGTGTATCTAGTTATACCAGTCTATTATAGACTGTAATATTCTTTATTTTCTTGACTACCTTTGGAAATTCTATCACTAACATTAAATGATCAAATGACTTTGTAAATTGCTAAAGTACACATTTACAATGTTTTGCAAGCTGCAACAGCAAGGTATTTTTCTAAATAAATAAATAAATAAATCTTAAATAGATCCATACATTTCAATGTCGCTTATTTTTAATGCATATTGTCATAATTATTGTTTTCAAGAAAGTAAATATTTCTTGTCTGGAAGTGCTCTGCTGGAACCACTGGAAGTTATGAAACACACAACTGTTTAGATGGTGAGAACAGTAATTCTTGAAGCTTAGTGAAGTTTTGCTCTATAGTTATTAAAATAAATTACAGCTTGTGAAAACTATGAAAATAATTAAATTCTGCTTGGAACAACAAAAGACTTGCTGCATTTTTTCAGAAGTTCTTTTTTAATTTGGGACTGTTGTATGAAGTAAACTGCCAATTAAAAGCATCAGAAATGCAGTACTACAATATTGGTTGTTTTTCTTAAACATTAAAGAACCTAAGAATTTTCACAAAAATTAAAAAGAACGCTATTAGAAACTTAGAGTTGAATTAGTTCTCATCACATAGCCATCTACTGCCTTATGGATTTTTCTGGTTCAGAAAAGCATAGGTTGCCTGCAGTTCTTGTGGAATGTAGATGAGTCTTCTGTGGATGCCTTAGATACCCTAGGAAATCTCACAGGAATTAGGTAACTGAACTAAGCCCTCAGTGTCATCCCCAAGAGAGTTAAGAAGAATAGAAGAAAACACGGTAGAAGGATGAAGAAATATCTGGAAATTCTTTTCACTTGTCCTATAAAAATGAGCAAGGTTAACTAAATTAAGAAGTGACAGACTCAAGAGTATTTATAAAAGGAAAGAGCTTATATATGGACGTACAAATGGTAGACATTACTGACAAACGAGGTTGCAGAGACCAAAAAACTGGACTCTGGAAAGGAAGTTCATCTGAACCACTGTTATTAGGTCATGTTAGGAAATAGAAATCTGAAGGAATATTAAATCTCATGTCTGTGTCTTAGAAACAGCTTTTTAGTCAATAGAATATAAAACACCACTGAGAAGGGGGGGCACTAGAACAAATGAAGACAATTATTCTAAAACAAGCTTTTGTTCACATTCTTATAACTAATGCTGGATGGTATGGAAAATATCTTTAATTGACTCTGGCATTTTCAAAAATACTGTCACAAAAGATTTTAAGGCATGCCATTATTGTGAGCTCTAAAACACTCAAATGTAGCAGCCAGGAAAAATTAATATACAGGAAAAATCATTGTTGCTCCTAAACCACTATACTCAAATAATGGAGATTGGCTATTGTGGTGAAAACTGCAGACATGTTCAGAGTTTCAAAGTGGTATAAAAGGTGTAGGATAAAGTTCTTAAGAAAAGAATGGAGATTTCTGAGGGAAGATAATTTAGAAACAATTAGCTTGCATGTTCTTAATACTTTGTATTCTTTTCAATGTTTAAAACCCAGAACAAGAGAAAACGAATAACATGTCTAAAAAAATAAGTTTGTTATTAAAAGTAAGAAAAATAAAAATATATTGACTACCTCAAACTAATGGCTTCATAGAATCTGGAAACTCCAGTGCAACAAAGGCCAATTTTCAAATTCAAGCTTTAATGCTCTTTTGTCCAGTTTAACAATTTTCTGGAGGACTGCCAAAGTAATTCACCAAGTTTTAAAAACATGACCATTTACATTCAGTGAGCTAATATTTATTTATTTACTTATTTATCAATCCACTTAATTATATTCTGCAATATTTTCTCAGTGTTTTTGTCTCTGAATTTATATATTAGCCTAGTGGGGGCGGGGTGGGGGAGGGGAAGGTGAAAGATTACATTGGTTATTTACGTTTTGGAAGTTTTGTATTTAGCTTCTCTCCCCTTTCCCCACCTATAAAAAGTGCAATATATCTTGATTCTTCTAAAAGAAACATTTGACATGGAAACATCTCTAGTCTGCAAGAGTAGTTCTGTTACAGTGATGTTACTTTTTTTTTAATAAAAAATAGGCAGCTATGAAAAAATTAAGGGATTTTTCCTTGTTTGATGAAGTGGAGTGAAATTCAGTTGGCAGTTCAATCACATACATCTGGATAACTATATAAAGGTAATAATACATACAAGGTGGTTATCTAAGCTTCCATTTAAAATCAGATATTAATGTTTTGGCTGCTAAATAAGGCTCATAGTAGTTGATCTTTTGAATTACTCCCTGGCTTTATTGAAAGTATACACTCAGGAAGACACCTGAATTTCTGTGTCTTAATTTAGAATTTCAGTCCCAGTTGGAGTACAAGCTGGGTGCCAAATCATACATGCTGTAGTGTCTCTTAGTGTCCAACTGACTGTGTAGTAGGGTGTTGTTACTTTTTAAGTTCTTTGTTAAATTAGTTAATTCTTTGCAAACATCACAGATACCACTGGACATCCAATTGCATTGAGTGCCTATATTTAGGTAATCTAATAAATGGTATTTCTGGGGGAAAAAAAAAGCAATTGTGACTCTTTTAGAATCGGCTGGTGAAAATGAGTCTTGCTTACTTTGGATATTCCTACTAAGCTGAAACTTACTGGAGAAGATGGTGTTTGAAAGCTTTTTGATAAAGTGTTTATCTTCCGGGGATCTTCAAGCATAAGGACTGTCCTCTGAAACAAAACACAAATGACATTTCACACAGAATAATGTGAATGTATGCTTTGCACAGATTTTGAACCAAGAAGATTTCCTAAGTTTAGAGGTAGTGTCTAGAAGATGGCACAACTACGTCTATGTAAAATGTTCAACTGGTTCACTCTGATATGTGCCCTACTGTCTTTAACATTAGAGGAGAGACTCGTTAGTAGGTATTATGGGGCTTTCTTAGCCAGCATACCTGTGTTCCTTTCCTGTAGAAGCCAGAGTGAAAGAACATGTACTATACACCTAGATCTTGCTTCAAAATACAGGGAAGATTTACTGGCATGTGTATCTGCACCCTGGTGTGGAAAAGCTCTTGAGTTTCATAAGTTTAATGAAAAAATAGAAGAATGCTCATTTTCTGATATAAATGTCAGGTAAAATGGCAAGGATCGTCTATAGATCATGGAAGATCTTTAATGACAAGTTCAGTTAAACAAATAAGGGGGGAAATAGAATGAGAGCACTACTAAAAGAAGGACTGTTTTCAAAATCAAATAGGCTCCATTAAAAATATTGTGAAAAAACATGAACTGCTGAGGCAACAAGTGAATGGGTGATGCAGATGTTGATCAAAATATGTTTTTTTTTTTCCAAAGTGTATTACATTCTGAAGTTTAGGGCTTGACTAGAACAAGTGAACTTGAGAATAGCAGATTTAGCATAGCTAGAGCACAGAAGACATTTAAAAGGAAAATAGAAATGTCTATTACACCAAATTGTCTGCATTCCCAGGGAAGAATAGTGGTTTTGCCAACAATTTGATGTCTGCAAGGAGGGATAAGTGTGAAATGCTAAGCATTCATTCAGATAAAGCATTGAAAAACAAATTATGAGGAAAAGCTACAGCTATAGGTTTGCAAGAGGTTTATATTGTACTGTGCAGAAGAACATTGAGAATATAATGTAGGAAATACCACAAATCAAGACATTTCACTCAAGCAAGCCACACAGACAAAGAAGTCCAGTGAGTACAAACTTCTGTGAGGATACCAGTGCCTCCTCCCTCCACAAAAATAGAGACATATATTAAATGTCCTAACAGGCCTAATATAACTCATATATGTACAAGGAAAATGTCAAAAGCAGGTTTTCTATGAAATAGCCATACCAGCAGCACCAAGAGTGGTACTGTGATATTTATAATCATTCCACATCATCAAAAAAATCTGAACAGATATGAAATTCTTTAAAAAAACCACAAACGCAGAACACAACAAATGACAGTAGCTCAGAGACTGGAAAAAAATCACTCTGATATGTTTAATGTCTTAACAGGTGTAACTTATTTAACTTGGTTTAGATGTGCTTAATACACGCTTTCACATCTGAACAAGTGTTCTACAGTCCTTTTACATATGTCTGTCAGTATGAAATCAAATTGCACCCCAAGAATTACTATTTCTATAGCTAATTATGAAAGAATTTAAGTGGGAAGTTCAGATGTTATTGTCTCCTCTGTGGACATTGAAAATTTCATCCAACAAAATATCTACTGGAATATTTGAGAATCAACATGCTTTCCAAATCTGTGTAAACACAGTATCTTCTGTGATGAATGTCATTGAAAATAAGGCCAAAGCTGGAGATGAAATGTCTGATTTTGTCAAAGAAAAGAGAAAAATAAAAGGGAAATTGAAAAAGTAAGTTTATCATCATATGTGACAGAATTTATGTATATTACTCATACACATTTTAATGAAAGAGTCCATAATAGATACCTTCATTTCTCCATATGCCTTCAAACTTTGAGCAAACCATACTGTAGAAAATCATAGTCTACTCTACCTGCGAGCATAAAAATTTCCATAGGAAATGCATTCATGATGGCATTCATCTTATTTATTTCAAACACTGAAAAAACATACTTGGTTGAATTGAATAATTCTCTACAGGTAATATATCTGTTATAGATGCCTCTTAAGGACAAAGTTAGGCTTCCTTAAATATAGGTGTGCAGTGCCATCAAAGGCACACAAATATATTTCTCTTGGCCTCCACATGCTGCTCCAAAAAGGTCTGGGATTATATAGAACTACTTTATTATGTGCCAGTCCTGTGCTGATTACCTTAGGACGTTTCAAATGACAGTAGAAGAGTCTGTCTAAGCAACTGAGTTGTCTTAGAAGTCTGAAGTTGCATGACGATTCTCACAGTAGGAGCAGATGTTTCAGTAAGGAAGCTCGAAGCTCATCTGTGGTTCCAAACATTGCTTTCAAAGCTTGCTAGGATTTCTTAACACGTCACTGAACACGAGGTATTTTTAATTAAATAACCAAGGCAAAGTGAACTAACATTTTTATTGGCTGTTTTTCATTCATAAAATGTGGACTGAATTCAGTTTTCCCTATGTGCTGGTTTTGGCTCGGAGAGTTAATTCCCTTCATAGTAGCTAGCATCAGGCTATGTTTTGGATTTGAAATGAAAACAGCACTGATAACCCAGGGATGTTTTCATCACTGCTGAGCAGGGCTTACCCAGAGCCAAGGCCTTTTCTGCTCCTCACCCCACCCCACCAGCGAGCAGGCTGGGGGGGCACAAGGAGCTGGGAGGGGGCACAGCCGGGACAGCTGACCCCAGCTGACCCAAGGGATATTCCAGACCATACGATGTCATGGTCAGTATATAAAGTTGGGGGAAGAAGAAGGAAGGGGAGGACATTCGGAGTGATGGCGTTTGTCTTCCCAAGTCACCGTTAGGCGTGATGGAGCCCTGCTGTCCTGGAGATGGCTGAACTCCTGCCTGCCCGTGGGAAGTGGTGAATGAATTCCTTCTTTTGCTTTGCTTGTGTGTGCGGCTTTTTCTCTGCCTGTTAAACTGTCTTTATCTCAAGCCACAAGTTTTCTCACTTTTATCCTTCTGATTCTTTTCCCCATCACACTGGAGGGGGAGGAATGAGGTGCTGTGTGGTGCTTAGTTGCTGGCTGGGGTTAAACCAAGACACTCTACAAAGGTGATTAATGCTATTTGTAACTCCCTGTAGTATCCTGTCTCACCTGCAGTTGTTACTCTGATTTTGGTCTTGTGTCACAGCTTCTTTCAGACCTCTCAAAGGCCACATTGCACACAGTGTTAGACATTTACATATGGGCCAGTGTCTTCATGCTCTCTGCTTCCCAAGGTCAATTGTTAACAAACTTATTTTCAAACAAAAAACCATTATGTTACAATGCCGATGGGTTTCAGACATAAGTGTGTGTGCATCTGTAAACACAGGCATCTGCAGGTGTGTATATATACACAGTAATAGTTATAAAAGGTCAGAAACCTCTAAACCCCAATTTTTTAACAAAAAAAAATGTAACTGAAGCACTGGAAAATTCCATTCCAGGTTCTTACAGTTACTCACCTATATGAAAGAGAATTCCTGCACCAGAACTTCCTCAGTTTCACAACACAAGGAGCAAAGCAGGAAAATGACCTGAAATAGCAGGTTTGCATAACAGCAGAATACAATCACTGTCTAAAAAAAAAATAATCAAAACTAATCCCTTATCTGTTAGGATAGTGAGGGGGAAAAGTAAATGATGTTACAAACAAACTTTCTAAATTAAATTTTCTAAAGTAAAAAAACACAAAGTCACCAACTCCAGGTTTTATTTTAGAGAATGAATTGTTGATGAAAGGAAAAGGAAAAATTACAGTGATTCCCCCCCAAACCCAAATCTGGAGATTAAAAATAAAAGTTTCATTGGGAAGTCTTGGTATGGCAATATATGTCGTTATATCTGACATAAAAAATAGTAGCCAACATGAACACACAGAATATACTTTTACTTGTGTAACAGAACCAGAGACAGGAACCTCTGAATACTTAAGACTAAGCTTGTGGTGAAAATAAGTAAAAACAACAACAAAAAAGTTTCAATAAATGCAAAGCACTGCACATGAGACAAACTAATTAAACACACACATATCTGATACATCCTGGGGACATAGACAAAACACCTAAATTTACAGAATCACAGAATGACAGAATGGTTGAGGTTGGAAGGGACCTCTGGAGGGTCATTTGGTCCAACCCATCTGCTTAAGCAGGGCCAGCTAGAGCTATGTCCAGATGGTTTTTGAATATCTCCAAGGATGGCGACTGCACAGCCTTTCTAGGCAACCTGTTCCAGTGTTTGACCACCGTCACAGGAAAAAAAAAAAAGAAAAAAGTGTTTTCTTGTATGTGCAACTACAAACAGACTCTGTGGGAATTACTAGAAAATTTAGCAGTACAATTCTTTGTGAGTGTTCTTAAGGAAAAAGAACTACACTAACTGTGCCTCGGATAGAGAAAACAGTAACGGCAAGATACATGTTTATTCCAGTGCTTCAAGCATTAGATGGCATATGAATCACTAAAAGAGAACATGAGGAAGGAAAACTACTGACTAAACAGGCATCTGTTTTATGTACTAGTCATTTAGGGGCTAAAATTCTACCACATTTTATTCTACATAGACAAATAAAGTTGTAGAAAGTTTTACTAGATGAGAATGGCTGCACTTCCTCCCAGTTTTTCACAGAAATATATGTTAGTAAGAAAAGAACTTGTTGACTAATGTGCCTAATACACCAAAGATATGATATTATATACATATCCCCCCATGCTTCCTTGGTCTAAATCAGGCGAAATTTGTATTCTCCTGTGTAGTCCCAGGAAACTGTGCTTCATGTAGCTGTACTCAGTGTACCAAGACCTGAAGAAAGTGATTTTAAAGCAGAAAGAACAAGGGCCTGCACTGTTAACCAAGCAATCAATTTCTGCAGATAAAGTTGCAGTAGACCAAAATCTGCAGTAAAGCTCATGGCTCATGAGTTACACAGGGCGATGAAGAAATACGTCTTTGGGGTTTATACAAAACTACCCACATATACATATTAAATCATGATTTAGGTATTGATGGGTACATCTACACTGCAAAGCAAAAGAAAGGAGAAAGAATATTCAAGCATTGGATCCCACTCATCTGACAAATTTCATCCTTAGGGTGCTCCCTGTGTCTGTTCTGAATCGTACCCACTAGCTTTCCCCAAGTCAGACTTTATACGGTGGGTTAGCCGTGCTTAGAGAGGGTTTGAAGCCATTTGGCTTCAAGGCCATGGAGCAGTGGATGTGCCTCTTTTATTAGCTCTACAATTATATTACGATTCTGATAAAATGCTACAATTAAAAAGCCTAGTATCACCCATTAAATTTCTTTTGCAGTTGAGTTTTCTGCAAGCACAGAGTTCTGTCTCTGTGCATACCCTGATTTGCTCCACTTTATAATGTTAAGTTATTTAGCACCATATTCTAATGCTTTATTTGGATGAAGGAATTAAGTGTAAAGCCACTGAAGGGCTTAATTAGAAAGGCTTTCTCAAGTTATGTCTTATGTCCCCTAACAAGATTAATTTCTCCACAAAATGTCATTGTAATTACCCCCCTCTTCTCACAGTGTCATTCTGGAATATAACAGTCTTATGGGTAAAGCACTTTTAAAATGTATGAGGTACAGCTTCAGTTTCCTCTCATGTAGTAGGTCAAAATTGTAGTGCCTCAACTACTAGGTTACTGAGTATCCTATTTTGGGAAAGATTTGGTGTGAAGATGCTAATTTTTCATCTATCTCTTTGAAATTGTGCTATTGTCTACTACTACTACAACTTCCTAAGCTGGGGGGAAAAAAGAGGAAAAAAGAACACCTAAGTATGACTGTATACCCTAAAGGTTAAGAAACTGATAGAAAAGGACAGAGTTAAGGGTTGTGGCCACAGCAGCAAAGACCAAAGAAAACAATCTTAAGAGCAAGCTACAAATGGATTTGTCCCTCTCTTTTGCCCCCCTGTGCTCTAACCACAAAATTAGAGAATCACATCGTCTGTTCCACTCTTTTGTTTGTGATTTTTTTTTTCTTTAACTCAGAGACTCTGTACTTCTTTTTGCACAGGATCAATGTAAGCAGGTGGGGTTCCCTTTAACTAGACAAAATAACCTTCTTTATAAGCTGGCATGGTATTATTGTTTTCTAAATATTGTATTACATGCAAAGAAAAAAATTACATTGATATAGCTAAGAATGTATGTGTAAAGATGCCAAAATGGCCTGGTGTAACACTTTCAGAGACCTTTTGCTGTGTATTCTTTCTAGATGAATTTTCAGTGGGATCTACTAAATTAAAATAAAATAATTTTTTTTAAAAATTTGCACATTCTGATAGAATGTCATTTAAAAAAAAAATCTTCCTCTTGCAGGAAACTAAATCTAATTAAAGACTTGGCTGAAACATAACCCTGAAATACCTGGTACAATAGCAATGAGATATGTTACATTGAGTTAACTCTGTAACACAACTTGGCTGATTTGTTTCAGTACCCTTTTTATTGGAAAAAATATGAGTCTGTAACTTTACCTCAAAAGAAATTCTATATTGCCCAGTGAAAGCAATTAATCTTTTCTAGTACATTTGAGGTTTTGGAGTTTTTTTTTTCTTTTTCTTTGTTTTTTTCTTCCCCAAGTATACAAACCACCAACATATCTTCACTGTAAGCATTGATTTAATGGCATTTTTAGGGATTGCTAAGTAGGCCCTCATTAGTTGTTAAAATGAATACCATTAGCTACATTGATATTAATAAATATCACCTTGACTTTTGCAACACTGGCTCCCACAAAACTCTGTTATCAAAGTTAGGGCATTAGGGTCTGCATGTTTTTACAACCAGATGGGTAAAAAATGGCTTGAATGATAAGGCTCAGTTTATAGTGGTTAATGAGTTGTACTCTACCTACAGTACAGTAAAAAGAGGACTACTGCATGAGTCTATCCTGGAACCTGTCCTGGTTAACACCTTTATCAATGACCCGGAGAAAAAAACAGAGAGCACCTTCATCAAGTTTGAAGATGACACCAAATTGCGGGAGCACTAACTGATGCACTGGATGGCACGGTGACCATTCAGAGAGACCTGCACGGGCTGGAGGAGTTGGCCAATAGGAACCTCATGAAATTAATGCAATGTCCTGCCCTGGGAAGGAAGATCCTCCTGCAGCAATACAAACTGGGGACTGATGGGCTGGGGAGCAGCCCCAGCTGGGCTGCCAGACCTTTGGGCCCCCAGGAGCCCTTGGGCTCCTCCCAGCATGGACCATGGGGTGCTAATGGCTTTCTGTAACAGTGCCTCTTTCTTCTTGAAGGAAACTGGGGGGGGGCAACATTAGGACTGACAGGACCATTGAAAGGGGGTATGTAACACCACCAAGAAGGGGTAGATGATAGGAAAATTATGTATAACAATTCTCACCGTAAAACTAATGAGACTTTAGTGCACTGCTTAAGTAATTTGGGTGGTTAGTCTGTTAGATGTTAACTAGACTAATAAAAAAGGGTATGCTCCCTTCTGTTACAGTAAGATTTTGAGTGTAAGAGGGGTTCTTGAGCAAGAAGAATCCGATGTTGGAAATGGACAGTTTTCTTCACTTTTGCATGCACATCGGGTCATTTTTGTGCATTTCGAAATGCAGAATACTTAGTTGTTCTTACTTTATTGGCTTGTAAATCCCAAGTTAAATTCAAGTTTTATTATGTATGCTATGTTATCGTACATAGTATGGATACTGGTTCTTTGTTGTTTTTAAAATAAATAATATAAATTTTAGAGTAAAATTTTTTAATAATAATTATTATAATTATGAATATGTATACACATTTGTGATGGGTTGACCCTGGCTGGACGCCAGGTGCCCACCAAAGCCGCTCTATCACTCCCCCTCCTCAGTTGTACAGGGGGAAGAAAATATAACAACAGGCTCGTGGGTCAAGATAAGGGCAGTTTAATATGCGAAAGCAGAGGTCGTGCGCGAAAAGC
>JANZLQ010000008.1:12563185-12573922 GCA_026212715.1 Elanus axillaris
AGCCGGGAGTGAAGTAGTGCCCGGGAAGAAGGGAGGGGTGGAGGGAAGGTGTTGTGAGATCTGGTTTTATTTCTCATTACACTACTCTGATTTGATTTGTAATAAATTAATTTCCCCAAGCTGAGTCTGTTTTGCCCGTGATGGTGAGCATTGAATTGTCTCTCCTGTCCTTATCTTGACCCACAAGCCCTTTGTTAGATTTTTTTCTCTCTCCCCTGTCCAGCGAAGAGGGAGGGGAGTGATAGAATGACTTGGTGGGCACCTGGCGTCCAGCCATGGTCAACCCACCATAACCTGCCAGTCATGAAAGAGCTCATAGAAGCTGTTACCTGCAGGGCCCCCTGGAAGCTTCCAGAACTGTTCCCTCTGACAGGATGGCTACCTCTGAAGCTCTTTAACCGGAAAAACCAAACTGGCTCATGTAATCTTATACAACTAATAGAGAAGAAAAAGAAGTGGAAGCACAATAATTATAAACGTGCCTGCATGTGAGTGTGTGTGCATGTGTGTGTGTAACTAGAGACGGTCATGGTTAATCCAAGAAGTGAGAAAAATAAATCTGTCAATTGTACCCCAAAAATGTAAATTAGATCTCACTTATATTTTAGTAACAGGCCTAAATATCTCTCAATTAAAATATCTAAGCAGAGGAAAGGGGGCAGGAAGGAGGAGAAGAGGAAGGCAGGTCTTAATCAGTGGGGCCCAGTGACAGGACCAGACACAATGGGCACAAACTGAAGCACAGGAAGTTCCCTCTGAACATCAGAAAACACTTTTTTACTGTGGGGGTGACTGAGCACTGGCACAGGTTTCCCAGTGAGGTTGTGGAGTCTCCATCCTTGGAGGTGTCTTCCAACCTCAGCCATTTTGTGATTCTGTGATTCAGTTCTGTGTTACTTTTGGCAGAGATGAATAGCTTTCATTACAGTCTTTTCAACTTAAGTCTTCAAAAACCTACATTCTCTATTTATAAACTACCAACTACCATGGCAACTAAACATAACATTTCTTCAGCATTTTAATAAAATTGATATGAAGCTTCAAACAAAGATACTGACACAGTATTTTAATTTAGCTGTAAAATGATGCTCTGAGCTTAAATCCAAGGGGACAAAATATAAATCTTCTAAATGCCTATTCTATAAGAGCTGACTCCTAACAAAAACATTGACAGACATTTCCATCTATTTCAAGAGACAAATATGAAAGGGTTTTTTTCTGCATCTTTATAAAAAGACTAATTGGAAACTTCAGGGAGTGAATGAGTTTGCTAATCACTGATCATGTACACTTGAAAATAAGGAAACTTTATCTAAGTCTAAAACTAAAATCTTAATCAGCAGGATGGTTGCCAATTAACTTCATGTGGATATTCATCAGGACTCCAATGATGTGGTTTAGAAAGAGGATTTTACAACAAAACCAAATATGTAGAAAGTGCTTTGGCACTTCTAGGCATCCAAAGTACAAAATTATCAAAAGGATCTCCAGGGCAAGCAAGATCCATCACTGGAGGATACTAGTATTTGGTCTTTGTGTTTCCCCAAGGCATTCTACTTCAGTAACGAGACCACTAATTCATCTTGTAAGACTTCACAGGATAAAATGTTCACTTTCTTCACTGATAAATTGATTCATGAATTCAGAAGAGCTCCAAAGAACACAAATTTCAAAGACAGAACATTTGTTAAAAGTTTAGTGGTTTAACTGCAAAAAAATATGCATCTAAAGTCCTACAGCTATTTTGCATATATAGAAGTTTACTGCAGATGCACCTTTTTTTTTTTTTTAAGAACAATGTGTATCAGGAAATACCTTTCATCATCTTCCCTTCCTTCAGGGTTTTTTTTATTTTTATTTTTTTTTATTTTTGAGGGTGCAGTATTTATCAAAAGTATTAGGAACTCCATCAGCTGTGTGCACTGAGAGTGGCTTTAAGAACTCTTTTTGGAAAATGGAAGTCTAAGAAAACATCCAAGGATGAAGGATGACTGGTAGAACTTTAAAAACACTGCTTTTGGAGAATTCTTAAAACCACCACCCCTCCCTAAGCCCCTCCCACTGTGGTCGTGGTAGCAGCAATGGAGGTGCAGCCCAGCATGGGCAGAGCAGGTCTCCCTCAGGGGGCTGGGGCAGCTGTGGCTGGTTGGGGCTGGTTGGAGCAGGTTTGCTCCCCGTCCCCACTGGCTGATGTGACTGACGCTGGTGAAAATGGCCAGATGGGGTTTTGTGGGGGCCACCTGCAGCCCTCCCCTGCTGGGAGCCCAGAAGACAGCTGATGGGAGCTGGAGAGGAAGTAATGCACCCCAAGATGTTTCCACTTGTGCTCATTTTATGGCCAACAGTAATATTTGCTGGGCTGCTTTGGACTGTTTCAGTGTCTTTTTTTCCAATTGCTGTTTCATCAGAACTGTTTTGTTCTTGGTAGGGAGAAGAATGATTCAGATAGATTGGCATTTTCTGACGTAAATCTGTTTAGTTAAAAATATCCTTGTCTACTCTGCCAAATACACGTATGCCAGCACTGTGCAGTTCAGCAAAATACGTAAGCATGTGATTTAAGCATATAATTGAGTACAATCTTGTTAGGTAGAGATTGCTTAATTAAAGTCAAGTATTAATTAGGTTCCTTCCAGATGATTCAAAGGGCCCTCATCATTGCTTACTCTTATTAATCCCAACCTAAACAAGTTGTATGGTGCTTCAAGCCTGTTACTCTTGTTTCCCTGCTCCTTGTTTGGCACACTTTAAAGGCTATATTTGCTCCATATTTGCTGCTATACAGAGAAGAAGAAAGCTTCAGCCTTTATATTTTATGGATATTTAAGTGTCTGTATTTATACTTTTAGGCTAATTAGTGGGTAGTGTCATGGTTTAACTCCAGCCAGCAACTAAGCACCACGCAGCCGCTCACTCACTCCCCCCAGTTTATATACTAGACACGACGTCCCATGGTATGGAATACCTCCTTGGCCACTTTGGGTCAGCTGCCCTGTCTGTGTCCCCTCCCAACTCCTTGTGCCCCTCCAGCCTTCTCGCTGTCTGGGCATGAGAAGCTGAAAAATCCTTGACTTAGTCTAAACATGACTTAGCAGCAACCAAAAACATCAGTGTTATCAACATTCTTCTCATACTGAACTCAAAATATAGCATCCTACCAGCTACTAGGAAGACAATTAACTCTATCCCAGCTGAAACCAGGACAGGTAGTTATGGAAGCATATAAGGTCAGGGCAGATGTATTGTGATATGTTGTCTTGACAGAAATCATGACAGATGTAAAAGAGTTTTTTTTCTAAATGTCAGTTTTTTAGAGAGTGGAATTTGGATAATATGCACCAGGACTGGAGAACCCTGCACAGGTATCCTGAATTGTGAAACCAGACAAGTCTCTGGATGTGATGAGGGAATAACAGGAATAGCAGAGTGCAGATTAGAAAGCCTCTGGGATTCAGCTGTGTTGGCAGAAGACACAAAAAAAAGGAATCCATATTTTATGCTTGGTCTTCCTGCCAGGGATCAACAATGAGTACTAGCAAAGTAGTGTTGAGTTGCAAGCTTTGAGAACTGCAAATTTGACTGCTGTGAGATGTGCGGCTTGAAAATCTGTATTTCATGTACTGCACTTAGTTAGAAGACACACAAACACAAACAAAGGATAGGAAATAGTCTGACAAGTTGCAATCACCTCTAATGTCACTTTTGAATATGTGAAGTTTTAATTAACAACATAAGGACAATTTGTTTGTTTTGTATCATAGAATCATGTATGGCTGGCCAACATCTGCTCCAAAAGAGCTTGTAAAACTACTGAATTGCAGAAATTATAAGAAAGAACTACATGCTTATAAGACTATAACTCATTAAGACAGCCTAATTCTAGTGAGTTGAAAATTAGAAGCATTCACTATGTAGCCAAAACACCTATAAATTAGAAGTCCATTAATCAGCATATAATTGAAATTAGTTTACTTTGAAATCAAATGTAATCTTGCTAAAATGGTGTAAGCAACAACAGTATTTAAATATTTTGTAATACTGTGATGGTATAGCCAGACACAGTGCACAAGCATTTTATATAATTCTGTGAGCAATGTGACCAACAAAAGGGCAAACAAAAACGTGTAGTTGAACTTAGGAAGCATGAGAAAGCATATAAGCAAGGACTGAGGTTGGAGAAATTGCAAGAGGAAGAGCAAAGAACAAGAAAAGCACAAGGCTTGCTTTGGGGTTAGGACTTGGAATAGACAGAAATTTTGATGAGTACAGAAAAAGCATACCTGGAAAAACTGAAAACAAGACAAGCACCACTGGGAGCAGATGAGAACCCCTCTCTGGGAAAGTGGCTAGAAAGAAACCCAAGGATGACTCAGCGAAGATGTAGAGGAAACAAGATGAGCTCACTTCTGTACTGATTTCTCTCACCAACGAGCTCTCAGACCTGATCATTGTGACCTCTGCAACTGCGGACTGTCACAGACAGTAGCCCTCAGTGTTGACCTTATGGCATGGTACTATATAATCACTGCTAATTTAGGCAATTATAGTTAGACTTTGTCAGCTTTGTATATGTAGCAATGCTAACTAATAATTTGTAAGAACTAACCATTCTACCAAGTGTGCTGTAGATTAATTAATTGAGTAAAATTGATTTTTAAATTTTAAGACATGCCTCATTTGTCAGTCTTCTAAACACTCCCTTCACAGCAATCTCTAATTCTTTAATTGTGTTTATGCACATATGTGCAGTTGCAACAAATGCTTATTTGAGTGAAGGAGCAACAGACCTGACTGATTAGTGTGGTGATTTACTCTGTCATAAAATTACCAGATAATGCAGTAACTCTCAGCTGAGGCTATGCAGTGGGAGAGTTAGTTATTATTTATCTTATTTTTCACTTGTAGTAACACTTTTGTAACTACTTCTGCACTTTCCGGCTATCTCTGTGTACCAAATGTAAGAGGAACCTAAAGTCACTTCTATTTTAGACCTTTGATAGGTATCTAAATTAAGTAAAATGAAATTTAGGCAGAATACTTAATTTTTTACTTTAAGAATGTATTAAGGTTGAGTTTCAGTTCTTATATTTCTCAGTTTCATTTACACTGCAGACAGTATGAAGCATTCTTAAAATAAAACAATGACACTTCTTATGTATTTTGAAATATGGCCCAGGAATTCAGAAATAGAATATCTGTAGAATTAGGCTTACTGCCTTCAGTCAGACTACTAATTTTTTCAGTTAAGTAACTCCTGAGGTGCTTCAATGGACTAGGGCTTAAGGACTTTACAACAATACTTGAAATATATTCTCCTATCAGAATGTGTGTCATTCACTTTCTTGTGCAATATTTTCAGGAATAGTTGCAATGTCCTTAACTGTTTTAAAAATAAATAATCATATCAAACCAAAATACAGAAACAGAAGTTTTGGTATATTGTCCCTTTATGCTGGAGATTGAAATATTTTGGTGTGCTTTATTTCAATGATTTTATAAAGCAAATTTTCAGGCTTTGACCCACATGCAAAACAGTACAAGAAAGTGGATCTTCCTGACCACTGGTGATAGTACAAGCATTTTAGTCATGATGATTAAGATTGTTAGAATGTGTCCTTGGACTTTTTCTAGAATGTATCTGATTGAATTTAATGTGTTGCTAGGAAATTTCCAATAGTTCAACATTAATTTATGAAGCTTATTTAAGATTTTTTTGTGCTTTTACATTTCAGTATACATTTAGATGTCCTCTAGAAATGGCTCTCATGGTTTAACCCTAGCCAGCCACTAAGCACCATGCAGTTGCTTACTCACTCCCCCACGGTGGGATGGAGGAGAAAATCAGAACGGTAAGAATGAGAAAACTCCTGGGTTGAGATAAAGACAGTTTAATAGGGAAAGCAAAAGCTGTACATGTAAGCAAAGCAAACCAAGGAATTAATTCCCTACTTCCCATTGGTGGGCAGGTGTTCAGCCATCTCCAGGACAGCAGGGCTCCATCAACGCCTAACGGTGACTTGGGAAGACAAATGCCATCACTCTGAATGTTCCTCCTTTCTTCTTTTTCCCCCAGCTCTATATGCTGAGAGTGACACCATATGTTATGACACCATATACTTTTGGTCAGTTGGGGTCAGCTGTCCCGGCTGTGTCCCCCCCAATACTCCTTGTCCCCCCCCAGCCTGCTCGCTGGTGGGGTGGGGTGAGGAGCAGAAAAGGCCTTGGCTCTGGGTAAGCCCTGCTCAGCAGTGACGAAAACATCCCTCTGTTATCAACACTGTTTTCAGCACAAATCCCAAAACATAGCCCCATACTAGCTACTATGAAGGAAATTAACTCTATTCCAGTTGAAACCAGCACAATGGCTTTAAACTTAAAAATTTCTTGAATGTCTATACTGTTAAATAGTAAAATTCCAACTGAAAGTGAAGAGCTGTTGGGTACAGAAGCAAAAATCAGTAAAACATATTACTGTTGACATAGGCAGGAATGTTTTCTTAATTTGAATGTAGCATTTTTTTAGATTTTATTTGTTATACTCACCTGTGCAAGCTTTCTGTTTTTTGCCCAATTCCATCAGTTACAAATTGTAAATTGTACTTCGAATTTTACTGTCTGTTGTGCTGAAACCCATAAATGAATTTTCTCAAAATAATTCTCTCTTTACAGATGAATTTTTTTTCCTCTTGTCAAAATTGTATCCACTTGTATTCCTGTTTTCATCATAATTACTGATGGTTTTCTTCCAAAGAGATTTGGCTAAGTATATTACTACATTTTCCACTACAGAATTCAGTATAGACTCTGCCTGGGTGAATAGTTCTCTATAATGTGAGTCGTATTCTTCACCAATCTATTTCAGCAGTCTAGATTATCCCAGGAAATTTATCTGTTCCTTCTGGCTGAACACTGTCTAGTATCAGTGTGAAAACATCTCAGTAGGGACCAAGATGATAACGTATTTTCTGCTTTCTTTTTATTCTCAAGTCCTTATTACTCCATTTTTAATTATAATTCTTGTTATTATTTTACCTCAGTTTGTGTTCTATACAAAGCAACTGTTCATGCTTAACAAAGAGTGGGTATTCATTTTCACTTATTCAAAGCAATGCTATTAACCACTACAGTATTACTTACCATGTTTAATGAGGCTTGGGACAAACCTTAGTGAAGTCAATAGCAAATTTTCTATTAAGTACAATGATGTAGAGTATATACTGGATTTGGAGTGGATCTTTATTTTAATTTTAAATAAAAATTTAATATTTAACTAATCTTTAATAATAGTAATAAGTCATACAATTATTAACATTGCTGTTTGGGAAAATGGAATCTCTTTGTGAAAAGTATGTGATTAATGTTTTGAGCTGCATTCTCTCCAGAATAAGAACATTAAATCTTATATGACATCAAAGCATAACATATTTAAGAGAACATGTTAATATCAATACCTTTAAAACCCAAACAAAAAATCCTCTGCAAAATGTCAAGCTGCTTGAATAGATTTCCTTCTGAGCATCTCGGTGAAACCTGGGAAAAAATGAAACATGATTATTATGAGTAAGAAGAGAAAAACTAAGAAGAGAACTTTACTCCTGAAATAATGGACTGTAATGCTACTGTAGGTGAAAGAAACTTATAGGCTTTGGTCCAAGATTCTATTTGAGCTTCTACTGTTTTTGCTTTGCTGGGTTTTTTTGTTTGTCTGTTTGTTCTCCCCAAAATACCTTTATTGGAAAATTAAAACTCTCAAGCCTGATCATCTTGACTTCCATGCCTAAGAAACACTAAAGCCCATAGTCATCAGTGCTATCTATACAGCATCAACTATGTGGCATTGCATACTCAGAGATAATGTAGGATATGATTGTTGTGTTGAAGTTTTAAGATTTCATTTTAAGGTTCAAAGCTAGCCTTATTCTTCAGTTTTTTAGACAATCCCATCACAGAGAATTCTAATTCCCCAACTGATTTTTTTTTTTAGTTGTAACATTAGATATTCCAGTTTTATTAATAATAACCTAATGACATACAAGGAAAGAAGTAGAAGAATAGTACTAGTAAAAGTTCTGAAATGGAAAGTAACACTGGTAGTTTAATGCTAATATTTTTAATAGAAAAAAAGATTTTGCAAGATGTCAAAGTCTTTAACTGGTAGAGGTTTGAAGTCAATGTAGTCTTGTGTTGAGGGTTTGTTTGATTGTTTGTTTTTCTTATGATCTAACCTACTGATTTTAATATACTGAAATGCATGTTGAGCAGCAAAATAAAAGCCAAACAGATGTTTACTTATATGTATTCATTTGGAATAGTGATATTTGTTCATATGGCCAACTCATTCAAAAGTGTATAAAATAATGTAGGGAATGGAAAAAAACAGAAGTGTCCAAGAAAAAAAAATATGCCCTCAATAGGAATAGAATATGTCTACCAGAAGGAACTTTCAGCTCCTCTTCCTAGTGAACAATTTTGTGTGTTACAGCATAGGAAGAACCTACTTTGGACACAAAAATGTCTCTGCTGTCCTTGTACTTCATGTGTTCCTTGTTACATAATATTGTATCCTACACGATTTTATTTTGTAAGTTAGGTATGACACCTTTTATGAATCTTACATGTAGTTTGGCCTTCTCTTTCAGATAACTTTGGGCAGATGAAGTTCTTGATCTATCTGGAAACCTCAACTGTTATCAGTTAATACTGGTTAATACTACATATTGCCGGCACATTTGCTCTCAAAGACTTTTAGAGACCAGTCTGTACCTGTTGTGGATTCCTAGTTTTCATGTCCATTGTTAGGGGTAAGAGTAGCAGGTGCAGTGCTGTGAGTGAATAGGCAGCAAAAAAAAAGGGCTTGGGAAAAAAAGAGTGAAGGGAAAGAAGAGGACACAGCAATGACTGAGGTACTTCAGGCTTTCTTTGCTTCCATTTTTACTGATAATATTTGCTCTGATGTCTCCCAAGTGCCAGTACCTAATGCCGCAATCTGAGAAAGTCAAACACTAAGCATGAAAATACTAAGTTAGAGGGATCAGTTGATATGCTGGAAGGCAGGGCTGCCATTCACAGGGACATGGAAAAGCTGGACAAACGGGCTGGCAGAAGCCTCATGAAATTCAGTAAAAGCAAATGGAAAGTCCTGTACCAGGGATGGAGTAACCCCATACATAGTACAGGATGGATGCCAGCTGTATGGAAAGCAGCTTTTCAGGAAATGATCTGAAAGTCCTGGCAGACAGCAAGTTCAAATTGTCAGCATTATGCTCCTGAGATGATAAAGGCTAAATGCATGCTATTGTAGTGGTCTTAGCTGTGTTAGAAAGAATTATCCAAAGAGGGTAGTATTTTTTTCCCCTGTACTCAGTACTTCTGAGACTGTCTGGAGTACTGTGTCCTATCTAGTGCTTTTTAGTACAAAAAAAAAAAACAACTGACAAACTGGAATAAATTCAGTGGAGGGCCTCTGACACCCTGTGAAGGCTAGCGCACTTGACATTCAAGGAGGGGTTCAGACAGATGGATTTATTCAACTTTAAGAAAATACTAAGAAGACCCTAATTGTAATCTTCAGCTACCTGATAGAAATCTATAGAGAAGATGGACCAAAAATTTTCTGAGATTCACAGTGAAATGATGAGAGGCACCATATACAAGGTGCAATGAGGGAAATTTCAAACAGATGCAAGTGGAAAATTATTCAAAAGGAAGGTGAACATATACTGGAACCAGTAACCCAGAGAAGTTGTGGAATGTGTATCCTTGAAGATATTCTGAACTCAAGTGGACAAAGTACTGAGCAACTCATCAGCAAAAACATTTAATATATTGTTGGTTCAAATGCATACCATACATGACATTCAGAGACATTTTCTCCTAGTAAAACCAACGGTAATGCAAATTAGCTTCTTCCTATTTCCTGTTCAAATTGGTTAATATGCTTAATATTGTAAGTAATTCTGCAACTAGCTCGACTAAAGTATATTTAATGAAAATTTAGTGTTTCCACACAAGCCATATGTATTAAAATATTAAAATCACAACTGAAAAGAAAGAAAGAAAGAAAGAAAGAAAAATATTCTAGCAACAGAAAATTAATTGAGGTATAATGACTTTCTCCTCTACAGAAAAGTTCAAATTTGTATCTATACAGATAGCAATATTTTTTAGGCTTAGATATGAGGTTGCAGTGGTACAAGTAACTGTTTTACAAACCAAAGTTTCAGGTTCACTTTGTTAGTTGAATATTCTTTCAAAAAATACCAGGCATAATTTAATGCAGTATCTAAAAACATCTCATATAAAACATAAAATTCTGAAGATGTTCATTATTTTGATATAGCTAGTGTTGGGGAGGAGGTGAAGAAACAGCAATTGTACTGCTTAGTCAACTACAACATAAACAAGAGAGGCTTGTGATCAATACACTTGTTAATTTTTTACTACCTCACTTTTACTAAAATAAATGATTATACATGAGATTTTTTTCTTTACTTTTCTTAGTGTGGTGGGTTGACCATGGCTGGACGCCAGGTGCCCACCAAAGCCGTTCTATCACTCCCCCCCCCTCTTTGCTGGACAGGGGAGAGAGAGAAAAAAAATATAACAAAGGGCTTGTGGGTCAAGATAAGGACAGGAGTGACAATTCACTGATCACTGTCATGGGCAAAACAGACTCAGCTTGGGGAAATTAACTTAATTTATTACAAATCAAAACAGAGTAGGGTAATGAGAAATAAA
>JANZLQ010000008.1:12585714-12613336 GCA_026212715.1 Elanus axillaris
TGTGAGGAGAGGCCGGGGCTGCCCCGTGCCGGACACAGCCGGTTCCAGCCGGCTCCAACCCACCCACCCCAGGGCACAGCTCGGCTCCACAGACAAAACGGTGTCACCTTGGGGAAAAAAGGTTTAAGAAAGGGAAAAAACCCCACAGGACAGAGAGTGGAGGAGGGAACAAAAAGAGTGAGAAACGAGAGGGAACACCAAGGTCAGAGGAGGGGAGGAGGTTCTCCAGGCGCCGGAGCAGAGATTCCCTGCAGCCTGTGGAGGGGACCGTGGTGAAGCAGGTTGGTCCCATGCAACCCATGGAGGCCCACGGTGGAGCAGGTGGACATGCCCTGAAGGAAGCTGCAGCCCAAGATGACCCCATGCAGTAAGAGATTCTCACCTTATTTTCTAATGTTCTGCTGAGGAAGGAGGAGTGGGAGGGTGGCTGGGTGGGTGACTGGCAGCCAGATCAGACCACCACTATCTTCCTTTTATGCCAAACCCCAGAAATATTGCAAAACAATGAGGTAGTGCAGGGAATACTTTATCCCCTGCTGACATCTCTAATTAAAATGAAATAATATACATACAGCACCAAAGACAATAGAAATTGCTGTTAGAACTCACATGATTATTTGCTGTGGATTTTGCCAACAAGCCCAGTCTTACTTCCTCTAAACTCAGTTTGTCAAATTCAGAGCTATTATATCTTTTAATGAAAATGTTTCAAGAGTTTAAGCTGTTTCTTCTTTTATGTTTAAACTGCATACAGGCCTCTGCTTTTCTTTATTTCCTTCTGTTTCCTCAGTTGCACATCTTCATACCTCTACTGTTCCTTGTCTTTCTAAAACCTTCCTACTTGATATTCTGTGCTGCTTACTATCCTCTTCTCAGATACAATGAATGTGTCCCAAGGTAACATTCACTGCAATTCTGTAATGCAGAAATAGAGCATCAGAATGTATATAGAGAATATTATATTCTCCCTTTCGTAACTGTCAATGCCACAATTTCTTGGACTTTATTTTGTCATCTATCATCTCTGTACAAGACCAAGACTTACTCACAAGAATCTAACCTCTGCTGACAAGACATATTTGGCAACTACAATCTTCTAGCTACCATAACAGAATTCACACTTGTATTTCACACCGCCCTTGCCAACACAACACAATTCACGTAGCTACTCTTCCTGCTACCCATAAATGACAAATGGATTATAATTTAGTTTTAGTTACTTTATCTCCTATCCCTCTTAGCAAGAGAAGACAAAAAAATTAAACCACACACCATATCACCTAGCTAGCTTATGAAGAAGAGGGGGATATTTTACATTTCTAATGCTTAAAATACATGAGGACAACATATTTGTCAGAACTGTAATATTCAGGGATTTCTTAAATTCAAATAATTCAAAACATTAGTTAACTAAGTCCTGAATGCAGTGAAAGGTAGCAGCTACCTTAGAGTTCAGCTTCTTTCTCCCCTGAAAATTCTTAAAATGTTTGCAAACTTCTTTTCTTAACCTGTGTCTGGCTCTGGACATTTCTATATGAAAATACCAAGAGTTTCATACCCCTCTCATCCATTAGCCCTGTACCCAAAAGCCAAATAATGTATTTTTTCACCCTGTTAATGATAGGCAGAACTTTTTATCTAACCAATTTGTTTCACTGGTGTTACAGAACAGGTTGCTTGAATTCCCATCTGTCTATTGTTAGTCTTATTAAAGTCTTAACGGTCCAACCAACAAGTTATTAGTACAGTTAAAATCACACAGACACAGTTCAAATTATATGCAGTTAAAATAGATATGTGTGTTTTTAAATATGTATAATATTGTAAATATATATATATTATGTTATACCTATATATATATGTATATAAATAATAATTATTCCTAGTATCAGTCCCTTTCTCTGGTTTCATGCTTACCCTTCTGCTGGCCCTGTGGAGGATCTTCCAGTAGGTGGTTTCTGTCTGATAAGGATCTGTACGGGGAGGCATCAGCAAGTCCTTTGCTGGGAGTAGTACAATGTTGTTTCCAATAGTTTCTTCTTTCTCACGCTATAATCTACCTTAGGTCATTTTTATGTGTCTGCTAACATGCTCAACACCTTGTTCCCTTTTCATTGGCCTCCAAGTCTATGATGGATCCAAATGCTGTGTATATGGTGTGCTTTACATATGCTGGATGCTTGTACTTTTTGCTCTTTGCCATCTCAAAAGTTTATTTTGCCCAGATCCAAAGATTGCATTTCTTTGATGACCAATAATTGACCATTGGTGACTACGGTCTCCAGTACTATCCTGTGCCTGCATTTTCAAGGCCTTTCTTGTCATCCCATACTGGCAGTGTTCCATACCACATTTTATTCTAGGGTCTCAGATAGTTCTTAACTGGTATAAGTATCTGTTTGTTACTAAATGCATATAACGATAAGCATTACATCATATATTGGTATAAAACAATGAAAGCTAAAGCAAAGTAGGTAATATTTAGCTGGTCATTAATAATTTCTGTTATAAGTTAAACCACATGTCTAGGCATGACAAAGCAAGTCCAGTCAAAGCTAGGCAGATTTTGGGGTCTGATTTGGCATCTTAGCAAAGCCTATTGCAAGCATCAACAACTCAGTATTTACTGGTGTACAGTGCTACAAATAGTAACTCTGGACATTAGATTAGCAGTACCTCACTGCTAATTCCAGCCCACTCTCTTTATTTGTTTTTCATAGTTGCTACAACTATATTATTCGTTAACCACATGAGTAGCAAATAGAATTTTTCATCTCCAAGTGATTTTACCAGTATTTCCAATGTTATAAGTTTAGAATTTGTTTTATATATTTTTATAAATACAACAAATCCTGCAATAATTTACATCTATTTTTAAAATAAACACAGTGACAGCATTCTTCAATCTTACATGCTTCATCAAACCACAATAGCAATAATAACTAGCATACATTGGTTCAATAAAACTAAGGAATTTCCAGAAGTGAAATGACCTGTTGTATGGGAATTTCAAGAAGTTTTATAATTAATACCCCTTACACTTCAGGGCTACTAAACTTCTTTAATCCCCACAAGTGTTCAAGACCTGTGTTTTGTTGTATGCAATTAATGTATATAATTTAAAATACAGCAGATTGTAAACAACACTTATTTTTCTTGTCTATTGATAACTATTTAAATGGACATTTGACTGACAACAGTCTGATACAATTTTATCTGAATTGTCTCCTAGTGTGCACTTAGAACATAATTTACTTCAGCATTAAGCAAGTTGTGAAGTCTCAGAAAACAAAACAAGTCTTCAGAATACTATCTTATAATGAAATCTTGCTTAAGCTTATTTTTAATATTGTTATCTCTATTTTCCAGTAAAATATTTCAGAGAATAGCATGTGTTATCTGTATTTGGAAAAAAACAGATTTTCATTAAACAGAAGGCTGCTGACCAAACCTTAAACCAAGTAATTTTAAGAGTTCTGGAATTAATGGATACTCCCCTTGAGATGGACTGAATCTCTACCTGGAAGTACCCATTTCTATATAGAATTGTATATGATTGCAGGAGCATCCCCAGATGCTTCTAGGAAGATGAACCTCACCTTCCTTTCACATGGATATAAAACAAAACCAGCCCATGCAAATTTTCTTCTTCTCTTGAGGGCCAGGAGTCTTGTCTAGCCATGAGTCAAAAGACAAATTATGCCAAACTGCTTAATAGTCAAAATATTCTTTCCTCTAATCTAATCCTCTGTTATTGTAATTCCTGATGTAATTAATCAAATTTCAAGGAGGAATTAGAAAATGAAGTAGTATGAGGAAACTGTCATTAAAGTAGCATTCAGAAACTTAAAATAAATCTATGTTTATGTGTATATACGTATGCATGTTTGTATGTATGCATAACCTGTTTATTGTATGATGTTGCAATTTTGTACCTGAATTTCTTCAGGCAGGTTCTTTTAGTGGAAAGAAAGGTGAAGCAGCAATAACAGGTTTTGAAATAATGAAACACACAATTTATGAGAGAACTAGTGGAAGATCCCACAGAAGCATACAGTAAACACAGAATAAAGTGTTGTCAAAATTACACATGAAAAAATGAAAACTGCTATACAGGACTGCTGAAGACAATAGACAGTGATGCATTGTTTGTATTTCTCAAGAAAGGGAGAAAGTGCAAATATTGTTCAGAGTGAAGAGTATGTGGAACTTGTTAGTGCTGATGTAAGTGGAGAATTCAGCTTAGTTTTTCTTTTACACCTACTTAGAACAATTTGAGAGGATAACAGAGCAAGATGCTTTATTAGCTAAATATTATTTGGGTGCTTTCCCAGCCCCCCATTTTTCTTGCTTATTTAATGGTATAGACTCTAAATCTCCATACTCTACCTAATCAAAGCTGTAACAGTGAATTGATTTCTGCATTTGAGCATATTCCCTCATAGTTTTGTATAGGTCATTAGAATTGGTTGCTACTAAAGGAAACGAGAATATTGTCATCAAGCCAAAACTTAATTTCAGCATGATTTATGACATATACCAGAAAGGCTCAACAAATAAATTGTATTTTATAGTACAAAAGGTATATCAAAATGTAGAAATGTGAATATATCTGATTTTATCAGAGTGCACTGCAATGCTTTTTTTCCAATAAAAATAAAATACTTCTAAATCTAAGATTCAGCCTCAGGGAAATTTATTTTTTTCCCTGTGCCTAAGGACTACTTTTATTTGAAGTAATACTGTCCCATTCAGAACTGTGTGGCTACTCCAGCTTTATGGTTCTGAAAGGCTGTTACTCAGAGAAAAAAAAAAAAAAAAGAAGGAAAAATGTTTCTTCTGATTGACAAGCAATGTAGTTCAGAGGAGAGTTGGTAAACAGAGTGCCGAACTGACAGATATGGATGCTGAAGTCCTGATTATCGGAAAACCATGTTACTACTTCTGTAAATGACAAAATAAATTTTTTCAGACTGTTTCTGCCTCTCTGCTTCTAACTTTGTTTGCCAGGACAATCTCTAAGGTTAAATAAAATGTTCAGACATTGGTTTCTGAGGGTGCCAGAAATGGTACCTCATAAAAAAATTTTCTTTGTGAGCGGATAATCTGTGAATTGAACAAGACCCTTTTGCAACTAATTCTGTGGTTTCAAATAATTTCTCTGATTTCAAGAATATTGATTTGGAGTAGGGGGTTCTTTTCAAGAGTTAGATGTCATATACATTTCACATTATATATGTAATTATATATGTGATGTTCTATATATATGCATATGTATGTATGTATATATGTAATAATATATTTTTATATGTGTGTATACACATTGCTATCTATTTGATAGACGTGCATACTAAAAGACCTATGTTTGTTGTGTGATATGTTTCCTTCTGGCTTCAGTGACCTATAGTGTAGGTATGCAGAGGAGATTTCCTCCACAGTCAGTGGAAATAAACAACTCTTCTAGGAAGAAGGAGAATTCTGGCAAGAATTTTAAGACGAACTGGTATAGATTATAGAAGAGCTTATTTCTCTCTACTAATTTTAAAGCAACACCATATCTACATATGATCAGATAAGTCCCTCTTTAAGTTTCTATCATATTGAATCCCTCTTCTATCACTTAAAGTATATGTCCATATACAGGCACTGCTTTTCACTTTCAGAAGTTCTGAGTATGTCACAATTCTTGTAACTTCACACATTGCCTGAAAGTGCACTCACTATTTTCATTGTTTTCCAAATTCAGATTTCATTCTAAAAGATTTCTTTCAACAGCAATTTCAAACATATTTTTGAGAAATACTACTGATTTAAGCTGCTTAATTATCTTCAATTAGATCTTAAAATACAAGGCACGTTAAATTGTGATATGTCTAGCAAAACTTGGTTCTTATTAAAGGCTGCAGTGCACCCTCAGTAGGCATGAGAACACAAAATCCTTTGATCTCATTGTTGTGCAGTAGACCAAAGTATCTCTTCTCCTCTTAAATATTTCCTTCTGGGGAGCCTACTCAGGTGGGGTTGGTGGGCTATAGTACATCTCTGGCAACAGTGTTACTGCATTACTAATAAAATGTCCTTTGAAACTTTAACCACATTTGAGATCACGTCATCTGCAATTTCTGTGAGAGAAATACTCAGTGAAAAGCTGAAACCTTGGGGTTTTTTACTATTCTTCATGTTTTCTGTGTTTCCTGTTTCAAGTATACATTTCCATTCTACTAGCCACACTACTGTTATAATAGTACCCTGTGAAGCATGAGTCAGACGGCATCTATTAATCACATCATTTAGTCCCTGTCTTATGAACATGACTATATTAAAACAAAACAAAAATGAAGAAAAAAGTCCACATCAAGGAAAAAAGAAAAAAAAATTCACTTTTTCCTTCAATACCTTTTCCTATTCTGTATTTTGTCTGACAAGAACTTGAAACTAAAGTTACTTAGATTAATGTAGTGCTTCAAGAATATTGATAGTTTCAAAATAAACTATAGTATTTGGTAACTGTATGGGAGCTTCTTTGCTAAGATGATACAATGAGTAGCTCAAGAGTTGTTTGCTTGCTTAGCTTTTTATGATTTTATTTTCCTAACTTGAATGGATGTCTTAAATATTCAGAATTCACTAAACAAAAAGGAATATAAAGGCAGTATAAAAAAGAAATGAAAACATAAAGCTGTTTGAGTACAGTTATTCAATATAACTGGTTCTTTGTAAGACAAAATAGCAGCAATGACCATAATGACAGCAACTCAAAATAAATATAAAATGAAAATTTATTTTAAGAAAAAAATGTGGAAAGCCCTACTGTAATCAAACTTCAAAATTAATATTACATTACTTCAAAAGATTTCAGCTTATCTTGGTTGTCAGCTGTATTGTGCCATATAATAGCTACATGCTCCTGTTTTTTATGGTGTACACAAAACGTACTGTATGCAAAATATTTTTTCTCTCATGTCTTGTTTGATTTATCTTCTTGTTGTTTGATTAAAATTCCAGAATGTGGGAAGAAAACCTTTCAAACAGAGAGCTGCTGACCACCACCAACAAAACCGTGCCACGAAATATGCTGTATCTGAGCAAAAGTTTTATGGGTATGGTTAACTGTAAACACATGAGTAATATCAGCCTACCCTGTCCAGTCTTTAAACAAATACTTGATTCTTCCTGAAGTCAGCAATGTTGCAAATCTTAGGTGACTACCCATAGGGTCAAAATCAATGAACAAGACATTAGCAAAAGTGATAAAGTCTTATATTCAGTATCTTTATGCATATAGAAGGGCATATAAAAGGCAAGTTGAAAGCATCCAGACATTCACTGACTTTAAATTCTGTGTAAGCACTCAAGAAATAGGTCTAAGTCACTTTGGCAGTGTTGACTTTATTTCAGCAGTTTGGACAATAGAACAGCTGCAAACAGCTGCTAGAAGGACTTGTTAAAAAAAAAAACAAAACAGATAAAATTGGCATACATATATGTAGGTAGTTAGGCTGCAAGAAATTTTTTTAAAAGCTGAATATATATAACAATTTAATTTGATGATACATACTCAGATGGAATATTTTGTGTAATTATGTCAGGATATGCCAGAAAGAGAAGAGATACAACTAAAAGCATACAGTATGATAGTTATTCTGTATGTGGAAGTCTAAAGCAATTAAAATTCTTGCTTAGAGATGAAAATTCGGACATATTGAATTATGGTTATATAAAACTGTATATTGCTGAACTCCCAGTTACCTAAGATTTACTTAACTATCATAATTTAAGTGAACAACAGTAAATTAAAAGGTAAAAGAAATCTGAACAACAGGAGACTGTTAGTCAGGAATTTTATTTAATTAACACTATTTTTAGCTTCACAGCAAAATTTAAGTCCCTACTATTCATAAATTCCAAATACTGCGGGGTACAAGCATTAGCAGAAATAGAAAAAAACTGTTAGATGCATATTAACATGGATGAGCATTCTTTATGCAGTCCTACTAAGTGAAGAAAAAATTGGTAAATCTGTAAGACATTCCCTTTCTCCTAAAGGCTGGGAAATTCTCATTATAGACAAATATGTAAAGGTATTTTAACACACAGTAATATTTAAGTATCTGACTCTTCCTTCTGTAAACAATGGAAAGTATTTTAAACTTCTGTCTTATGTTTAAATCAGTAGAAATTGTCCAGCACACTTCAAGAAAAGGAAGATTTAGCACATAAAGATTTCCTGGATGTTTTGATAGTAGGGTTTGTTAACAGTGATTGTCAAGGACAAGTTAAAGGATGACATGAACAAACCTGAAAAAAGTTTTATCTGTCATATTAGTCTGTATAATCTTATTCAGCCTGAGTATCAATGCCATGTTGCATGAATTCATAAGTTTTTTTGAAAATAATTATTTTTTTATTAAACCATAGGACCTGTATCTACTCAGATGATGACAAGACAGAAAAATGCATGTCTGAGCAACTTTATTCAGTTTTATCATATTTTGAATGAACATGTGTTAGGAATGAATTTTAGTACTAGATAACAGTCCTATAAGTTTGAATTTTTTAATCTGGAAAAATATTGTAGAGATATTTTTCCACACGATGTGCAATTAAGATGGATATAGTAAATATAAAAGCAGTATGAAAACCAACTCATTGTAAATACTGAGCTTTATTATCCTCTCATAGAGTTTCAAAACACAAGATAAGGAGTTTCTCACCACCTCCAACATGACAAGGCTTTTTAAAGGTTGATTAATTTGTTACTTATGGCAGAAGCAGGAATAATCCAGCAGAAGCTGGATAATCTATGTACTATAATAAACTTTATCACTAAAGCTGCTGAATTCTCATCATAGTCAAGCAGATTTATAACACACTTTACCTCTCAATCATTATATTGTAGCTCTATGTATTTCAATAATCATTGATAAAAAAATATGATCCATTGTTTTATCACTAGTCCATACTCATGATGCCATTTGTCACTGGCAGGTCAATATATATCCAGCTAAAAAAAAAAATAAATTCACAGATATATTAGAGTGTAATCAATTCTGAGTACTCTAGTCTCAAAAAAGGAATATTATGTTATCATTATTCTCTATACTGTTTCCTTGGAAGATGTAAGAATCTCTAAACATGTAGTTAGTGGGTGTGGTAATTTTAATTGTTCATCTAGCTACAGTTTGAACTGAGGTCACAGAAGAAGTGGGTAGATTTTCTGAATGACACTGCTTTGACCGAAGTTCGTACTTATCAAAGTAAATAATAAACTATTATTAAAGTAAATAATAAATTATTTACAACATTATTGGGAAAAAAAGTCAAAATTAGGTTCTGAAAATCCCACAGTATATTTTAATGAAATTTTACCCTTATTACGTATTAGTAATCATGTCTTATATTACTCCTATTGGAGAGTAGGGATAATATCTATTAAACTTGGAAATAATCATTGTGAAATCATACAAAATTTTCAAAATAAATTGTTAAGTCATACAAAAGCCTTCTGCAGGTAGACAGTCCACTATTTTGAAATGAATTATCTTATTCGTCTGTCATTGGGATATACAATTTAGCTTAGAAAAAATCTAAATTTCAGTGTATTTATTTTATTATATATGGTATCCAGGTACTTTCCAGAGCATGAGCCTTTAATATTGTAAACGGAGTATTGATTGTTTTGAAACTGAAGACTGTCAGATAATTTTTTACTTTTTTAAAAAATATGTTAATTCTTTTGAGCAGTTTAAATGAAACAAATAAAAGCTTGAAAATGCTAGATTATCATCTGTTGATGTAATTAGGAACTTTTCTTAAACTTAGCCTAGTTTCTGTATTTTCAATGACAATAAAAATAAAGTATTTTGTATTTGTTATGTATTAATTTAACTTCATTCAGTTTTTCTCCAAATCTTTATCCTATATACATGTAAAAGATTGCGTAGTAGAAGCTTTATAAGCATATATGAAAATGGTTTGCATCAGTTCACAAAGTCAAAAAGTGTTTCTTTAGTGGGAATTCTTTTATTCTTCTTCTGTGACTTTGGGGAGGGACACTAATATTCTATCTGGATATCATTTGCCTGATTTTGTTTTCATAAGAAGCAAGTCATAGTGCAGTATTGAAGTATTATTTTCTAGCTTTTCCTTCATAAAATATTCTATATCACAAAAAAGATTAATACAACGCTTACTTCCTAGAAGAAGGAAAAACAGAGAACAGAAGTTACCGTGCATTATGTCTCAACTGAGCAGAAGACATTGATCAGTATATTGTGCAAGTAAAAGCTAAATTTCAAATGCATTACTTTAAGTAGTGTAAATAACTCTTAAAATATTCTGTTATACTAGCAGATTTTTGGAGTAAAATATTTTCTGAGGCAGACCTTCTACAGTAATTTAAATTAGTTTCTTAACTAAAATAAATGGTTTTCAACTAACTACTCAGCACCTGAGTTGTGGGAGTCTCTGATGCAGGTTGGTTGTAAACTTTGAGCTATTTATGTTTTCCTTTTACTTTTGAAAGAAAAATACTCTGTAAAGAGCAGATAAATTATTTGCACAAATTATTACCAGATTTTTTGAGGAAAAACTCCACAAGAGAAACATGACCAATGAAAGAGAAATAGGAGATTTAACATTGAATCAGATTATGTACAGTATTATCCACAGATCGCAAATTCGCTACAGTGCAACTTGAATGCATCGCATATATAAAAAATACTTTTCTAAAGAGTGCTGAAGTGCAACACATCTGATAACCTTGAAAATGCTTCAGCCTGAATAAAATTTAGTCCAGTTTGTGTCCCTGATTCATGTCCTGGTTTTCATGGTGAGATTTTTGTTTCTTATGACTAAAGCATTTATTGCTTCACTTTATGCCAGTTAACCTCTATTATGACTTCTCAGAAAAGAAAAAAAAAAGAAAAAAAAAAGCCTAACTACATGGAATGGATGAAGAACATATTCAGATAAATCATTTTTGTTATTATTTTAAATCAAAGTAAGCAACGGCAGGAATATTAGGGCACCTGTATCAACACAGGACCAGGTAAGCCAATTTCCCTGCACAAGCTATGAATTGGTCATAATGACTTCAGAAGACATAACACAGACTCCTATACATGACAGGAAGAATTCGCTAGGCAATAAATTATATATAACTCCACAGAGTAAAAAGGTGACAGGAAAAAGGAGTTTCATATTTGTTTTGGTGCATATTTTGGAGAAAGGAGAAACATCTGATAGTTTGCATTTATTGCAATGAAGTATATCTTTTCCTTTCCTCATTCTCTTTGTTTATTCAAAGGCCCCTACATTTGGGTATATGGAACCTCAGTTCCTCCCCCTGTTTCTGGGTGGGGTAAGAATTGGAAACAAACAAACAAACATAAATCAACAAGCCAATGGCAATATCTTTGAAAAATTCCAAGGAATCACAGGATCACCATTGATGTATATATGATGATGCAATAGAAGTATTATGATTCTCTGTGTATATTGTATATCAAATATTATCAAAACCTTTAGGCATGGATGCCTACAATACTAGCCTTTTGCTCTTCTGGGCAGCACCTCTGTGTTATTCTTTAATGATCACCCTGCTCTGCACTGAATTCATAATCCCTTCTCAACTCCATCCTTTCCCTCCCTTGCCATTCACAACCAGCCTGATCATGGGATGTGAACATCCTATTTTAGAACTGGAATAAAAACTGTACTTATTCCTTCATCCCCTTTTCACGTACTCCCTGTCCCTTCCTAGTTAGTGGTTCTCTATCAGCAAAATGTTGCATGCAGGCAGAGATGCCCTATGAACCAGGAGAAGGGGAGAGGCATCTATTGCATCTGTGAGAAAAACAAGTGAGGAAGAGGTACAGTGGTGGATCAGAGGATCTCAAATGCACTGTGGCAGGAGGTGAAGTAGGCTTGCCAGCAACTACGGCATCACCTGCTGTGAAGTCCCAAGGAGAATTTCCCAGTTTTCCAGAAATATCAGGATGGATGATGGGGGACATTACTAAAGGAGCAAGAAAGATTCCTGCATTCTTTTACAGCCCCCCAAGTTTACCATATCACATTGTCTAAACACTCCTTAGTTTCCATGAGGATTTTTGGTATCTATTTTGTCACAGATTCAAATGCTCGCCTCCATATCTATTAACTATGTGCTCCACATATTCATTATGGTAATTTTCAGCATGTTAAAAATGTGAAAAACCCCAAGGAATTTGTAATAGAAAGCAAAAGAATACCCCATACAATATAGCCATTTCAGAACACAATGATATCTAGCATTCTCCTCAAATAGTGTTATTTTGTGACACACAAAAGAAAGAATATACATGGAAAGCAAGCTGTATCAACCTCAGTACTGTTCACTCTGACACATCTGTAAAGTAACAGACAATAGCAAGCCATAATGTATTTCAGTAGAAGAAATGTGGTTGCACTGTAAAGAAAGCATTAAAAATCACTTATACCTTGGGAAGTAAATGGTCAGCTTAAAAAAAGAAAAAAAAGAAAGAAAACCCAAAACCAATCAAATCTTGTATCTTTCAGGTTCACAAATAGTAAATTAAAATCTACTGTTTCATATTTGAATACTGATGACATTATATAATTATCAGAAGCTTTTTCTTTTACTGCTAGAACCAAGTATTCAGTAATGTACTACTCAGGGATTTGCTGCAACAAATTGTTCACTTCCCCCATTGTATTCTTCTCGAAAGACTTACTGTTTTTTCCCTCTTGTAATTACTCTATGGGGAAAAAAAATTAAAAATCTAGAGGGTTTTTTTGATCTAATTATAGAATACCAGGTATGCCTCTTAGTTTCTAACAACAGTGTATGGGTTTGGGTTGTGATAAAATTTGTGGAAGCATTAGTGGAAGAATTAGTGTGTTTCCAGAGCTACGATATCATTGGCATCATGACTTGATGAAATGAGTCCCATGACTGAAGTGCTGGCATGAAGAGCTGTGGGCTATTCAAGAGGGACTGGCAGAACAGGTGAGGTAGAGAAGCTGCACCATATGTAAGGGAGAGGATTGAGTGTACAGTTCTTATGGTTAGGGATGATGTGGTTGAGAGCATCTGGTTGAGGATTAGGGGAATGGAAAACAAAGCAGATGACATTGTGGGTATCTACTATCAGTCACTCAGCCAGGATGATAGCACTGATGAGTTATTCTACAGATAATTAAGAGGAATCTCTGGCTTCATAGTCTTTGTCCTTATGGGACATTTCAACTTCTCGGATATCAACTGGTAATACCATACTGCTGTGACAAGCAAGTCTGGGAAATTCCTGATTATGTTGAAGATAATTTCATGTCAAAAATACTCTGTGAGCCAATAAGGAAAGATGCCCTCCTAGACTTGTATTTGTGAGCAGAGAAGGACTTGTGGGAGATGTGATAGTAGGTGGCTGTGTTGGCCACAGCAATCACAAAATGGTTGAGTTTAGAATTTTCAGTGTAATGAAAAAAAAGGTCAGCAGAGTTGCTACCCTGGATTTCAAAAGAACAAACTTTAAGCTACTCAGGGAGCTAGTTTGCAGTGTCCCCTGGAAATCTGCTTTTGAGGGCCTAGGGGTCCATGGAAACAGGTGAGTTTTTAAGAATCACCTTTAGAAACATAGGAGCAGACAATTCCATGGTGCCAAAAGTCAAGCAAGCAGGGTAGAAGATCAGTTTGTCTGAACAGGGACCTCTTGGTACTCAGGCATAAAAAGAAATTGTATGATCTCTGGAAGCCAGGTCAGGCTTCACAGGAAGATCACAGAGCTGTAGTTCACTTGTGTAGGGAGAAAACATGAAAAGCCAAAGCTCAACTAGTGTTGAAACTGGCCAGTGCTATGTAAGTCAACAAAAAAAAGGCATCTTTAAAGTATGTTACTAGCAAGAGGAAGTCTAAGGGAAATATGGGACCAATACTTGATGAAGATGGTCACCTGACTAATAAGGATGAAGAAAAGGCAGAGGCATTGAGTGCATTTTTTGCATCAGTCTTTAATATTAAGGATAGATCTTGGGCTGCCTGATCCTCTCAGTTGGAAGGCCATGACTGGGGGAGCACTCACTTTCCATTGGTGGACACTGAAATTGTAAGGGACTAGTTGTATCAGCTGAATGTTCACAAATCTGTGGGGCCTGATGGGATTTAACCCAGAGTAATGAAGGAGCTAGCAGATGTTATGGCAGGACCTGTCTTGATCATCTGCCAAAGGTCTTGGGAGTCTAGGGAGGTCCCTGCTGTGTGGAAGTTAGCCAATGTCATTCCAATTTGTAAGGAAAGCATCAGGGAACACCCACAAAACTAAAGACCAATTAGTCTAACCTCAGTACTTGGAAAAGTTATGAAGAAGATCATATTAGGCGCTATTGATAGGCATTTAAAGAATAATGCACTCATCATGCACAGTCAACACAGGTTCACAAAAGGAAAATCCTGCCTAACTAATTTGATATCCTACAAGTTGTTCACCCACTTAGTGGATGAAAGGAGGGTGATGGATGTGCTTTTTCTGAATGTACACCCTTCTGATTCTCTCCCCCATCCCATCGGCGGGGGTTGACCAAGCATTTGTGTGGTGCTTAGCTGCCCTCTGGGGTTAAACCATGACACTGGATTTTAGTAAGGCTTTTAATATTGTCCGTCACAGCATCCTTCTGGACAAGCATTCCAACTGTGAGATGAGAAGGTACATGGCATGCTGGGTGAGGAAATGGCTGAACAGCAGATCTCAAAGTGTTGTAGTGAATGGGGTTACATCTGGCTGGTGACCAGTCGCCAGTGGTGTTCCTCAGGGCTCAGTGTTCTGTTCAACATGTTACAGAAATTACACATGCCAGCCACCATAAAAGGGTTTGACTCTAGGTTTCTGATGAATCAGTAAGCCAAAAAAAAAGATTATTCTGTTCCATTTTTTATTTTAGCTTCTCTTTCTTTACAATGCTTCATAGAGTTGGAGCCAAAGAGACAACAGGGCTGTCTCCAGCAGTCAGAAGGATGGCTTTGTTCCCTCTGCTGACCTTTTTAGGCATCCCAGGAAGAGCGGAATGTGGGCAGGACATGTCTGCAAGCCCCTGGGCTGCACTATTCAGGTCTGCTCTGCTTCTGGGAGTTTCCCCTCTCCTCATCTTTGAGATTCTGGGGTTCTGCATCCAGCTGCTCACTCAAGAAGACAGCTATGCAGCTGCTGTTTCTATTGCAGCCAGCAAAGCCAAACTACCCTCTCTACTTTTCCATGAGAGTATGAACTACCACCTTTTAACCAAACATTATGTGAAGAAGAACACATTGGCATTAAAAAGTTGGATTGGCGTTAAAATTGGCATTAAAAAGTTGGAGTTAAAAAAGACCAAATTTTCTGTGGAAACTCCATCTCTGGACTCTGTCACCAAAATGCATTCTCTTCTCCCTGTCCCATAATAAGAGAGCACTTTTCCATGTGGAGCACTGCTTTGGCTGGAGGAAAGATGCCCTTCTCCCCTTCACTGCAGTGGCACAGCAGGCGAGAGCTACAGAAAGAGGATGGGACTGACTGCAGGTGGCACCGGTACAGGCATGAAGCATCCCAGGACACACACACACATATACTCATGACCAAAACCAACTTGGCATAAAAGGCCCTGAGGGTCCCGGTGGCCACCAAGTTGACCAGCATGCACTGGAGATAGCCACCCAGTGCCCCTCCCCCACATCCCCTGCACCCAGTGCAACCATTGGAGTCAGAATGGGACGCTCTTTTGACCCAGCACTGGCCCCAGCAATGGCCCCAGTGCCTGTGGGGATGGTACTGTGCCAGCATGGAGCGGTGCTGGAAACAGTCAAGCTCTTGGCAAGCAGCACTGCCTGGCACCAGGACTCCCCTTGGCAGCCTTGCGCGGGCCAGCTGGGCTCCAGGTAGGCTCCCTCCACAGCCTGGGGACAGGCTGGAACAGCCGGGCCAGGCAAGTCACACCAAAAAACCTGTACACTCAATGAGTTTTGCTATACATATTTTAAAAAAATAATTCTTAAGAGAGTGTTTGTTTTAGTGTAAAAAGAAATTAATTCTAACAGAACAGTAAAAATTTTTTTGTGTAGTAAAGCAAACCACAGTTTCATACTCTCTAATAATTATTTTCAGCTCTTAATTCTTTTCTGCAGTTGCATAAATGGTATATTAGCCTTTGGCAACTATATTGCTTTAGATTTAAATTTATTCTCATCAAATCTTTACATTATTTTAGTACATTGAGTACCAGAGCAAGTTAATAGCACAGAAAATGCAACATTGCATAAACAAAATTACAGAAAAATACACAGCAAATACTCTATTTTGATGTCATGCATAATTTTTCTTACGGTGTTTTTAATGCATATCTTAGTTCAACTATCCCCTGTGTGACACAGAATAAAAATAAAAGCATAGAATCATAGACTCCATCAGGTTGGAAGGGACTCCGACAGATCATCTGGTCCAAGATTTGTGGGAAACAGAGGCTAGGTGAGATTATATAGCACCCTGTCCTGTCATGTCTTGAAAACCTCTAGTGATAGGGACCCCACCCCATCCCTGAGCAGGTTGTTTGTTCTCACTGTAAAAGATTTCTTTCTTGTACTGAGATGAAACCTCTCCTGGTGGAACTTGTACCCATTGTCCCTTGTCTTCTTCATGTGGCTCTCTGTGAAGCTTCTTTGTAGCCAGTCTTTAAGTAACAGAATACTGTGATGAGATCCACCTGAGACTTCTTTGCTCCAGGGTGAAAAGACTGAACTCCTTCAGTCTTTTTGCACAGGACAGGTTCTCTAAACCTTTGATCATCTTTGTGACCCCCCTTTGGACCCTCTCCAGTCTGCCAGCGTCTTTATCTCATTATGGCAACTGGGGCTGGACACAGTACTTCAGGTGCTGCCTGACACATGCTGAGTGGGACGATTGAATCTCTATCTCTACTACTTTTAGTTTTACATAGAAAAAAAACAATCCTCCATATTTCATGACAATGGAAAGACTTTTAAAACGGAACAGTTCCAATACCAAAATACATCATAGGAATGTAGAATGGATCTAATCTTTTAATTCCTTGAAAATTTAAAGTAAAACTCAAGTTTCAGGCAGCTTGATACAGAGATATAGGAATTCACGGAGATTATAAATAAATCCAGTAAATAACAGGCAAGAATTAGGAAAAATGCGTCCATTTCATTCATCTTCATACATTCCTGTGTTACCTTGATAATGCCATTTATATTTTGCTTACAATGGTAGCTAGGGAAGGAAACATCTGAATTGTTTTTCTTATATAAAGCTGTAGCAACAGCAAACCTATAACTAAGCAGGAGAGTAGAGAAGTTGGGACTGAATATCTTTCAGAGTGTTCATTAAATTCTTACAAACCTGCCACAAAAATAAAAAATATTTTGAGGTTCCAAAAGGAAAAAAATGACAAAAATATGAAAAGAATAAAATGCAAATTTGCAGCTAGCAGCTTCTACCTTTCATTAGTACCTAGAAATCTAGCTGTTTTCTAACTCTTTGAAAATGACCATCTAAAAATCAGGATGCATTATTAAGTATAATTTCTCTGAAATGTAATTAACAGACTCTGATTAAAAAAGCCAAGGTGTTGATGCTTTTTCATAGTTCAGTAATTCAGAAAACTTAATTCAAAACATAATATTTTGCTTAATGTATGAAAAAAAGCAATGTGACCAAAGAAATATTCTAAAAAACCTGTACATACAGTAAAAGGGTGATGGGTATTTTAAAATTTGATATGAAAATTTGCCCTCTAACCTGTACTGTTGCATTGGGTGCAGCACTTAGTATTTCCTATCATTAAGCTTCATGTGATTGCTTTCTACTATTTCTCCAGCCTGCTGAGGTAACTCTGAATGGCAATATACCCATGTGGTGTATCAGCCACTCCTCCCAGTTTTGTATCATCTGCAAACGTTCACAGGGTGCACTCCAGCCTATTGTCAAGGTCGTTAATGAAGATGTTAAACATATTTGGCCCCAATGGTATAACCCCAGGTTAAACCATTAGTGACTGGCCTCCAGCTGGACTTCATGCCACTGATTACAACCCTTTGAAACTTGCAGTTCAACCACTTTTTAATCCACCGCACTGTCTACTTGTGCAGTCTGTAATCCATCAGTTTTTCTATGAGAATGTTATGGGAGACAGCATCCATTTCTCTCCCCCCATCCACTGAGCTTTGCCATCTCATCATACCAGGCAATCACAGAGTCAAGTATGATGTTCCCTTTGAAAATCCATGCTGACTATCCCAATAAACTTCTTGTTAATATTTTGGGAAATTGTTTTCAAGTGCATTTGCTCCACCATGTTCACAGGGATTGAGGCAAGTTTGATCATCATGTAGTTCACCCAACGTTCCTTCTTACCTTTATTGAAAACTGGAGTAACATTTGCTTTCTTCTAGCACTCAGGAATCTCTCCCAGTCACCATGACCTTTCAAAGATAAACAAGAGTAGCCTTGCAATGACACTGGCAAGCCATCTCAGTACTTGTGGGTATTTCCCATCATGTCCTACAGACTTGTGTGCATCCAAATGATCCTAACCTAAATGTCTTCCACTGATGGTAAGGCTTACTTGCTCTAGACTTTCCCACAGATTTCAAGGGCCTTGGATTTCTGAAGCTGAGTACTTGACTGGTAAGTCAAGGCCAAGGTGAAAAGGGCATTAAGTATCTCATTCTTCTCCATGTACCTCATTGACACGTCCCCATTTCCATTCAGCAGCAGGATTACATTTTCTTTATTCTTTTTTTTTTTTTTTCTGTTTATCTATTTATGTACTTGTAGAAGACCTTCTTCTTGTCTTTCATATCCTTCATAAGATCCAGGTCCAGGTGGGTTTTGTCTTTCCTAACACTGTCCCAGAACACTCAGTGTCTCTATGTTCTTCCTGGGTGACCTGAGTTCTTCCACACCTTGTATGCTTTCCTTTTATATTTGTGTTTAGTCAGGAGCTCTCTGTACATCCACGCCGGTCTTGTGCAATCTTTGCTCAACTTTATGCATGTTGGGATGGACCTCTTGAACTTGGAGAATATGATTTTCTAAAACCAACCTTTATCTTCTGGACCTTCCAAGCATGTCCCGAGACAGACCGAGGTCTGCTCTCCCAAAGTCCAAGAGTGTGATACTGCTATTTGCTTTGCCTGTTTGTTTGTTATTTCCCTAGACTTAGGATCCTGAACTCCACCATCTCATGGTTACTTCAGCCATGTTGCTACAGGATGTGGATACAGTTATCCATGACTCCTAAAACATTATGAGTATTTTTCTTTTTTTAAGGATAATGTTGTTCTAAGAGAAAATTTAGTTGATGGGTATTGGGAGGTTCCAGACAAAAATGTAGTGAGGAATTAAAATATATTTTATGTGAACTTGACAATTGTTTATAATGAGGTACACTTCTAAACTAGTTCTGTGTCCCAATAAACTATGACATTTATTTTCCATGAAGTTGCCAAATTATTTTATGAATGCTTTACACCATTGACCTTCACAGTTGTTCTGAATTCTCCATATTTTCCTTTTTTTTTTTTACAGTTCTTTATAATTTTCCTCCTTATTTGACTTAATGTTAATCTGAAGAGTCCTTATCTGTTTAGTTTCTCATCCTAGAGGTCATTTATTTTCTAGGAGCAGTCATGTTCATTTTATTTTGGTAACATTTCTATCTCTAGACTTGTGATGAGCTGGAGCAGCCATAATTATATGTAGTTTGCAAGATACAAGCACATAAATAATGTATGTCACATGGAAGTATATGACCTTTTTTTGTTCGTTTCAGTCCTTTTCCTAAAAATTCTTACTATTCTGTTTTCCTTTGGCCACCACTACGTCCACATTCATCTGAAGCTTGATGTAGCAGCACCTAGATGTGGTTTCCTCAACAGCACTAATTTTGTTTGAAAAAAGGTAACAGGGAGAAGGTATTCATCATGAGAAAAGGGAAACAATGTCTTCCCTTTTCTTTCTTATGCTTCTTGTATTTCTTTTTGCCCTTCTGATTAACACAAGCTTACTTTTCTCTACTTAATTCAATAATTGTAGAAATTGAGAAAAAGTACTTTACTTTTAAAGATTATTTAGTATCTTTCTCACTGTATATTGTATGACATTATGTATTTGTAGTATTCTTTCTAGCCATATGGTACCATATTAGTATCTTCTGCCTCTGCCTCCATTTGTAGAGTATAATACATGATAAACCAGCTGTTAATGCTGATTAATATACACATTGAAAAGAAATGAGGCAACTGAGATGCACTTTAAAAAGGGTTGTTGCATTACCTAAAGTCTGTAACTGCTATAAACATCTTTGGAATGAAATAGTGAGTCTTCTTAACTATGAAAGTTGAATTAAAAAAAATAATATCCTTATGCCCTATGAATATTATGGCAATTTTTATTAGGAAATTGGTGAGCAACTGTATCAGGCTTTAAAGATAAATTAATTTCTACTTAATTTCTTTAAAAAAAACCTGTACTCCCATACTTTTTAAGTGAAGAGATGAGTTGAAGAGCTTAGCATATCCTGTCTGAAGTGACTGCATTACAGACTTGGAGATAACCCTTTTATTTTTCTGGTTGTTGATGGTGATGTCACAAAGAAGCTCAGCTGTTCCTTCTGTATCAGGTACAGAAATGAGAAACTATAAAGAAACAGTACCAAAAAGTTCTTATTGTTCTACTGAAAATGTTGACATATTAGAATCTAAACCTAATATTTTTATTATTTCTGTGATCATAATGCCAAGTCTATATTTACACTTCCTTGCTCAGGAGGATTATAGGCCTAATTTTTCAGAATTTTAATTTTCCTTTGTAAGCCTTGTGTGACAGTAAGCCTTTCCTTTGTATGATAGTCTTCTCTCCAAACCCAAAATTCTAAACTTTTAATGCTGAAATTTTTTAGATTAATAGAATAGTTGTATAAAGGATACTCTATGAAATGTTTCCTGTTGATGTAAATGTCACTCATTAACTCAGCAGTGATGTCAGAATCAACTGAGTTCATAGACCAATACTGGATCAAACTCATTAAGAATCTCACTGAAGCTTTAGAAATATCTATGCTCATTCAACTTTTTTGCAAGCATTGTTTTTACTGATTCCTAGTTTTACAGACTTCTTTTCTGAAAAATAAAGAATGCAAAATAAAATCTTCAATTATTTTTTTTTTGTGGTTACTGAAAACCTGATTGGTTTGTCTAAGAAAGTAATGAGGATGTTTACAGTCCCTGAAGAAAATGCCTGTTGCACAGAGATGCATCCTGGTAGAAACTGATCTCGTGGTCATTAGATGTTCTGTGTGTTTTTACAGTATTTACCATTTCATACTAAATATTCTATCAGGAAAATCTGGGATCCAAAAAATAGATAAAAATTTTGAAACACTGCAATCTTTAAGTATTTAATTCTTAAGAACTCACTAAGGCATACTTCTTTTATGTGTTTGTGAACTATTGGCAAACATCTTAGCATTTGGCTGTGGTTACCCAGGACTATAACTTTTTAATACCTCATGACAGTGAGTGCTTAACATGAATGAAGGGACATCTGAAAAAATACTTTTTTGGATGTTACACAGAACTCAGTAATGTAATTTTGTGTTCTAATAGATCAGTTCATGCAGGTTTTTGTTTGACGTAAGTGTGATATGTTGCAATTGAAACTAACAAAGTGCAACTATAACTTATAGAGCTTATTTAAGAAGCTAACTTCTTGTCTTTACGTACCTTTTATCAGTAAAAGATGTAATCAGCTGTAACCAATTCTTGATTAAGAGGATTGTATTTTTTTTTCATTTTGCCTGAAGACATTAGAGAGGTAAATATACATTCTATCAGCAATTAAAACATTACTATTATTCCCTCATTACTCACCTTTTTTCTGAGGAGTTCTGTTTATCATTTGTAGAATATGCTTGTTGCTGGATGGAAAAATACATTCTTTTGTAGGTACTTCTACATAAATGCTCAAATAAAACATGAACAAAAATGCCAGGAAAAATATGCTGTTGTCATGCATAACCGAAAAAAAAAAAAGAAGATATTTTATGTAATTTCTTTTAGACAAGATATAAAAAGGCCTGACCATAAGCACAGGAAATGACATTTCTCAGCATTAGAACCTGACCATGCTAAATGGGTATATATAGGTTTTGAGCAACTTCTCTCTCAAAAATTTGTTTTCTCAATAACACTTTCTTCTGTGCTAATTACATCAGGCTTCTCTTTGTCGAGTTGAATTTTATTTGAAGTTGCTAAGAGACAAGATATTCAGAAAAATACTCAGTCGGAAAAAACACCTAGCTAATTTTATTCCATCAAATTCATCAACACTGAGTAATTTTACTGCTGGTTTGGAAAAAAATCTATTCAGAGACATTATTTTAAAAGACCAAAAATGAGCCAGCTGTCTCTATCCCTGTATCCGATTTAAAAATTTTTCCTATATTTGCCATATTGTCATACAATGTCTGTCATCATGAACAAGTCCCAAAACAGCTATTTAATCATATTTTCTGAATGGGGGAAAATACTATGAAAAACATGTAAAAACCAGACCTCTTACCTTTAAAGACAAGGATAATATAATTCATGTAGTAGCTAAACAAAAATGTTTTCCTACTTACTCTTGTTGTTTTATTCAGCTAATCTTTTGCTGTAGGAAACAACGTGGGTTTGTGTATGAAAATGTATCTCTATGAATTATCACTGATATAATTTCAACAACAGTGAATTCAAGTTAACTATGCAGAGTAGGATTCAGTCCACTTAACACTGGTACCTAACTAGCATCCAAGCCTTGATGATTAGAGAAGCAATTCTGTCAATCTAGATATCTACATATCCACTTTAGCCCTACTTAAGATTCTTTATGGAAGCTAAGTCCATCCACTGGGAGGTCTGGAGGAGCTTCACCTTACTGAAATAGCACATAGGACAACTACAATGGAAAAACTTCCTTAATATTGTTACATGCATTTCATTTTCTTCAGTGCTACACATGATCAGTAGGAAAAGAATTCCCACAAAAAACTGTGAAGCCACTACCTTACTTTCAGCCAAACCCTTTATTAAAACATTACTATCATGACGCTTATAGGAAGCTAATCCCTAGCAGGTGGCAAACTTGAATAACTGTGATTACTGCTGCTACCTTGTTTAATATACCCATAATTTATTCAATTAATTCTGCAGTTTGTCTCACTAATCTAGTCTGGTTGATCTTCTAGAAGCTTTTGTGGACTGTGATTAACATTTTCTGGAAGTTCAGTCAAAAGCATAAAAGAACTATCTTCAAAAGACTTCATAATTTCCAAAGTTTTCTGCTTTCTGATTTTTGATGAGCCCAAGAATAAATTTACTAACTTACTTTTCTCTTTCAGTATTCAAAAAATCAGAAAGAAACAGTGATGTTGTAATTTCCTGTTTATGTCAGATATTGCCCTACTTGCCATTTTCATCATTATATTGTGATCCAATATGACATAATGTAAGAACCCCAGTATTCTGGAATAATGAAAGTTACCCTGAGAAATGCCTTTTTTTCTCAAATAAGGATGAAGGTATCCTGAATGAAATAAAATACTAAAAGAAAGTTTATTTGTCTGTGTTGTGCTGAATTTATAAGAACAAGCAGAAACTTCTCTAGAAAAATAGAAATAAACAGCAATACTAAAAGAAGCATAAAACTAATCGGTGAGTTTTTATGATTTACACAAAGCACACAAGCTTCTTTAGAGACATGATTATAACAATCTTTGAACTAATTTTGTGGTTGGACTCAGACTATTAAGACTATTGAAATATTTAGATTACAATTTGGGCTCTGGTTGTTTGAAAAGCTTGTGTATAGGCATATGTGAATACATCTTGGCTTCAGAACTGTATCCACTTCCCAGACTGCAACAGAACTTAAATTCAAGAAATGATACTCATTGACAGTACATTTCTCAAATATATGTGAAACTTCTTTTATACATTAAGATTCTAAATGGCAGTGGGTTTTAGCAAAGACTAAAACATAGCACTGTAAATGGTAAACAGTACAGAAAATGTACAATATATGTATGTTTTTCTAAAGATCAGGGATATTAGTTAGGATATAGGAAACAGGTTTGACCTTTTCTTTTTCTTATCATTTTTTTATACAGGAAATAAATAATGGATCACTTCCTAGTTACTAAAAAAAAGCACATAGAATAATAATAATAAAAATATTGGAAAGGAATGTTGCTTTCATTGTTCCAAAGAAAAGGATGAGTTACATACCTTTCCTCCACTTAGAGTTTTGACTCAGTTTAGCACTTATTTTGTTTGTGGAATGAGACTACCCTTTTACACTTCAACTGTGAATAACTGCTGTTACTGTATAATATACACCAACCGGGGAGACAAACCCTTTCCTTCAATGAGTTTAGTAGTTTACTAAGGTGGTATACAAAAAAAGGTGCCAAAAGTATGAAAGAAAAGTAACAAAAGGATGGGTTTAATGGTAATGAGATGAGAAAGAAATAAGTACAGACGAGAAACAGTAAAGAAAAAAATCAGTTTAACTGACACAAGAAAAAAGAATAGACAAATTCCAGGCACTAGGCCTGCTTTGGGTTTAAAATAAATGCAACAACATTAAAAGCCAAATGCAATGAAGAACAGTTACCTTGATTTTAACTTGATTCTGTTAATCAGAGTTACATAAGTAGAGACAGAACTGTGTAAAGACCGGAAAGTAAAAGAAATACATGGAGCAAGCCAGAAAAGGATCCAAGCAGCATTTTAAGTAGACATGCAAGCTGTAATATAATGAAGTAGGAATACATTTAGGAGGAAGCAATTAAGAAGTAATTTATGTCAACTCTTGTTTGTATATATATAAACTACCCAACAGGCCATTGAGGAAAACAATCTATAAAGCCATTTTTTAATTGGCAAACTGAGCTGTCAGAATTGAATACCTCAGGAACACTTGTTGAATATAGTGAAATTAATTTTATAAGAAAAAAATGACACAAAGACAAAATTAAAAGTTCAGCTACACCAGTTGCATAACTATTTATTGTTAATGGAAAAATCCCTTAGATGCAAACCCAGAAATGGGTATATCTGAAGACACATATCTAATTAATGAACCAATTGAAGTAAACTACATGTAAATGTTTTTACGAACCATTTCTCTGTAAAAAGAATAGCCAGACTTCTAAGTTTGACTTTGGAAAATTTGAAATCTAGATTCCAAAATTAACAACATGAGCCTGTCAATAGTATAAAGTATTAAAAGACATGAATGTGAATGCTCATATTCCAGAAAAAAAATGCAGGCATCCAAAACAAGACCTACATAGAATGCTGGGCAGTTATGTAGTCATTATACTCATGAAAGGAAAGAGCTAAAGATCTTTCTAAACCAAAGAATATTAGTTCTAAAGTGGCAAGAATAAATGATGCTTTTTTCCTTTGCTTATTTTTTCCCATTTTTTCTTTCTTAAGTAGAGTAATGCTCCTAATAACAATTAGCCTTTAGTTACTGAAGGGAGAGAAAAGTAGTAATTAAAAATTATTTGAAAGGAATGCTATTATCTATCTTCAGACAAAAAGAATGCCTCTACCTCTTATCTACTTTGAAGAGTGATCTTCATCAGGGGCCTTAGCAATTTGGGCTCATTCTCATGTTAATTGAAAATAACATTTTTTATGACATACATTACAGAGGGAAGTGTTATATACATGCTTTGTGCCATGCACTGGAGAGAAAAAAATGTAATTATTCTAGCTCACTAATTAAATTAGGATTGCCAGTTCACTAAGTATAAAGAAAACACCTTATATCAGAGGATAGACAGAGAATGTGTGAATTTTCGGAAGATTTTTTTTGTTTGTGTGTAACGTGGTTGGGGGGGCAGGTGACTATTCTGTTTTTTTCCTATTCAAAGTAAATCTAATGATTAAGCAACCACAATAAAGGACAATAAAACCAGATTTTTCAACTGCATCAAAAAGAAGTACAATACCAGAAAAAAAAATCATGTGTTTGATTTTTTTTTTTAAAAAGGTAATCCTTTTTGATTCCTAAATATTCCCTTTCTAACAAGCTGAAGGAGTAAACTCACAGTAACAGTACTGTGTTCTAACACTGATCAGGACAGACTGCTTTGTCATATTAAACCTTAAGTATTTTAATCCAAATGACATTTACCAGAAGCTAGAAAGTCTTTCATCTAACGTGCTTCCTTTTAATGAGTTTTCAGATGTAAATCTTAGGAGTATTTGGAAATAGTCAATATTAACATTTTAAGTTACTCTTTTAAATACCAACAATGATTTTGGACTCAAAAATGACAAAGGCAAAAATATTTTCCTAAGGTACTGCTGCAAGAGTAGAGGCAGGTAAAGTTACACTATAACTAAGAGAGAAGGAATTGTCAGAAACCTGTTCAAGGATGTCAGCTGCTACTCAAGAAATACATAGGAATGAACTGTCAGAGATGTAGTTAAGTCAAGATATGAAGTTGTTCTGAGAAGACTCTTACTCATAGCCTCTATATGTGATCCTTTCCAGACATTTATATCTGATCCTTTCCAGACCCTGTTGGCACACACTTTCAGAGGCAGTTCATTCAATTATGAAAGCAATTATCCTAAATCTTTTGGATTGCATATTCGTAAAGAAAATGAGATAAGTGAAGATAAAGAGATTTCAGGATTTCTATGTAATAGAACTTCACTCAGGATTTAAAAAAAAAAACACAAAAACAACACTCCACTGCTCCCCAAACCAAACCAAACCAAACCAGAAATCTGACAGTGAGTCTGGCATGTAACAAAAAATACAGAAAAAACAAGTGTTTCACAGAAAAAAAAAAAAGTTTAACTAAATTTAGCTTTCTCACCCTTATTTTGCATTCAGGCCTTAATTCCTGGTTGTCCTGTTACTCTGGTCCAGTATGAATCTGACTTCTTTTTGGCTGAGAAGCAAAGGTACAGACTAAAGAAAAGTCCTGTTGGCAGACTCTGCCCTCCATATAACATAAATGCAAGTTAGGCCAGATTTGACTCTGCCGCCCTTTGCAGTCTCCCAAAGTTAGACCAGGAGTCTGTGGTATCCTAAGTAACTCAGGAGAAAAGCGAGTGCTAGAGGACACTGGTCTGCTGGGTGGTGTTCTCATGCTGTCTTGACAGAAAGGTTAGATATCATGTCTTTACATGCTCCTAACATAATGTGCTGTATAGCCATACTGTAGATATTCCTGAGCACTAAATAAAATATGCATGTGCAAATTGGTTCCCTTGGCTAGGGAATAGCAGGATTCTCCTGCAGCAGTTACTAACACCTACAAAAGTAAACCTGGAATTCTGAATACAATATGTCAAATATCCCTCTACTACAAAGAGAGAGCAAGTTTTCCAAGTGTAAGTATTTTTAAAGAAAATAAACTGTAGTATTTTGTCCCACTGCTTCCTTATCCCACTCCTTACCAAAGAAGTGACACAATCTGAGGTAGTCACTGTCGTGGTTTAGGGCCGGCGAGCAACTAACACCACGCAGCCGCTCACCCCTTCCCCCCCCAGGTGGGATGGGGG
>JANZLQ010000008.1:12617316-12640658 GCA_026212715.1 Elanus axillaris
TGCAGGGGAATCTCTGCTCCGGCGCCTGGAGCACCTCCTCCCCCTCCTTCTGCACTGACCTGGGGGTCTGCAGGGTTCGTTCTCTTACATGTTCTCACTCCTCTCCTCTGGCTGCTGTTGTGCGGGTTTTTATTCCCCTTCTTAGATCTGTTCTCCCAGATGCACTACCACTGCTTTTAATTTGCTCGGCCTTGGCCAGCGGCATGTCCATCTTGGAGCTGGCTGGTATTGGCTCTGTCGGACATGGGGGAAGCTTCTGGCAGCTTCTCACTGAAGCCACCTCTGTAGTGCTCCCCAGCCCTGGCTACCAAAACCTTGCCACGCAAACCCAATACATTGTGTTAGGACTCAGTGTTAAATTTTCTTTGGATAAATGCACGCTTATTTTAAAGAGAGTCTATAGTCTAAGAGGTTCATCTAATGTAATGGAAAATTACTCATACACTGGGGTTAAATTCTTCAGGTCTGTCCTGTGTTAATTATCACATGAAAAGACCAGAGTCAATTAAAAAAAATAAATAAATTTAACTGTATTATTGGTTTGTATTGTTCCCACAAATTTCTTTCTTCTTTTTCATGAGGCGTTATTTTGACTAAGCACTGCTTATTTGTCTATACATATCTGCTAATATATAATAAATATTTTGTTGCTTTTTGGTTAAAATAATGCTTAACAATGACAAAATCCTTTATTGAAAAGTTATAGTCTGTACAGTGCCAAAATCCTTCACTAAACAGTTGTGAAATCCTGTTTAATGATTTTGCAACACAAATTTTATTTTAAACAGAGAAACAGATATTTTTCATTTAAGGATTCTTAACTACAGGTTAGTTACAACATGGTTTCTGTTTTTACAACTCATTTAAATTTGCTGAACTCACTTCCTGGAGTTTTGCCTGAACTGTTTCTTAGGGATTACACACCTACAAATTTCTCATTTGCTGTAAGATATACAAAACAGTGATAAACCAATAGAGTTGAAAGCTATTATAATGCATTGTCTTCTGCTGCATGTCACCTGCAGTTAAATAGACGCCTATCATATAATTGTTATATTTAAAATATATTTGCACCTGTTTTTATCTCCACATGAGTACTTCACATTCTTTAATCTTTCTGTGAATATGTAAGATATAACAGTAAAAGTTTATGCCTTTAAAATTCATGGGGTTTGGTGTTTTCCAATTTTTTAATTAAAACACTTTCCTTGGAGTATGTACAAATTCAGAAATAAAACATTTTACTCAGAGTTTTTAAGAATCTCTGAAGTTCAAGTTTATTCATAATCACTCCTTTTGCACAGCAGACATACTGCTCTATAAAACCAATGACATCTGTCAGAAGAATTATTTATAACATGGTTACTGTCACATACTTGCTCATTGAGGATCAAATATTTTAATTCTGTTTCTGCAATGGAACATTGTCTTGCTTTTACTTCCAGCACATGTACAGAAGTTTGGGTTTATATATCTGCTTTATAGTATGTGTAATGCATTATTTGTTGTAGAATATGTACACACAGAAACACTAAAGAACATACTTATTGGACACATGAAATTGTAATTACATTTTTATATTCATATTCATTACATATCCCAAAATTCTAGGCATGTATTGCATTTTCAAATAGAAAAAAACAAAACCAAAAAACAAGACATGAAAACCCTTGCCTATTTTAAATATTGACTTCTCTGAAAGGATTTTGATTGTTTTGAGGTTTTAAAATGGCTTAATTTCGATTTTCAGATTTGTTTGCTTACCTGTTTTTCTTAACACTGTTACACCTTTATTTTATAGATAATGACAAAAACCTTATTTTCATTAGTTTTCCAAAATTATTTGGCAGTTACCACATTATTTCACATTTCATGTAACTCCATGATGATTAGTTAAGTTTTTTCAAAACTTTTCATAAACATTCGAGAATGATCTTAAACTTTACTTCATCTAAATAGCAACCAAATATATATATATATGCATGTATTAGTAGATATGTGTAGACAAATAAGCAGTGTTTAGTCAGAATAAAGCCGCATGAAAACAAATAAAGAAATTTGTGGGAAAAATTCAAAACACCTAATCTGTTGTTTAGCTATATAAAAACATCCTAGAAAAGGTATTCAGAAAATGTATGTCCTCTCAGCATTCTTAACAACCAGACAAAAGCACTATCAGTTTAATAATGAAGTATCGGGCAAATGATGAATATGACATACTTTTAGTCCTGCAGCCAAATGGAACTTGTCAATAACCCAAAGAGCACAATAGTTTTCACACAGTCTAGTCCATGCAAAAAACCTATGCAACTAAGAAAACAACATACATCTTTGAAGGAAACTCAAAATACTGTGGGCAAATTCACTATGATAAAAAAAGAACCTCCTATCATTACATAACACTGGTTGTTGCATATCTCCTTAGCTTGAAACCTAGAAGGAGAATCATTACATAATGAAATAAATTAATCATTAAATAATGACATAATCATTAAATAATCACTGAGAATCATTAAAAAATGACATAATTAAATCATTAAATAATGACAATCCATAGTGTAAGATGGAATGACAATCCATAGAGAGGAAGTTGCCTGTATCTTTGTCTCCTCAGAGCTCCTCTTTCCCAGTTGTTCCAACTTTAAGCTGCCTTACCAGAAATGAACTTCCCAGAGATGAAAATGTACACAGTTGAGCTATCTTCCTGGCACGACAGTGAATGTCTCCATGACCAGTGTATTAAAATCCTAGAATAATATAATTTTATACTTCAGATGTAGTGTACTTCATTTAGTGTGTCAAATACCAAACACTCTGTTGGTGAGACCAATCAATCATTACCTGTGTAGCTCTTCTGTAGGTACTCCATTATACCTATGTATGCTAGGGGATATAAAATATCCTGTGTAGCCTACAGCTGCTTTTCCAAGAGCTTTCACCTAAATCCTTACCAGACTTGTGTACGTTCTGTTTCATATCTGCCTGTCCCAAGCTGATGTTTTAGATATCACAAGGCACCTCCAAGAGCGTTAGGAACTTCTTTTTACACAACCGATTTGGATGCTTAAAGACAGGTGGGAACGTTTTTCCCTGCTACCAGAGAACAAAACCATTCATATTACATTTGTTCTGTCTCTGACATCTCAGTGCTGATCCTCAAGACAAATTTTACAAACCAATTTCAGAAGAGATCAACCAAGCAACTAAACCTCATGCATTGGCTTCAAGGCATACAGCAATTTTCACCAAAACCATTAGTCACGGCATGCTTCACAGGAAAAGATTTCCACCCCCGCTATCTCTAAGGAATTTATTATCTTTATAGTTGGTAACCCCTCCTCTGTTCCACAGCTTTTCTGCCCAGTTTTTCTAACCTAAACTCACAGAGTCAAATAACCAAGCTAAACATAAACTATTATTGGCAGCACCTACATTTAGTTTTGAAAGCAGAGCCTTCTGTTCCACGTGTAAAAAAAGGTTTATCTACTTGAAAACTCATCTGTTTGTTAAATAAAGGTCTAATAAATGTCTAATAAAGCTATTGCCTCTCTGTGCAAAGTTCGTCTGGTTTATGTCTTAGACCAAAGCTGCAGAAATGTTATTATAATACCATGAAAAGCAACTTACAGGCATTCAGTATGAAAGTCAGTTTTTTGCTATTGAGCTGTCTTTATTTCAACCTGCAATTTGTCACACTTTTACCCTTCTGATTTTCTCCCCTATCCTGCTGGGGGGGAAGTGAGTGGCTGTGTGGGGCTGAGCTGTCTACTGGGGCTAACCCACAACAGCTATATTCCCCTCTCTGGCTCACAGCACTCTAAGAGACATCCTGAAAACTTCCAGCCTCTAGGCTGTTAGGTGCTCCTACCCCTCTGCATTGGCTCATGAATGATTTTTGAAAGGGCAGCCCTGTCACTGCTAGCCAAGTGTCAAGGTACTTGGTGCTATCTGCTCTCTACCTGTGCTGAATGGAGAAGCAGAGGCAGCACCTTTCAAAAATTCTAAGAGGAGGAGTCAGACTTTCACATCAAGGGATCTTGTGCAGATATTGGCTAACCATGAATGACATGACTGCATCTCCAAAAGTGGAGGAAAACTGTTTTCAAGGGCTGGTGGCAAATGAAAACTAGTGGCTGTGATTTGAATGGATCCATTTATTATTTTGCTCACTTAAAAAATTAATTTTGGTATCAGACTCTGGGACCTTGATCCACAGATGACTCCAAATGAAAGTGAAAAAAAGATGTCAATTTATTTTTACCTTAACTCATGTCCTAAGTATATATTTTACATGACAGTTAGCTGAGTCAGTTATGTAAAGTGAATCGATTTCATACAACATTTAATCAAAACCCACCTTGAGAAAAAATGTTAACACCTAAGATCATTTCTCAAATTACAGCAAATCCAATATGTATCAGATCAACATCTAAAGATTCCCTAGAAGAAACATTCTGCTTCTAATCTGCATATCTTCCTCTTTTTCACAAAATGAGGATAAATGATGCTGAGAATAATTGCTGTGTGAAGAATGTGTAATGCAAAATGCTTGAAGGTTCTCTAGACCTGCCATTATAAGTACTAGCATTACAAGTTGGTGCGCCTTTTGCACTTCTCATCTTGAAGTGAGATGTTACTTGAAGACATCCATGCAGGAAAACCTGTACCCTCTTTCATTTCCTCAAGGTTTGGGGAGAGAAAAAGAATATGAAAAGACATCCAGTGAAAGAAATATAGTCACATGTGGTTTATACTGTCATCCCTTGAAGAAACTTGTGCAAAAAGATTTGCAGCAAATGCTGTAGTCATCAGTTACGTTAATCTGCTAATTAGGGGACCTGTAGAGGTTTTCCTGCAAAGGCAGTTTTCATTGGTAAAATGTGTCAGAAGAAAATATTTCTTAAAATACACCAAAATAATTAACAAAGCCAAAAATGCATCCACATAACACTGTCTTTGTACTAGGGAAACCAGGCAGGAGTCCTAGGCTACTTCCTGTGAAGCTGTGTAACTCTTTCAGACCCTCATGCCTGGAAATCCTGGCACAGTCTTTGTGGTCAACATGTGAGAATGGGCTTGAATCCCTAACCTGCAAGGCTGAGGCAGAAATACTGAAAAGTGCTGGAAGTTTGAGACTATGCGTAAATGATTACATCAGAATACCTAACTGTGTTACAGCACAGGACGCCACTTAAAGTGCCTGTGTCCACACACAGGTATGAGACATTGTCCTGAAAGAACTGGTTCATTACAAAACCTACAGCTGACTAAAGAATCACAGTGATCACTATTTAGCACCCAGTCTATAGTCGTCCCCCCAAATTCCTGGTGCTTCTTTTTGTTAACAGCATGCAACAACACACTGGCATTTTAGGTAAGACTAGAAAGCAGAAGTATAGAGCAACTTTTTTTCCTCCATTCTTCTTCACATTCTACAATATGCTGGCACTTCAGGACTGATATGTTCAAAAATGTTTTGATGCTTACAAAGGAAAATAAACTGTGAGATTTCTAACAAGCTCTCAGTGCTGGACATTTCAAGCTTCTTTATCTTCTTATTTGGAATAAAAATAAATTTGTCAATCACAGAATTTCCTAAGAAATAGATTTTATCTCCAATTTTTGGATTTAGGGATGGGGAAGACAAGAAAATTACTGATAGAAACACGTAAACATTGTAAAGATGAGAAATGAAACCTAGTTCCCAGTGCAGCAGTACTAAAAAGATGGCCTGCTACAGAGAGGATATAATGATAAAGTAATATAAATGTTTCTTCCATCTTTCTTTTTCACACTCTGAATTTAGCTGGTCTATTTTCCCTTCTGCATCCATGAATTTACATAAAAATACTTTTCTTTTTTTGCAATTTCATTGATGCTCTCTCTGATTTCCTTTTTTGTTTAGTTCTCAAACTCCTTATCCACAAGTATATTGAACTCTCAGAACGGATAAAAGTAGAGGTATTCTTGTATATAATATTCTTGTATAATATTCTTGTATTAATATTAACACATATATATGTATTTGCATGTATGTCTGTCTATAAATATATATATATATATAGACACATAAAATTTAAGAATTTTAGAAGTCTTTAAATTAGTCTGGCAGATTTAAAGCCTTAACACTAAGCTAAAAATCCCTGAAGTAGTTTTATAGAATCATAAACCTTAACACTTACTTGTATTTTGCTTGTCTAAAAATTATTATGCAGTCTCTGCAAAAGAAACAGAATAATAAAAGAGAAAAATAATATTCTTCCTAATGTAAGTCTGTACGCTACAAACTAATATTTAATAGAAAAAAAGTACTCCCAATTTTGAGATCTCAAGTGTTTTGAAGGTCGTAATGTGGTTATTCATCTAGATGAGTGAGAAAAGCCTGGAGTCCATTCCTGCAAAAATGTGGTGCTTAAGGTGTCATACCAAATGAAACAGATGAGGATTATCTCTAAGGACTAACTGAATAACAGCAATGAAATTTGACATTGTTACATTGATTTATAAGAGAGAGTAACTGTGCTATTTATAAACCAGAATCTATAATCAAAATTTGTAAGTCTTTATCGAGATTTTATTTATTAATTCATAGAACTGAAGAAATTTTCATAGCATTTACAACATAGATGTGTAATCAAAGTAAATAATACAAAGTATGTTGTTCTATAACATACTGCAAAAATTCTTTTTGCCATATAAAAAATCAGAAAAAAATCTGAACTACTGTGGGAAAATATGATCTACTAGGCAAAATGAGAATCTGTTGCAAAAGCATTTGGTTTTGGGGTTTTTTTGCAAGACAGCAAATAAGCCAATACAAACCAGCTATAGAACTTATTTTTCCATATCATCATAACTTATAGATGACCAGTGTCCTATTGCCCCTTAGTTTTAACAATAAAAGAGTTCTAAAGCAACACCTCTCATATTATTTAAATAGCAAACTGAAGAATCAAAGTTCTAGAAGCCATCTCTTGCAAGATAAACTGTTGAAAGACTTTAGAATTGCCCTTATTCAGAAACATCTGTTCAACATAAATTGACTTAGAACCTGAAAATGTTTACATCAAAAACCAGAACTGGTATTGCTTGTTACTAGTTTTTCTCATGAAGAAAAAAACAAACAAAGGAGGAGAGTAATAAAACTATGATGGACACAAGCACGTGAATTTTGATCTCCCAATATTTTTACCAAGACTACTCACTTTTGTGAACAAAAGGATTGTTTTATCAGTACACACACAAAAAAAAAAATCAGGATTTTTTATGTGAAAATAGACAGCATATCTAAATAAAGACATGCATGAGCATACATTGAAATTTTCATGCCAGATACATTGTGCAGGAACACAATAAAAAATAAATCAGTGAAAGCCCTGTGAGATTTTCAGAAAAGCTCCTTTGTGCATTCCCTTCCTTTCCAGGGAAAAAAAAGTTTTTACTCTTTCTTAAATATGTTATCACATAGGCATCGCCAGTGCTGCTGATGGCCTCAGCTTTGGCCAGTGGTGGGTCTATTTTGGAGATGACTACAACTGGCTGTGTCTGACATGGGGGCAGCTCCTCATGTCCTCTCACAGAAATCACGTCTGCAGCACTCCTGCTACCAAAACCTTGCCACATAAACCCAATACAATTAAGTTGTTTTCTGGCATCAAAACACAGACGGTGTGCAACATGGTACACTCAGATATAAAGATCATGTTGATGCAGAATTTTTCTCATAGCTTATTTATTTCTCATTCTGTGTTTCTTGCTGATTCTTGGAATGAATCTATTGTACTATTGTCTATTGTCTGTAGTCTGTATTTTGTCTATAGTCTATAATAAGTATTGTCATGTCTGTCACTGTTTATTTTGGGGTTTTTTGCAAGCTCAGATTTCATATTTTGTCCAGCAGAAAATGATTCATTTTTCATTATATTTTCACTCTTAACATTTTCTATTTTGATCTACGTATCTCAAAGGAATAGTTTATGATTTCACTTTCATTTTAGTATTTTACAGGTTTCCAAATATTTCACTCCAACTAGACTTCCATTAGAAGATTTGGAAAACCATGCGTCTGTTAACTATACCTGTGGTAGTTCATATGGCTGGCAAAGTCTTCCAATAACTGCTATTGTAAAGTCAAGTTGGTACAATAATATTTTATGTCACAGTACTATAAGGAAGAAAAATTTAATAAGTACTTAGTTTTTGATAGTGAAAATTATGAACTGAGCTTATGTTATTAAAATGTTAGAATGTGTTATTAAAGTGTTGAGCATTAACACACCTTTCTGCTGTGCAATCATAAGTAATGATCACATTTCTAAACTGATACAAGGGGCTGGGATTTCAAAGATAAAGACAGATATCTAAACTTATATATGAATACATAAGGGACATGAGTTGGAATTCCATGCTATGATAGCTAAGATATTTGGGGTGAGTGAGCTTTGGTGGAGTTTTTGCTGCTTATTCACTGAACTCAAACCACACATTTTGGCTGCTACTTTTAGGTAGCTAAAGTGAGATGAACAAAACTCCATCCCCAGTAGAAAACAAAGAATCACAGAAAGGTTGAGGTTGGAAGGGACCTCTGGAGATCATCTTGTCCAACATCCTTGCTCAAGCAGAGCCACCTAGAGCCAGTAGCCCAGGACCATATCCAGATGGCTTTTGAAGATCTCCAGGGATGGAGATTCCACAACCTCCCTGGGCAACCTGTTCCAGTGCTCAGTCACCCTCACAATAAAGGAGTGTTTTCTGATGTTCTGACAGAATCTCCTGCATTTCAGGTTGTGCCCATTGCCTCTTGTCCTGCCACTGAGCACCACTGAAAAGAGCCTGGCTCCATCCTCTTTGCACACTCCCTTGAGGCATATATATATGCATTGATGAGATCCCTCCCTGAAGCTCCTCTTCTCTAGGCTAAAAAGTCACAGTTCTCTCAGCCTTTCCTTATCGGAGAGATGTGCTAGTCCCTTCACCTTTGGTTCTTCGCTGGATTCTGTCTAGTAGCTCCAAAAGTAAACTGTCATAAGGAGTATAGATACAATAATTCATTGTCTTCCCCAAGCTCCACAGACTGATTTTGAATTTCTTTTCAGACATGTATGCCTTGCTAGTCATAGTTTTTAGTCCTAGAGANNNNCCCCGTGAAACTCAAGATGCATATGATTGTGCTAAAGCTGAGGAGACCTTTGACTTTAAAACTTGCAAGAGTAATGAGTGTTCTGACAACCAGTTTTCATTTCACTAGATTTTGTGTTTAGTAACAAAAGAAAAAAAAGGAAAAAAATAAAAAAAGAGATTGCCTACAGTCAAGAAAACCTAATTACATTTCGGTTTTAATTCTGGGCACAGGAAGATAAGTGTGCATCCTGGGTATTCTTGTAGGGCCTTCCTGAGCCGTCTCTACACTGGAACATTGTGCTGGGTATTGGGTCTGGAAGCTCATGGTCAAATCTTAATGTGCCCTGGAAGCAAACTGTCACATAAAGCACAATGTGAGGTAGACAGAAGTCATATAAAACCTTGTTACTAGTCCACCTATGCCCCTTCAGCATTTCTGTTGTACCTGACTTGCCTGGTTTATGTAAATTATTTTGACCCTTCTGGAAGCTTTTTGTCAAAGTTTCTGCAATAGCAGTTCCAACACTGATCATAAGACTCCCATCTGAACTTTCCACCAAATACTATTTTGGAAAAGAAATTGCATGTAATCATTGTGAAAGTAGCAGTACAAAAGGTTATAGCAAGAGGCAGCATCACTACAGAATTTGTATGAAAACACAAAATAAGATCAGTATTACATTTCAAAATGCTGATTTTTTATATCTGTTATGAACTGATGGTCATTCAGTATAACTTACAGCAGGTACCTAAACACTACAGAGTATATCATATATAATAGACTGCCACCTTGGATATGCATCACTGTATATCTGGTACATGTATTCACAAGACCTTTCAGATGTCTTAGGTCATTAGCAGGCATCAAGACAGCTCAGCCTCCAACACTAAAGACCATGTCTTCCCCAGCGATGTCTATTGGTCATGCAGGGAACTTAAAAGCTAGAGGGTACATTTTCTGGAGCAAATTAAAAATGCCCTGAAACCCTCACAAAGCATTTCTGTTCAGACAATACCGAGGTGGAACAAGAGCAGAATGTTCCCAGAAAAAAAATGGTAAGAAGCAAAGAACTGCCTCTGCTTTTGTCCTAAAAGCTGCAAAAGGGAAAAGCGAACAGGGGCCTACGTAGCTCTGTGTCCACAAGATGGAGGGCTTAATCCCCAAGCATCTTTTAAAACAACCTTTAAATAACAGTAAGAAAAACAAGAACAATACAATCCTACGGATAGGTAGATATATTTCTGAATTACTAACTTAAACATAGTAATAAAAAAGTTATTATCTTTTAAAATTCTGATCTGGTCTCTTCTGCCTATCTGTACCCTGAGCAGGTGCTTCCCTTTCCATAGCTGCTCAGGAGCCCTAGCTTTAGTGGGCCTGCTGCTGTGGATGCCATCCAATGCCTGCCTTTTGCAGGCATAAGGTGTCATATGTTGGCTCTTTTCCTGGTGTCACTGAAACCAACAATGATAGCCAGTGAAACAGACTGTGGGATGATTTGCCTGATGCTCAGAGAGGCAGGCTTATGAAAATGACCTGAGCATATGCCAGCCCTCTTGATTTCTCCTTTGAGAAGTAATTGTGGTACAAAATTCTTAGTATTAAGACTTTTCTTCTCTACCTTAGTAGACTGTCCAGAGCACAACCACCAGTTCAAGCCCATCATCATACAATTCATGCCTTAAAGAATGTTCCTGTCTAGGAGCCCTTGGTGAGCTGCCTCCAATTGCCTTCCAGATATTCTGTCTACCCGTCCTTTTTCAAATTTTTGGTATGCTGCAAGGTACTGAAGATGCTTTGCCTCTGCAATAGCTCAGATGGTGCTCATATAATTTCTTAGGAGAATGAAGGGTGAGAGAGAGAGGGGATAGGGCAAGGGATGATGAAGGAAACCAGAGTTGCTCAGTGCCATTTGGAGGAAGGTCTGTAACCACCTTACTCTTTCCTGTCTGTGAACTGTGTCCTTGCACAGAAGCATAATTCTGGTTTATTGAGGTCAAAGTTGATTGCTACCTCAATTTCTCCTCATGGAAAACAAAAGCACCTACCCACATTTGCTTGCAGTGACTGAGGGTTTTTACAGAAGTTACTGTGAACCAGCAGCTACTTACATAGAAATTTGTATTCTTGTAGGCTGGAGGCATGTTGGACTGACAAAAACTTATCTGTTAGACTTTATGAGACTGCCATCCACAGACTTTGTTCAGTCTGACAGTATGAGTTGAAATATTATGCTGTGAGAGTTGCTGCCTAAGACTGAGTATAGAAAAAAGACCAGAAGTCCTAACATCAGGCTGGCTTCTCCTTGCACAGCCATTGTCCTAGAGATGTTCCCTTTGCCCCTTTAAGTATTCCACAGCCTGCCCTCTCTCCCATGTTAGCTACCCCTCTATAATAAAACCTCCCCTCTATAATAAAACAGTAATAACATCTCTTTCACATCAGTGTTGTGATACTGCTTCAGTTTAAGACAGAATTATCCAAGCGCTCATTACCATAAATGGTACATAGCACAGACACCTCTGTCATGTACTAGATACTCTCTGCATCAACATCTGTTCTACTGTCATGCATTTCATTTGCAGTAGTGTCCTGTGTATTCCTTCTTCCTTCAGAGACTACTTTTATTTACTTGCATTTTATATTTGTTCATTTGAGAGCTGTAGGTTGTTCTTTTCCTTTTTACAGGAACAAAAGCTGTACAGCACCCCATGGGTCAACACAAAAGAGGATTAACTAGGCTGCTGTTTTCTGAAATTTTCCACAGTATTCCATAGTGAATCATCTGTATATTCTTTTAAACACTTTTCTTCTGTTTTACAGAGAAATTCCTTTCAAAGCACAGGATTTTTCTTTTTTTTTTTTTAACTTTCTAGCACAGAGTCTTCTTGTACATCATCTGTCTTTTGATGATCTGGTCTTGGGAATAAGGTATAATTAAAATCGCAAAAGGAACTGAGCTTCCCAAATACAATTATTGCAAGAACTGTTACCTGATCACTTATATCAGTTCTCGGCAATTTTTTAACTTCAGTATTAACCTGGATGTCCCTAAAAGTCCTATTACCTTTTTTGTAATAATTGCACTTAGACAGATTCTCCATTTAAATGTCACATAAATTATTGTTCTCTTTCATTTGAAATATAGCATGACATTATCAGTAAAGTTCAAACTAATCCAATAGGAGTCTTTGTCCTAGCAAAAATTCTTGGCTGCTATTTTAAGTGCATCAAAATGTTGACATGTCATTTACAACTAAAATAGTTAAAAAAAAAAAAAGAAAGATTTGTATCTGAAAATAAGCGAGTCCAAAAGAATGTTTGGTTATGTGATAAAAACCTCATCTCCCTAATCGCAGAGAAGCACAGAGGCACAGTGCTGGCAGAGGAACCCCAGTAACTTAGAGGGAGAGATAGCACTGCCCTGGCCCAGGGGTCGGCTGAGATGCACGTGTGTCTGTGTGTCTCTGTCTGCATCTGTCCATCTGTGCCTAGGCAACAGAGGGAGAGCAAAGATCCAGGACCAGCTGATGGATGAACTGTGCACGGAATCCCAGTTCCCAGAGGGATCCAAAATGTGTGTGTGTTTGTGTGTCTGTGTGTCGGTGCATGTGTGCAAAGGGGTCTGTATCAACAACTGGAGTGGGGCTGTATATATACATATATATTTTCAACTAACTTGCCTTTATCTTGACCAGCCACAGAGGGGAGTAGGATGAGGTTGTCTGCACTGCATTCATGTGAGTTCTCTGTGTGTCTGTCTGCGACTGATGTGGACAGCTGGTATTTTTGTATGGATGTGCTGTACATGTCTATCTCTGTATGTGCCCATTGGGAATACATGCTCAGCCTCCCACGTGGTTTGACATAGGATGTGGAGCTGAAGCAGTCTCTTCTCTATTGGGCTACTGGATTTGATGGCTCCCTAATATAAAAAGGTAGGCTGACATAATGATCTTAAATAATATTTCACTTCAGATTAAGTCTGAAGGATTCATTTGTTTACCTGATTTTATTTTGGTGTTCTCAAAATGTTTTATTTTTTATTCTAGCTTTTTTGTTTTTCTTACAATTAAATCGAAGTTTTAAATTGTAATTAATATAATTATTGTATTAATTTGTTTTATAAATTCAGAGTTGTTTAAGTAAGTAAAATAGGGAAAACAGTGTATACAGAATTCACAACAGAAAACTATTCCAGAACAAAATGTACAGTCTTCTGTGTTGTAATATTGCAACAACTGCAAAAAGAAATGACATGGTTGTTCTCAAACAAATTCTGTTAAATTTTCATTTTTCCATTGGATGTCTATTGGTTTTGTTTCCTCCAGAAAATGAGAAAAATATCATTGTTTAAGAATATCTTATGCAATGTTTTTTGAACACTTTTATTCACAAGAATTTTCTGGATGTATAGTAAACTTGCCTACTTTGTTAAATAAAAGAAGACTGACGAAGTATGTCTGAGTGATGGACTCCTTATCATATACTCCCTGCTCACTCCTTGACTCTGTCTTGGGCTATTCCAACAATCATCTGTCCAAGATAATGGCCAAGTGTGTTTCAGGGGTTATTTCACTGTAGGGATCACTTCTGAGAGGTGTTATGGATGGGACTGTACCAAATATGGTTCTTTGCCAGGTACCTTAGCATCTTCAAATGATCTTTTTTATATGCAAGCTGCACTCAAGCCTTGCAGAAAGTAATCTCAGTTTTGTGGTATGAAAATCACCACTCTTGTATATGCATAACATGCCCCCCACTGTTCTAGACACTTTGAACTGAGAAGATAAAAAGCCCTACTCATAAAACATTATTTATGTCTTAGGTTTACAGAGTCATTACATGGTTGACAGCAAAGATTAAAGGCCAAGTGTAGGCATAGCCAGTCTGCTTTACTCTTGTTTAAGCTGATTTCAGCATACAAGGGCTCCTCTGCTTTTGTTTGGGACTCATGGACAATTTCCTGGAACAAATGCATTTAACAATACCGATGTAAATGTCCATTCTTATCAGGCTCCAGCAAGATTTATCTTCCATGATGTCATGCTGGTACAGAGAGATACAGGGTAGAGAGAAGACCTGACCCCTTTTGCATGGGAAGTCTTCCTCTATAGCAGTCCAATATGCAAGATTAACCTTACTGAGCTGCAACAATAATGAGCAGAATCTATCATTGCTGAACAAACACCCCCATTAAAGTAACAAAAAAAAAAGCCTACAGGTAGAGCTTCAGCATTTATTGTAAAGAACCTTGTCCAAAGCTTGTTAAATCAGGTTTTGCCATTAGGTGAAGATTTTTCCCTTAAAGCTAATGAATACATGTTACATGTTTAGGTATGCAGCCAAATATATTTTCCAAGTTGGTTAGATACTATGGCAGTTACTCTAACTGTACGAAATACCTAGCATTACCTCATACTTTTTTAACACTAATGAACCTTACAAAGCTGTTCCCAGCCTGGTTTTGCTTATTATTATTTTTTCTTAATGAACTTGCATATCTGAATCCAATCAAAAACCTACTTAGTGGGATAGTTTAATTCTGCTGAATCAAGAAGAATCTTAAAAACAGCTGTGACAGGTATGCAATCAGGCATTATTGCAGTCATCTTTACTTAGGATGCTCCCTTTAGGCCAAACCCTTCCTTCCTCTTCTACCGCCCTTTTCTACTACCCTGTCTGGACCAAAGTTTTTAACTGACCCGTTAAGAAACATTGCTCTTTGCTGTAATTGTAGCCATTTTCCACTATGTGTGACTATTTTTTGTTTCTCCCTTTCTTCATTCCTGCTTACCATTTGGAAAACAGCCAATAAATTTACGAGCAAAGTAGTCTGATTAGTAATGTTTTTTGCACTCATTATCACAGATGGAGCCAAGCCTAAAATAGATAATGCTTTATGGTATTACTCCATATCAAACTAGTGCTTACACCCAAATAATTTAACTCAAATTATATGTACCAAAATTGAAGAAGGCATATTTTATCACATAGCCCCCAGACAATCTAGTTTTCATTGGAAATGAAAATGTATCACCCTTAGCTTCCTTTATTTTTTCTTTTTCTGATTGTTGCAATTCGGAAGACATTTAAAGTGTACAAGTTATGGATGTTCCTGCCAAATACACCTGATATGTATTTTAACAGTTTTTATCCTGTCTCCCTATCATAACACATCACTGGACTTGAGAATCAACCCCAGCCTTAGTCTAAAATGCTGATTTTGGCATTCCTTGTTTTACTTATGTCTGGAAATGGCTTCCATATCTTCCATATCAAGTCTTTTGCTGTTTTGTTGTTTGTTTGTTTTTTTTTTTTTTTTGCTTTGGTTTAGTTTTGGGTTTTTTTTGTTTTGTTTTAATAAGATAATCAGTCTTTTAAACTTTGTTTTCTTGGTTTGTTAAAGGCTTTTTTTGTTTTTTGGTTTTTTTTAAATTTGAATGGTAAAAGGCTTGCTGATCACTTATCAGTTTGAGGCTTAAAAGAATTAAAATTTCTTCTAGATGGGTCATCTGAGGGGTTGATATGCTAGGCAGTCTCAATGCATGAGGAAAGCACAAACACAGGATCAGACACAGTGGCATAATCAGAAGGCATTTCTGATCTATCTTAAGCCCTAGGTGAAGATGATGATTTTCTGTTTAATGTGCTTGCCAAAGATATGTTAGACTTGAATTTAATTTTCTATTTTGTCCAGAATGCTTTCCGCACCATGCTGTGGATGCATAAACTAGGGTAGAGACTCCTATGTCTGAACATAGATGGCGTTTCCCACATAGACATTAGGCATGGTGCCCAGCCTTTGGTTGCTACTGAAAGTGAATTCAGGCCATGTGTAGTTGCCTATATCATAAAAGACAGCTCTGCATAGATGTTCCAGTACCCAAGATACCTATTCTAATATCCTGAAATATCTAAATTTACTGTAGACATAGATGTAGACATAAATGTAGGCATCTACTCTAGGACGAGCTGTTCTCTAGATTTCATGGACAGAATCAAGTTGAAGTGTAAAATCTGAATTAAAGAGCCTACAATATGGGGCTGAATTTCACCCATGATAGGAGGATTATTTTGGTCAGAAAATGTGATATTTTGACTAGAACTTTTGTTAAATGTCAAAGAGAGATAAAAACCTTGATTCCAGTTCCTCCTCCAAGAACTCTGTGTTTTATTTAATAATGGCTTAATGTGGAATGGTTTGTGAATTAACAACATTTAGGATGAATAAAAATTCACTACCCTAGAAATGAAAAAGCCAAACTGATCACATTCGTGAGCTTCATTCCTTTATCACTCTTTGGGGATATCATCTTTTATTTCAACAATATATCCTGCTTGAAAGCAGCTGAAAGTTTTCTTCTCTCCTTCACCTATTCCTTCTTATCACTTCAGATTAGTCTAATACATTGTAGTTGAAGCACACTTCTCAGAGATGTGCTTGTTTACTCATTCATGCAAAAGAAAGCATTGAAATTAAGTTCTCCATATCTTGGAAACTGTATAAAAGGAAGTCTTTCCTATAAAGGGTATGGAAGGAAAGAAATCACCTCTGTCAGTTTTGGTTTTGAAACAAAACGGGTTTAGGGTTGATTCTGATTAGTCAGGACTCTTAAGCTGGGAGGCTTAAATAATTGAGACAAATGAGACTGAAGGCACTTTTGCCTCCTTGGTATTTTCCTATGGGCTATATCTGAGATGCCCTTTGGTTAGAGTCCTGGTTATGTCAGTAGTCTGAAGCATGTAGCTGTTACCATGCTTTGTTGAGGGAAGATAGGCACAAAGACCTGTCATGGATTGTCCTTCTGAGGCTGTATCGATAGCTATTGATATGATATGATAGCTATCTACCTACCTAAGGACATTTAATGAGAACTGTGCAAATAATATGCTTCCTTTTATTTATGGTTGAAGAAAAAGTCAATAATGAAAGTCTTGGAACAGTCTAAAAAATATTTTCCTGAAACAAGATGAAAATTATCTCAGAGAGTATTTTGGGTACTAAAAAATGCTTCAGCCAATCCACAATTCAATAATTAAATTTGTGAGCAGATTTTTTCAACAAAGTGGTAAACAGTTCATTTGACAAAATCAACATTCCACATTTCAGTATTTCCTTCTTTTATATTTATCCACTTTTGCTATTGCATTTGATCCAAATGTGTATAGTTTCAGTTATCCTAAACTGCATTTGGAGTAAAATATACTGTTAAATTATTGATAATCTCTATTGATAGAGATTATCCTATCAATAGATGTCAAATCAAGTTAAGTTCAAGAATAAGATTTCTTCACATAATTTCCAGAAAAAATAGTATATCTTTGCTTTATAAACATCTTAAAACAAACTACAGCAGATATCTGATAATAAATATCAAATCAATACACTAAACTAAATTTAAATTTGATACTAAATTATCATTTCTTACGTGAAAAACAAACACAATAATACTGAAGATGAGACAGCTTAAAACGTCTTCTTTTTAAAATTATTTAATTCAGAATGATTTTTATTTAACTTTCAGAAACAAATTCATGGCAGAGAACAATAGATAAACTACATCATAATTTTTTCCCAAACTCTAGAAGTTTTTTGGGTTTTTTTTTGTAATTCCATGAATATCTGTCAGAATACAAGTGAGGTATTTTAGACTATACTTACACAAATGCAGTTGTAATTGACTCAATAAACATAAAAATACAATTAGTCATCTTAACATCTAATTGCATATTAATATGGATCTCTTGTGAATAGCTCAACAAATCTGATTATTAAACAGAAGTGTAGAATAACTAGAGAGTCCTCAATGCGTAAATGGATGAAAACCTTTCAAAAGGTTATGAAGTCTCTGATACTCCTAAGCTGTGCCTTTTGGTGAATAACTTTTGTGGAATAAAGCTGACTACTGAACATTATTTGTAAGGTCTCTTCAGTATAAATCACATATGAAATAACATATATAAGATCTGGTGTGTGCAGCCCTTTCATAAAGACATAAAGTAGAGATTTCATTACTTCTCCCAGGCCTTAGCTAGTTCAAAATGGGATTTTTTTTCTTAGTTGTTAGAGGGATTCAGTAAGTTTGATGAGCAGCAACACAGATGAGAATGACCCTTTCCATTTTTGGGGGAAAATAAAACATACTCGTGCCTGCTACTTCTCTCCTGAGAAGTAAGATCCAGTGTAGTCAGGCAGGCAGAAGGACTTGGGAAATTTTCCAATGTTTCCTTGCAAAGATACTAAAATCTCTCCCCTCTTATATCTTGTCTAAATCCCTCTTCTGTCTTTTGCTATCCATGTCATCCATACTGATGAGTTTCTTAAAGTTTGGTAAAATATTCCTCTCTGCCATCCACTGTTCTTTTTCATTGCCTACTGAGGAATGGAAAATTTCCACATTTTCTGGAATAATTCAAATGTTGAATAGAGACTGAAATTTCCACAAGTCATACATTCATTTATGAATGTGTGTGTGTATAGAGCCACCTCTTTGACAGTTTTCAAAATAAAACTTTCATAATTTAACATTTTCTGGGAAAAAAAACCCACAACAAAACAAACATACCCTTATTTGCTTGATAAAGTTTATACATTTTGAAATTTACTATTTTGGGGTGGTGGGGTTTTTTTTAATACTGTTTGTCTGATATCCATTATTTTAATTCTGGAGAACTGGAAGTAATTTAATCATAGTGCAAGAGGTAATTGTGAACATTGTTGACTGGTGGTATATGATGATACACAGTCATTTTAGATGAGATGAGACAGTCAGAAATTGGTGATGTTCTTTAATAAAAATGTTACATACTTTAGAAAGTAAATCCATAGAGTAGGTATAGATGAAAAAAACCCAACAACCTAGTAGAATACTTCTAGGAAGATATTCTGAGAAAAAAGAGAGTAATTCAACATAATAGAATAATTTTTGAAATAGAATGATCAACAAAATTTTCTGAGTTGACCAATTAGAGAAAAATTGCAGGGAGGTAGTAGAGAACATATAACAAGATAAAAAAGAGACATTAGAAGAAGAATCAAATTAGATTAACTTGAAAAGAACGTAACCACTTGTAATATTGTCTGTAAGATTGTCTCTGATGCTCCTTATTTTGAGCTCTCATCAGCCAGGTTGATGCATCCCAGTGTTTTTCTGCTTTTATGTCAGAAACACTGCGCAATAATTCAATAATATAAAACTCCCTGCTGTGTCTTTTTCATACTATGATAAGGGTAGGCAAAATACGTTCTTGCTGGAGTTGTTCCGAACATTTTCCAATTCATAAAATTTTTAAAACTTATTGGGATTAACTGCATGATCAATGTTAATGACAGAGTTAATTACAAGTCAGAAATCATGACCAAATTTTTTGCAGTGGTAACTGCTGAAAAAAAACATCGTTATAAATGTTAATGAGCTGCTTTGCTAAATAAAGTAAGATCGTAACTTTATTGAAATAAAATATCTGGAAATGTCTAAGAGCATCTTTTAACATTAACAATTATTTCAGCAAATTTCTTGAATAATCGCTATCCCATTATCAAACATATAGGTCAGCTCTTCAGCTGGTGTGAATAGATAAATTCACCAAGTTATATGTGAACTCATACTAGATAGTGACCTGGGCCAGTATTCTTTAACTGCTGTGGAATGGCCAGAGATAAGATGACATTAACTACTTACCGATTTTTGGTAGGATCTTTCCCAAGAAAGAACTCTCCAGAACAGTTTTGAGATGGTACGTTCTTCTTGTTATATTAATATTGTGAAACCTGTCCCTAAGCAAAATGCCAGAAAATGTAAGTTGAAGGGGGAGTTTAGTATCTTCTGTTCCCACAGAGAAGTTTAATGAACTGCACAGGATTGTCTTGTACAGCACTACATCCACTCTGTGGAGAGAGCACCATCCACAGCTTGTTGAGAGCAGAAGAGGACAACTGGCAAGAAGTGACCAGCCAGTGAAAAACCAACATGAAGGATGTTCTAGGAAAGGGAAATTTGGCCAAACCCACACAGGTTTCCTAATATATATCCACAAAGCTTCACTGAATATCATTTTCATACAGTTTGACCAAGACAGACTTCAAACATGATCGAGGGGTTTGCTTCCCAGCAGGGCTGAAGGAGCCTGTAGTTCAGGTTCACCCATTCCAGAAAAGTTCTACATCATGGCCATGTTATCCCAACCATGAAGCAGGATGTCACTGTGCAGATCCCTGGAGAACTGAGCACTGGGAAAGGATCCCCAGAGCTCACTCAGTGATGTGCCCACTTCATCAGCACAGTCCAAGGAGAGCTCTGTATGTCTGTTGGCAGGTTCCTGAACTTGAAAACTTTCTAAACTTGCAGGAAGAGGCTCTGTGATGTTGCTGGACCAGGTACCTCCTCCTTCATTCTTTCCCACTCACTGGCCCCCTCCAGCTCTGTGCACCTTTTTGGTGTGTAAACTGCTGCAGTTTCTCCCAGTTGTGGTGCATCAGTCATAGGCAGTCATAGACTGCTTGCCAGGGTTTATCATGGAGGGGAACAAAAGGAGGTTTTCACTCAGATCACGCTGCTTTCCACCACTACAGGCCCTGCCCTCAACACCTGAAGCTTGCCAGAGTCAAATGTGTAAACTCTAGCCTTAACATGATTGCTGTAAAAAGCAAAGTGACTGCAATGCTAAGGTGACTGGTTGAAACTCCCAGCATAAAGGCATAGTCTGCCTGAGAATGGTGAATAATTTAATAAAATCATGGGAAGGTGAATGAGTAAATATCTGACTGGGTAACACAGGACTGTTCCTGCTGCTAGTGTGTTAGGTTAGACATTCTTTCTGTGTAGTAGAAGGATTACTAACAAGACTAACAATTGCAGTTGGATTATTGATTTATGTAATAAAAGGCAGAGCTTTAGCTGCTGTGTGACAAGGATGAGAGCAGAGATTAAGGGCTGTGTGCTTCATTGCTTTCCTGGGCTAGGCACAAGGATGGGCAAAGCAAGGGACTGCTTTGTAATGGCATCACTCATGCAGACACCAGAAAGGGAGTCCTCTAGTCATCCAGAAAGGGCTAGGACCCACATCCTGACTGAACTGATTAATTTGAGAACTGGAAATTTATACACCATCTATACAGGGTGTGTGTGTGTGTGTGTGTGTAGAAATCTTTGTTTGAGGAACTAAAATCTTAAACTAAGCGTTTTACTATGCTTAGCCAGACACTGATGCTTCAGAGTGTATTGAATAACGTACTTAATATGGTTGGCAGCAAATAAAATAAATTATGAGCTCCTATTCAATAATTTGCCCCTTTTCTTCCCCTCCAGTTAACATTAGTCATCACTTGTTCAGATACATCCTAAAGATAAATTAAATGGTTTTATAAAAACACTCATTTGGAGGTTTTCCTCTCACAGATTAATTAATGCATCTCAACAAGATGTTTTACAGTCAGTTTAGAACTTTTGTTAAATCATTTTCTTTAGAAAAAATACAGGAAATTTATGTAACAAAAACATATGCATCATCAAATTTGGGTAGACCAAATCCCATATGCTTTAATGTGCTAATTTTGTAAGACAAAAGGCAGAAGGGACCATATAGTTGAGCAAGGGAAAGACAGCTCATTCTACCAACATTTCTGTTTATAGAAAATTTTCTGTACTTAAATAAGGAACAGAAGTACCTTCAAATTAAATTTTTTCAAGTAGAACATAGACTGCCTTTTTCCAAGCCAAGTTTATTTCTGTGATTACTTCTCACAGAGCTAACTTCTCACAATATGTGAGACAGACTTTGTCACTAGTTTAAATTGAATTTGCTATGTCATTCTGAGAAGGCTATGAATTTGTTCTGGAATAGTCTTATTCTACTAAATTCCCCAGTCAGCATACAAATTTAGAACAGCAATTTACAAATGGCCACTTCTAAAATGAATACACAGGAACAGAGTGGAAGTAATCTTCTGGTATGGAATATAGTTTTCTCTGAGAACTGACTTTATTGTCTGCTTGAATAAAAAGGTGCAAAAATCTCTTCTAAGTACAGACTAACCAGTCCAGGAACATTCTTACTAATGATAATGAAGCACACTTCAAAATCTTTGTCTATTAGTTTATAATAATTTTTTGTCCCTTGTTTATTCTGTAATATATTACAGACCTCCACTGCCTCTGGGGTTATGATGAGATCATGGATAGTGTCTTTCACAGAATTCTGTGCACTGCTTTGCATCCTGACAAGTTTGTTGCACCTCTTAAACAGTACTGTTACTTAAAGAAAAAGAGAAAAAACTTGATCTTTTTTTTTGTTTTCTCTTTATCTCATTAAAGTGCTTTTCTGTCTATTGTGTATTACTGCTTTTTCTGTTTTAGTAGAGTCTAATGGCTATACAAAAGCATATATATTTTCTCCTGATGTCTTGATCACAATGTAAAAATCAATAGTTTAACCATTTTATCCATGGTTATGACTGCTGTGTGTATATCACTCAAACATAAATTTAGCAGTATGATTGTACTTCATTTGAAAATGCGACTTTTTTTTATATGGGAGGTATATTTTTTTAAAGTCTTATAATAAAATCTTAATTGATTAATCAGTTTGTTTTCTGTCTTCCATTACCTTTATTTTTACACAAACAGAGTGGAAAGGAAGCAGAAGAATAACTGCGTACTGGGTTTCTGTGGCAAGGTTTTGGTAGTTGGGGGGGTGCGATTACAGGGGTGGCTTCTGTGAGAAGCTGCTGGAAGCCTCCCCTGTGTGCGGCAGAGCCAATACCAGCCGGCTCTAAGATGTATCTGCCACTGGCCAAGGCCGAGCAAATCAGCGATAGCGGCAACGCCTCTGTGATAACATTTGTAAGAAGGAAAAAAGTTGTGGGACAGAGAGAAACGGCAGCCAGAGAGAGAGTAAGAACATGTAAGAGAAACAACTCCGCAGACACCAAGGTCAGTGCAGAAGGAGGGGGAGGAGATGCTCCAGGCCCCGGAGCAGAGATTCCCCTGCAGCCCGTGGGGAAGACCATGGTGAGGCAGGCTGTGCCCCTGCAGCCCAGGAAGGTCCATGGGGGAGCAGATCTCCACCTGCAGCCCGGGAGGACCCCACGCCAGAGCAGGTGGGTGCCCAAAGGAGGCTGTGACCCAATGGGAAGCCCGCATTGGAGCAGGCTCCTGGCAGGACCTGTGGATCTGTGGAGAGAGGAGCCCACGCTGGAGCAGGTTTTCTGGCAGGACTT
>JANZLQ010000008.1:12651475-12706803 GCA_026212715.1 Elanus axillaris
GCTTGAATAAAGTTGGAACGATTTTTACTCATATTGAGTGTATGTCGTTACCCGGGAATTCCGCACCCCGCTTCAGATCCATAAGAAATTAATATATTCTAAATGAAAAAATACATAGTTCTGTGATTATATTTAATTATATCACTAATGTTTCAGAATATGAATTAAATGGAGGGGATTAAAGTTACAGAAAACTGATCTAAGATGGCTGAAGTCAATCATTTTATCACAGACAATGTCTGCTTGGCAATCATCACAAACATACTATACGTATCTGAAATGCACTTTCTCAATTATATCAGGTACATAAACTTCAGAGGATTATAAAATTTCCTAAAAAATTCTGTTTTTTTAATTTAAAATTTTGTATGTATAAATATACACTCTAAATATGCATAAACAATAAAAGAGACATTTGCATCAGCAAACAACACTTTGCATGGAAAATCAGCTGGTTGAATGAAAATCTGAAGTACAGTTTTACAATGTAAGCTTATCACCAGTGCCAATAATGTTCTCAACTAAATTGTAAGAAAACAACCTCCTCGCTCTTTATACTAGACACTTGTATTCTCTGTGTTGCACATGAACTGTAACTGTGACTCAGGTGTGGACACAAACAATTTATTTTTCCACATGGAGATTTTGGCTTTTCTCAGTTTTGGTGGAAGGAGACCATGCAACTTTTATGAGAAAGTTTTTTAAGATCAAAGTCTTAAAAAAAGAAAAAAAGTCTTAAAGTCTCTTCTAGTCCTCTATTCTGTGGGGTTTTGTTTGATTTGTTTTGAAGTGTTTTTTTTACATAAAACAGACAACAGGACATTCCTGTGATATTTTCCTGCTTCCTGTACTAATATTTAAATGACAATTATCTGTTGAAAAATGCCAATGGTTCTTGATTTCAATATATCCAGTAATAAGTATGTATTTTCAAGTGGTTTGTGAGTTATGGGTTTCCTTGTTAAAAGAGGTAGAAACTCCCCCCCCACCCAGACTTAAGTAAACAAAATTTAAGCTTTTGATTTTCATGCCATCTAGGATAGTGATATTAAGAGTATCCCATTCCAACATATCTCTTAAGTAATCAAGACACCCTGTTCTCCCCTCATCATCCTTATCTACAGTAAGATAAGGAAGTTTCCTAAATCTTTCACATTAAAGCCTGTTTAACACTTATCTGTGCTTTTGGCTCTTTTCTGAATCTACATCATATATTTTAACATATATCTCAAAGTACTGGGAGATAGGAATATAGCTTACTGTATGATATTTTGAATAACTGTATGACCTATTGCAGTTTGTGGTGATGTACTCTAAAAAGTGAGGCTCAAACATTGTATGGCAAGGCATTAACTCATCTCTATATAGAGCATAAAGTGGTTTGCAGTTCACAAAAAGCACAGCACAGCTGCCTACATAAATTAACAAAGTTGCTAGGTGAAGTAGTTTTGTGAATCATCATTCAGCTAACACTGCCAAAGATAGGATATTGATGCTAATGAACCAATAATCTGTGTGAGGTAAATTGTCTGAAATAAACTGTGTACTAATTTACATCCTATGCTGAATCAAAGAAATCATAAATTATTTGTATTGGCTATTCCAATTGCAGTGTCTTCTGTAAAGCATTATTAATAGCTATTTTTAGAGAAATTAATTGCTAATCTTATGGATAATTTATCCTAACTGATTATTTAAAATTTCCTTTTAAGTAAATGCTTTGTTTTCTGATAAAATATACTTAAAATAGAAAAAAAACCAACACCTAACCTAAAACCCCAGAACTCATTATTTCACTCTGTATGCAAAGCAAAATACTTTAAATGAATTTCCCCACTGCCTTTACATAGATCAGTTTACAATAGTCAGGGCTGTAGAAAAACCTCTTTTGAAATAGGCTGGCACAAGTATACACTGGGGGCTGAATATCTGGAAAGCAACTTGCCTGAAAAGGACCCAGGTATTCTGGTGGACAATACATTGACCATGAGGTATCAATGAGCAGTTGCAGCAAAGGTGGCCAACAGTATAGGAGCTGCATTAGGAAAAGCATCATCCACAGGTCGAGGGAGGTGACCTTTCCCTTCTACCCAGCACTGGAGAGGCCACATCTGGACTCCTGGGTGCAGGTCTGAGCTCCCCAGCACAAGGGAGACCTGTGTATATTGGAATGTCCAGTAAAGGGCCATGAAGATGATTTAATTCTTAGAACATCTGCCATATGAGGAGAGGCTGAGAGAGCTGGGATTGATCAGCCCAAAGAACAGAAGGCTCATTAGGAATTTATCAGTGTGTATAAATACATGGGGATGGGGAATAAAGAAGACAGAGGCAGACTCTTCTCAGTGATGTCCAGCTATGAGACAAGAGGAAATGGGAACAAACTGAAATACAGAAAAAACCACTTAAACACAAGAAAGTAACTTTTTTACTGTGGGGGTGACTAAGCACTGGAGCATGTTGACCAGAGAGGTCTCCATCCCTGCAGATATTCAATCCCTGATTGGACACATAAAATCATACAATCCTTTAAGTTGGAAAAGACCTTCAGGATCATCGAGTCCAACCATCATCCATGCCCACTAGACCATGTCCCAAAGTGCCTTGTCTACACACTCTTTAAATACCTCCAGGGATGGTGACACAACCACTTCCCTGGGCAGCCTATTCCAATGTCTCACAACCCTCTCAGTAAAGAAAATTTCCTAATATCCTACCTAAACCTCCCTTGCCACAACTTGAGGCCATATGCTCTTGTCTTATCTCCAACCACCTGACAGAAGAGACCAGCCCCCACCTCACTACAACCCCCTTCAGACAGTTGTAGAGAGCGATAAGGTCCCCCCTCAGCCTCCTTTTCTCCAGACTAAACAGCCCCGCTTCCCTCAGTTGCTTGCCATAAGACTTGTGCTCCAGGCCCCTCACCAGCTTGGTTGCCCTTCTCTGGACACACATTGGGGCAACTTGCTCTAGCTTACTATGCTTTCAGTGGAGGGACTGGACTAGACAATTTCCACAGTCTCCACCCAACTTCAATGGTTTTGTCATTCTGTGAAATCCCTCTGCACTAAAAATAATAAATTGCAGAGCAGAGGACTAATTTAATTTTTTTATTGATCCATTAATGTATTGGTGTAAATCTAATGTATATTTGGAAATAGGTACATGTGAACAGGTGTCCAAAAGTCAGATTTTGAGGAAGATTTAGAGCAAGTTAAAAAGGAAGCATGATTCTGTCTTTCATATCCCTTTCCATACTTGTTATTGTTCTTTCTTAAAGTTTTTGTTTAATGCATCAGTGGTTCAATTAATCTCATTCAGCTTTATTTACCTAAAAGATAGTTGTGAGCTAGCTTTTCAATCTATAGTTCATTTGTCATTTATTAGGAGTTGTAGGCACCTTCACAAGGTAATTTATTCAATCTGAATAAATATGTCTGAATTAGTTAAGTGCTTATTTTTTTTCCCTTCAACAACAGAGAGACTATAAAGCCTAGACAGCCAGTTAATAATAGACCTGTAACTTCTACGTGGATGATATCAAGTGAGATGAACACAGAACAAGACATTGGTAAATCAGTAAAGATTACCTTACTTCGATATGTATGCAGATGTGGATGTGCTGACAAAGCCAAAAAAGTCTGCAAACTCCTATCATTCTTTCAGTGAGAGCACAGATACTCTGGGCTCAATTTTATTGTGCATACCTAAGCATTCACTATTACTTGACATACTGTAGGGCATCTGAGATATCTTCAAGGAATTCCTAGGTTACGATATGGTATTTACACTGTTAGATAACCATTTTGAAGGCCAAGCATCTCACATAAAGACTACGGCAGCTTGAATTGCGCCAGATACCTCCGTGTGACTGAAGTGAGTCTGTCGAAAGAAACAAGCATTTATGAACTGTATTCAGTGTTTCTGAACTTGGTTCAGAACATTCCTGAGAAGTTACTCTACCTTATTTACCTCCAGTAATCTTGTTATTTCTGAAACTTAAGGGATAACTCCTGATGTTTCTTCTACACACACCAGTCTAAGAAACGCTGACAGGCAATAATTACATTGAATTTCAAAATGTATGTTTATATTGCTTAAACTAAAGCAACAAAACATTAAAAAAAATAAATAAAAAAAAAAATTAAAAAAACCACCAACAACCAAAACCCCCAAACCTTTGATAATGGAAAAGTCATATGAAGAGATCACCAGCCTGACAACTACAACTTTTTCTAGAGAGTTAACACCTTTTTAAGAGGTTGTTGGAAATTTCCTTCGGTCTTTAATGGTCTGAAACTGTATTTTTTTATTGTGATTTCACACCTGAGAACTAGGTTTGGTGAAACTGGTAATTAGTAACTAGTAAGTCAATCTCATTAGATAGTTTCTAATGATTTTAAAAAGCTTCCAACTGCCATTAAATGTTATCTCAATTATAGGTTTCATAGAGAAAAGTATGTTTTATTTCACTTGCCTTTCTGTTTATTCATAGTTTTACTATGTTGTTCTCTTTATTTAACGAATACTGATATGAATAGTTCAAATATACATCTTTGAAACATAATAAATGTTCATTTAAATAGTTACAAATGTTTATGTAAAACATATTTGTAGGATCATGTCCACAATCTCTCTTGAAATAATGTCACATTACTTTTGAGCACATTGAAAGTGTAGTAATTAGTTTCAAAATTTATTCAAATGGGTCAAAGGCAGCTTAATGCCTTAGATTTTGACAGAATCTGAAACCTGATTTCCTTTTTAAATTGTCACATTTGCAAAAGAGAAAACCACTCTCTAAGGCTGTGCTTTGATTCTAACATTTAGCTCTTTCTTGTTCTTTATGTCATTCTCAATTTACAGTGGGGCTCTGTCAGCCCAAGTGTCCAACTTCTTACCTTTGTGAAAAAAAAAGTGTATGGGAGAGAGGAATAAGAATAATGGTATTGGTTCCACCATACAACCTTCTGTTACTAAAATATGAACTTAAAGACCATAATTTGTCCCCAATAGTTTGTTTGTTTGGGTTTTTTTTGGTGGGCTTTTTTGTTGTTGTTGGGTTTTTTATTATAAATTTGGCAGATGATTTAACACTGAACAACATTTTAATGATTATCTTATATTGTAATCACAGGTAAATCTGGTTTAAACCACCACACACATAAACTATGGAATAAGACTTAGGGTGGAGTTAATCAGCACATTTTTAAAGGAATCAAAGTCTAAATTGTTCCCATCATATTTTCAAGAGTTTATAAAGAATTCAGTGTCAGAATGGGGTAAATATTTGGCTAAAACAAGCAGTTCATTCTGTAGCCAAGATACAGTTGTGACAGCCATAAATTAAAGTGCATTTGTCAGGAAATAATTAGGAGGAGTTAACCTTGAACCCAAATAAAAATAGACTAAACTTGTGTAAGCAACAACAGTCTATAAGCACAGCGTAACACTCTCATGGCCTGGCCAGTCACAACATCTAAGAACATTACACAAATACTTGTGCAATGCTATCACCAAAGGAGCAAAGAGATGTGTAGCTGCACATAAGGATCCAAGCAACAAAAAAGCTGTGCAAGAATAAGAGAAACACAAGGGACTGCAAACAGGCAGAATGTCCTACCAAGCACACAGGAAGGATAATTAAAAAACAAAAAAAAAGGGTAAGCAGTATTAGCAGCAGATGGGAACCTTCTTTTGGGAGACAGACAAGAAAAAAATTATTAGATGTAAGTGACGCAAACTGGAGAAGTTAGAAGACAGCTCACTTCAGTTCTGGCTTCCTTCAAAGAACCCTCAAGGACGACCACCTTGATTTTCACAGAGAAGAACCACCCAGGACTGTTGCCATCTGAGCTGGAAACACCACCTCTGTGTTATTGTGTACTCGTAATTAATACAGAATACAAGTGTTAAAGATTAATGGTTTTGTCTGCGTTGCGGTAACAATGTGGAAGAACTCTTCGAAAGAAGTGTGCTGTAAATCAATTCATTTAATGAAGTTTTATTTCAAGGTTTAAAACTGATTTGTCAGTGTTCTAATCACTCCCATCACCTTGATGTCTAATTCCCTAACTGATATATAAATATATTTGATTGCAACAATTCTGAATGATAACCATTACAATTATTTTTTAGTTTTGTCAATTACTATTTTTTCATGTATTTAGTAAATATTGAATATATACTACAAATATTAATGTTTCCACAAATTTGCTTAAATATTTAGGATATTTAAGACAAAATACAGTCTATAGTTTGAAGATGCAGATGAGGGAAAGAAGAGGTGAAAGTTTTAAATTCTCCACATGACATAGTACATAAATTATTTATTCGCTTGGTTTCTGTTGCCAGTAATGGGAAAACATTCAGAATCAGTCAGGATTGGTAAAACAAAGTATATTCCTGTATTTTTTCTTTTCCTTCTCAGAATATTCTCTATGCTTTATTTTTCTAGAAATAGATGGTATAGATTGGCATATGCTGTTTCCAAGACATCCAGGCATTTCCTTAAGAAATTTCTTCCACAAAACGTAGGTTCTTTCATACTTCTAATAGTAGGATACTTCAATGAAGAAGTTTCAAGTACGAAAAGCAGCTAGAACTGCTACTGACAACCAAAACACTGTTATTGAATGAAATTAATTTTTGCACAGAAGATTCTATGAAATTTCCTTCTATGTGGAAGACCTTGTTTTGAGGGCTAATCTATTTCATAAGGCTAATGGCAGGCCTTGTAGTATCTACAACACTTAGAAGTCATTCTACAGGGGTTGTAAAATAACCCCTTTTGCCTTTCAATTTAGTAAACAGATTTGGATAAACTAAATGTGCAACTAGTTGATAGCAAACAGTTTCGTGGGTCATATGATGCATATTGCTATCTCAGCATTGATTTGGGATACATTTATATGTATTAAATGTGTATGTATGTCAAGTTTTTTTTCCCTACAGAAAAGTTTGAAAACATGATCAGACTATAATTCATGTAGCAACTATGAATCTTCAGTCAGCATAAATGTCTCACGGACAGCACTGACAGAATTAATTGTCTTGCATCTTAATGCACCCAAGACCTCCTGCCCAGACACATACATGCTCTAACAGCAGGTATCAGTACTGTATGTCTTCCTGTGTGCTGTCTCTTTAGTAATAACGGGGTTTGCCTTGAGCCTAAGAAGAAAATGAAGTGTGCCACTCTTCCAGATTTAAAAGAGAACATTGGCCTCTTTCTACTCCAAGGGGAAAAAGGGCTAGAGTGTAGGGCTGAAACCATAATGCCAGGGCTAAGGAGAGCTTGTGTTAGGAAAAAAGAACTCCAAACCCATTAGCACACTGGTGAGAAGAAAACATGTAAACCGTTTCAAGCTGCCTTTTGGCCTGCTGCACTGATGCTTTTAAATGAATGCAAAAGTTTTCATGTATTAAAGTATTAAATTTAACCCATGCAAAATGTTCTTTTTTCTCTCTCTGAAAGGTAGCTGGAAAATGATTTTTCTTTCCTGCACCTTAACAAGTATCACTTTGTAAGTCTGAAGCAAAATTATCAGCAAATCTGTGGAGCCATTTAAGAAATCAGACAATTTAGTGCCCCGTATGTTACACGAAATCTCTCACTCACACAAAAGTATACCTTTCCTCAATGGTATACAACAGTACGTTAAATAGTGGTAATAGCCTTTTCTGCATGTTTTTGCTCTTATAGATAATATAGGTGTTTTGTACCTGGATTAAAATTATTTCTAGTGTAGCTTCACTGGCATAAATGAATTGATTGGGCAGACTCACAGGAGAATTGATTTTAGCTTCTCCAATATCATTACTCTGGGACAGTGAGCATTTGATCAAATTATATGTTCATAAGAACAAGCAAAGCTAGAATAAAAAGAAGCTGACCTTTTTTTCCCCTGAAACAGAAAAAAAACCCCAAAATGTGGTATTCTTACATCAGCCATCACAAACTTAATAGGTTCTTTGTAAAATCAGTAGGGTTTAGATATTTAAAATTATCAATTCAGAACTGCTTCAACAACTCCAAAATACAAGCAGGTGTCTCTCAGTTACATACACATTCTTAAGTGCAAGAAGTTTAGTAAAAAAAATCCTATTTTTATGAAATCTGGTTGGCTTGTGAATCTTATGCCCATTGATTAATATTATTAGTATATCAATTTGAAATATTTCTTGTTCAAATGTTGAATCATAAGAATCTCTTGACACGCATATTAATCAGTTATAAAGGGTCACTTCTGTAAATAGATTGCACACCTTCAATGGTACTTCTCTGGTAAATTTTCTCTGTAGGCCCAACATAAGAGCAGTGACAGTCCAAATTTATCATTTTATACACTATCTCAATACAATTTGTAAAATAAATTACAGCATATATTATAAAATAAATTACAGCATATATTATAAATTTCAGTATCTCTTCCAAAGAAAACATTCTTTCTTAAAGGCTACAGTTGAAGGCTTCAGGAAGAATTAGAATGGAAGCAATGGGTCTGGAAGTGAGTATCACAACATAGACTATTATGTATTAGCTCATTAATTCTGCTTGTATGTAGAATGGTTGAACTCAGTCATGTATGACTTCACAACTCAGAAATCAAGGCTGGGTTTTGTTTTACTGTGCTAAAAATGTGTTTATTTGGATATAAATGTCGTAAAGACATGATTAGACTATATGAAAAGTAAACACATTCAAGTGTTTGGATATAAATAGAATAAAAATAGACCATATGAATTATAAATATATTAAGTTAACTCAGTGAATATGTAATGATTAACAGATTCTTGCTATAACATCAAACTCCATCCCGGTAGCATTTCATTTCTTTATCCTTCTTATAAGTAATGCTCAGAACCTTACTGTATAAAATAATCTCAACAAAAGAAATCCAAATCAGTGTGATCTGCAATTCTTGATCAGTAACTATCAAGGTATTTTTGCAAACTAGAACTGCTTAACTGTTAAAGTATGAAGTTAAGTAATTTAAAGGTAAGGGGAATAATTTAAAATAAAAAAATGAAAACATAATCAATCATGGTGTGCTAAATAATAACCACTCAATAAGAATTACTGACAATAATATGCAACATGCATAATACCATAAATGGATAAATATTAAGAGGAAAATCTCAGGAAAACATTAGAATCTGTAGCCATATTTTAAAATACACATACATGTATGTTACTGAAATTCCAAACAAGTTATTAATCAGAAACATCATACTCTAGGAAGGAATGCAAAATCAAATAAAGGCCACAGTGACATAATTTAGTATATTAAATGTTGGATGTGAACATAACCTTTTGACACAGGGAAATATCTTGAAGAATATTTAGGGAAGAAGTGTTATCAATTATTTAAATATTATACTATGTAGCTGACACAGAAAACATTTCCCTTAATAAGAAATATGAAAAAATATCTACCTAGATTTTCCATGCCAGCTTGCCAATATAGCTTGTGGTTTATCAGGGTGGAGGAGCAGGTTGTTTGCTTCTACCTTTTCTTGCTGTTTGTTTGGGTTTTTTGGGGGGTAGAGGGGGTTATATGGGAAAGACATGTTTTCTTTCCTTTGGGGCCAGATGGAACATAGCTTAGAAGAATAGTCTTTTCCTCAGTTGATGTGCTTTGCACCAAAACCAGCAAAGAGATTTGAGGTTTTATTTTGTGTTTCAAAGTTCATTCCAAATTAAAATTTATAGCAAAATTAAGGAGTTCTTAACCCACATGAATTGAAGACATTATTTAATTTAAATGAAACCTGTGCTATAACAAAGAATGCCAGTGCTGTTGGGTTTTTTCCTCCCTTACCCTTAGTATCTGAGGCAGTCTTCTTCATTTGAAGTAAAACAGGTAGAAATCAGTCAGGTTTAAAAAGAGCGCACAACTATATACATTATACAGAGTCAGATTAAACAGGTATTTCCAAAATTCATAAGCAATAAACTGCAATGGCTTTAAAAGAACTGGCTGTGCAAAAGCATGCATTGCCACATGATGTGCACTAGGATACCTGAGACACGACCTTGTGCTTGGCAGATACAAAAGTTGCAGACCTACACTTTTGCAGAGAGGAACACAAGAGTTCAGGAAGACTACTCTGTGGGTGATAATAGTTTGCATACACAAAGAGTTACTCACATACAGCATAATACATTTGCTTAAGGGCATTTAGTCCATTTCAGTCCATGTTTTTTGGTGTCCAAGCATCTGTACATGGTTGGCAGATATGACATAGGATTTTACAAGAGGACAGTATTCCTCTATATTGTCAGCTGGAGTTCACAGAAAGCTATTTCACATTCCAAATTACACTAGATGCCTGTTTATAAGTAACTGAATCCTGTACCTGCAAGAAGACATCTACATTTAGGCACACCTGTGTTGAACTGAATCCCATCTCAGATAATCAAAGTTAAATATGCAGTCTGCATTTGAAGTAGGGACTGAGCAAACACAGAAGTAAAGATATTACACTTTCTATCTGGCATCACTACTGTTCAAGTTCTTGAGTGTAAGGAGGCATAATAATATGTATTTTATATGATATGTGTTTAAAAAACAGTTAACACCAAGTGGTAGTTTATATGTCACATTTGCATGTAATATGACCTTGATATTTTCTCCCATATCTTCAAAGCATGACTGCAGATTCTTTTGTGTGCTGAATTCCTTCAGAGATATGAGAAAACTCCATTGTGTTCCTTTCTGCAGGATGACGATTTAGACATATAATCTGTTTGTACATACAAAAGTCCATGCCACTGTGCTGAGTATGACAATGAAAATGACAAAGCAATATTCTGGTCTGAAAATGCAAACCAAAGAATTACAGCCTCTGGTGACCATATTTGTCAGTATAGGTTAAACATCCTTGCATGGGTCATGAAATAACTATTGCAGGTATGACTCTGCAGTAAGTAACCAGGTTAAGAAACAGTGAATTTGATTGGTGCGGTTGTTGCATGGTCCGTTTATGTAATAGACTAAACCACTGGCTAACAACAGATAAAATCCCCTTGACAATCAGCAATCATATTCTAACTCTACCATTTTAATAGAACTTTATTCACTATTTTTCATTCCCTAACCTGAAAACAGTATGAATAGCAGAAACATAAAATATAATATTTTATTAAATATAATACAACATGATAATTATGTATGATATAATAATTTATATTTTATTAAAAACCAGATGATCACCAACTCCAGTTAAGCACAATACAATTAGAGAAAGGATATTGTTCCTTGATGTGAAGGTGTCTGACAGATATCCCAGGGGATTATTGTGGTACCTATTTCTAGGCAACTTTTGTCTCCAAAGCCAAGGGGGAATTCTGCTTAACAATGGAAAGCACACTATGTCTCTAACCTGTATAAAGATCATAACATTGGACTTCCATTCTTATCTGTTTTAAATCAGTTAATGTTAGATGCTCTGTGATTTTGTCATTAGTGAAGGAAAATTAGATGCACTATGTTTTCTATGATATAATGTAAGATATATTACATAGTATATTGAGTTATTTTAATAAATAATAAATAATTAAAATCAATCTCATTATTAAGATTTTAAAACTCCTGACAATTTGGCTGTCTAGCACAAGTAAACATTGTACAGAGATTTTGGATACATAGTTTACAGGAAGTAATTTTTTATATACATATGTATGTGCCCACATATGTGTCTCATTGTCTTTTTGCATTATTCAGTAAGTCTCAAGTGTCTGACTACTGCAAATGTTCCCTTACTTCCACAATTTACACTATGCCACAGGCCCCAGAAATACTATGACAAAAAAAGTCAGAGGACAAAAAATTACCATATGCTGTACTTATTCCTAAGTACAGTGAACACTTTCTAGGCGGGGTTTGGTTTTTTTTAATGCAATAAGGGAAAAACAACTGAAGTAAAAAAAGAGATGGATAGGTACAAAAGCAGCAAGCAGAACAGGTGATGTCACATCTAGACACTTACAGATTCCTGCACAGTACATGGGAGACAGATTCAAATACTTCCCATTCTTGTTCACTAGAGACATATTTTTCTTCACTAAAATAAATTTAGTTAGCTACAAATGTGCAGAAGAAAAATATCTAAAACTCCTAGAAGAACAGGGAGAAGTAAAGCAACAGTCACTCAGGCATGTTGGTATCAGAAAAACCATTGTATTGCTCAGGCTTCCTTCTCCTAACTGATGGTATTTTGTGCCTCCAGACTGAAACAATAAATTCTGCATGTAACCTTGTGATGCAGGTTATGAAAAATCAGTTACATAAAGTAACTTATGCAACACACAATACTGTATATCAAGCATCTTCAAATTCTTAATTGCATTTCTTTTCCTACCTCTTTGTTAAATATCTACATTTTTATTGGGTTTGTGTGGCAAGATTTTGGTAGCTGGGGGGGTTACAGGGGTGGCTTCTGTGAGAAGCTGCTGGAAGCTTCCTCCATGTCCAACAGAGCCAATGCCAGCTGGCTCTAAGATGGACCCACTGCTGGCCAAGGCTGAGCCCATCAGTGACAGTGGTAGTGCCTCTGTGATAATGTATTTAAAAAGGAAAAAAATTGCAGGGCACATAGAAATGGCAGCCGGAAAGAGGAGTGAGAACATGTAAGAGAAACAGCCCCGCAGATCCCCAGGTCAGTGCAGAAGGAGGGGAAGGAGATGCTCCAGGCGCCGGAGCAGAGATTCCCCTGCAGCCCGTGGGGAAGACCATGGTGAGGCAGGTGGTGCCCCTGCAGCCCAGGGAGGTCCATGGGGGAACAGATCTCCACCTGCAGCCTGGGGAGGACCCCACGCCGGAGCAGGTGTGTGTCCAGAGGCTGTGACCCCGTGGGAAGCCGGCACTGGAGCAGGCTCCTGGAAGGACCTGCAGATCTGTGGAGAGAGGAGCCCAGGTTGGAGCAGGTTTTCTGGCAGGACTTGTGATCCCGTGGGGGACCCACGCTGGAGCAGTGTGTTCCTGAAGGACTGTCTCCCGTGGGAGGGACCCACGTGGAGAAGTTTATGGAGGACTGTCTCCCGTGGGAGGGACCCCATGCTAGAGTGGAGGAAGAGTGTGATGAGTCCTGCCCCTGAGGAGGAAGGAGCGGCAGAAATAACGTGTGACGAACTGACCATAAGCCCCATTCCCCGTCCCCCTGTGCCGCTGGGGGGGTAGGTAGAGAAGCTGGGAGTGAAGTTGTGCCCAGGAAGAAGGAGGGGGTGGAGGGAAGGATGTTGTTTTGAGATTTGGTTTTATTTCTTATTACTCTATTCTGGTTGACTGGTAATAAATTAAGTTACTTTTCCCTAAGTTGAGTCTGTTTTGCCCATTGGTAATCAGTTAAGTGATCTCTCCCTGCTGTCCTGATCTCGACCCATGAGCCCTTTATAATATTTTCTCTTCTCTGTCCAGCTGAGGAGGGGGGAGTGATAGAACAGCATGGTGGGCACCTGATGTCCAGCCAGGGTCAACCCACCAAAACATTTTATTATACACACTGACAGGCATTTAAACTGAGGCCATAGCAGAGGAGGAGGTGGTTAGGGCTCAGATTTTTAGATAGCTAACTGTCTAAACCAGTAAGCAAGCTATATCACAAAGCAGCTAAATATACCAGGTGTTTATAGAAATCCCACTCATGTCTATCTGTGTCTTTACATGCTCAATTAGCTTTGAAAAATTGGTCTTACGTGTCTAGGCCGGTGTCATATAAGGAGTTTACAGCAGATTTGGGTGTTGAATCCAATTTTGCTAAATATTAGATTAAGTTCCTTAACAACTAGAAAATCCTTTGCTTTTGACCTAGAAATCTATTTAATGCTCCACCTTGGCTTAAGAAAACCAGAAGAAAAACTTCATTTGAGGCATTCTGTGCAGATTTACGTGAATGTTTATCTTCAACAGCAGGGAATCAGAAAGGGTAAATTTTTATTTGTAAAGTTGTAAACATTTAAAATGAACTACAATCTCTGTCCATGCTTTCAAGAGATATAGTCTTCTTATCCATTTAACAGAGTACTTTTTGGTAGATGCTACTGGGAATATGTGGCAAGATTATTTTTTCTCTTTCTCATCTCCTATGACTGATCACTCCCATGCTTTGCCTGTAAACATTCCTTGTACTTTCTTTGCCAGCAGGTGTTCAATCCTGCAAATTGAAACACATTGGCAATCCATTTCACATGCACGTTCAGGCCTTTTACTTTGCATGGAGCAGGGAATGAGCTGCTGGTCTAACATAGAGTATTGATGCCTATGTGAGTGAAAGAAATTATCCCATTGAACATATGTCTGGTCTGTGTTTGTGAGCATAGCTTCCTGTGAACAATTAACTACTCTAATTTAATTCTGGATATACTAATCTATAAGAAAATACAGGCAAGGTCACTCAATGCTGTACTGTTCAGCTGCTCTGAACAAGGCTCTCTGGGATAATAAAAACAGATTCTACTTTTGTTTGTCTTATGTTGTTATCCTCACATGGAGTCCTGGGGAAAAAGAAACCATCAAAGTAAGATATTTAAGTGGGAAAAGACAAAAATAGAGTATTAGGTTACACACTGTAGATCCCTTATTGAATGAGACTAGCTGGGGAAGGATCTGATTATTGATCATTTTCTAAACGTCCTATAGGTTTTCCCATGGTTTCATTTTTGATCAAGCACCAAACATACTGACAGAGAAGGAAAGGAGTTCTCCAATTCATGACATACATAAGCAAGCCCTAGAAATTAGATATGAAATAGCAGCTTATATTATCTGGTTAAATAAGCTTGATGTAGTAGATGGCACAGAACAAACCCAATGGTTTTGTTGTCTTGTAGGACATTTAATCTATTTTTTTACCTACACCTAATTTCAGTGTATGGACAAAACAGTAGCTGACATCATAAAATATGTAACAATATTCTATCCATTCAACAGCTGAGACACAGAATAAATGATATTTCAGTATGCTTCCAGCTATATGTAATTGTTTCAGATGATGTTGCTAACTAAACTTCAGTGGTTTAAAAAGCCATCTCAAGACAGAGAGGTTAAGAAAATAAGGTGAAATGAGAAGACAAGCCAGTAAGGGAGGAACAGACACCACACAAACCAGGAAGAACTGGTCAGGGATGTGAAGACTGGGGGCAGCCTTGGCTGTGGTGACCATGAGACAGTGGAGTTCAGGATCCTGAGTAGAGGAGAAAAGGAAAAAAGCGGGATCCCAGCCCTGAACTTCAAGAAAACAAATTTTGTGCCTGTTTAGGGACCTACTTGGAAGAATCCCAGGGAGAAAGCCCTGGTGAGAAGAGGTGTCCAGGAGTGCAGGTTAATTTTCAAGGACCACATCCTCCAAGCTCGAAGACAATCCATCCACACAGGCAGGAATTCAAGCAAGGGTGGCCAGAAGCCTGCATGAATGAACAAAAAGCTCCTGGCTAAACTCATACTCAAAAAGGAAGCATACAGGAGGTGGAAGAAGGGGCGAGAGACATGGAATGAATATAGAAACGCTTTCTGAGTATACAGGGATGGTGTTGGGAAAGCCAAAGTCCATATAGTGATTGGTGGAGGTTTGAGAGCTGGAAGAAAGCAAATGTTGCTTTGAAGGAGGATCTAAGGAACTAACACTCATATTTGGTGATACATATGAGTTCAAAATGCAGACTTTGTTCATATCACGTACCTCTACAGAAGAACAAAATAGAAGATGGGTGAAAATCATAATTGTCTGTGATGCTTTCCTACTATGAAAATACCATGCATCTCACAAGTGCTGTGGTTATAATGAAAATGATCCATCACCTTCCTTCTTTTTTTTTAATACAAAATTATTAAATAATTTCTTTAACTATTTTGATCAAGGGGTTCCAATAAAACTTGTCTGCTATTGATTCATCTAAACACTGAAACTACAAATTACAAATTATTTTCCACTAGAAAGTGCTATTGATAGAAATCATGGGTTAAAAACAAAAACAAAACCAAAACCAAAAAACAACCAAAACCAAGCAAAGAGTTAAAAGTTAAAACAGGAAGAAGGGAAAGATGATCACTGTTTCTCAGGTTAAGTTCTTTAGCTGTGTAAAAAAATGTAAATTCTTTTACAGAGAAGTAATGGTTGTTGACAGATTTCATGGACTACCCTAACTGTAACAAGGTAACTCCTTGTAACCCCAAATGTAACAAATGTGATTTTCTGTAACTTCTTATATAGCAATTTAAATTATATAGGATGATCAATCTACTCAATGTGACCTTGTTGGAAACTTGAAACTTATTTCTATATTAATGTGAATGACAGGCGGACCAAGGCTGATAATGCTCTGTAGAATTCTTCCTGACATACCTCCAATTTCTACTATGTTACAGCAAACGTTCTGTCATTTTTTTTACACATCATTTTACCTGAATAACCTTTCTTCAGCATCCTTCAGTTCTAAGTTTTACTATTATATCAAAAGACTTACAAATTCAAGACAGCTCCCCCCCCCCCTTTTTTTTTTCTTCCAGAGAGTACTTTAATAGCAAAAAGATGCTGCAGATATGGTAAGTACAAGCCATATCTGAAAGTTATGAAAAATAAACAACCTGTGTAACGTGGTATGTAATAAACCATTTTCCTTTGAGTATGATATATATTCAGGATGTCTTTTGAGCATCTTTTTAGTATTGCAACCTTAGGAGCAATCTCAAAACTACAAGACTGTGAAAAGATTGACAGTCTATAACACAGCATTTTAAACTACAGGTGTTTGGTCTGCCACAAATACTGATGTAGATTCTGACACTGACATTGATGAGTCCTGTATATTGACAGCTAAAGATGAAAGACTGAAACATAGACATGAGGAATCCTCTAGACATGAATCCCTTGGCACCAGTATATTTGACAGCCCTAATTATCTTGACTGGAAGATAAATGTCTAAGAGCTCATATGGGTTTGGATTTTGTACTATAGTTTGTCAAAACTGTTATGTCTTGTTAAAGAAGATCGTGAATTTCATTTCTTGGGGAAAAGATCGTCATTGCCAACATAGCACAACTTGAAAAATGTTGCATATTTTTTCCTAAATAAAATTGAAGTTATACTGCTCTTTAATTTTGGGAGGCTTCATCAGGGGGGACCGCATTCAAAATGGGTAGGTGTAAGGACTGTGATCTAATGCAGAGAATATACATGTAGGTGTCACAAATCCTGTTGTTTTTACCAACTTGCCCAGGAACTGGTTCTCTAACATGAAATAAGTCTTTCCATGCCTGAATAGCTATATTTATTCCCTCTCCAGAAATTTCTGAACTTTACCATTGAAGTCATATCTTTGAAGACCTAATTTAAGTATCTACTACATAACAGTCAAATAGTACTTACTATTGTAACTCAGACAAGGATATATAAAAAGCAGTTTCCATACAGTCTACTGAAATAAGCTAACTATTAACAAAAGTGAGCATAAAAAGCAGCTTCTTAATACCAAGAATAATGCAGAAGAACAAATATGTTCTGCTGAACACTTATTTTTGTGTCTTTTTACTAAAAGAGAAAAAAAAATAAATCAGACTCATCAACTCAGTTAAAATGTAACAAGGCCAATAACTAGATACTTATAGAACTGTTTCAGAAGTGGAAAGAAATCAGAAAGCAAATCAGAAAGCCATAGTTTAAAAAAGATCAAAGAAAGTAAATTTTCTTAGCTAGCTTGCTGGAAAAAGAACACAAGCTTGTCAAGGTTTGAAAGCCTTTTTAACTATCTTTTTTTGGCATCTCTAGCAGTGTTTGAATTATGGTATGAAAGTATGGCAAGTTGCTGTTAAAAAGCTTAAAAACATCTCACATAACAGATAGATCTAAACCTCTATAATTTGCACAAACCCTAATGATTTTTGAGGTCCTAGCTAGTTTTAAATCATATCATATTTCTTCTTTGAACACACCTTGAAAAGATACACTTGTAATATTTTTATTAGCAACTAAGCTCTCTTATGTAGAGATGTACAAATTTTACAGTATGTGAGAACTAATATAGAGCTAATGAATTAAAATAGGGAATTCAAAGTAAATGTTCAGTTTGAACTACTTAGTTTCTTAAGTGAATATTCTTTTAATTGAACACGAGTCCTAATTACTGCAGTTCAATTAACAGAAATGAAACTTATTATATTTATTTAATAATAGTCCAAGATTTAGACAGTGATCCTGTTGAAAATGTTTCATGAATAATAAAAAGTATTATGAGATAACAGGGCACGAAGCTTTTCATTTTATAGTTCTTTCTCTGATTAAATGAGAATTGTGTCACAAATGACTTAGTTATTGACTGAGTAAGAGTAAGTAACAGCTGGGGAAACTAGTCTAGATATTCAAAACTACATTGCATAAACTATTCAAATTATATTAACTAGAATTCACTTACTATTGCAGTATTATAGTCCTTATCTGTCATCTCTTGTGAGATGTTTCAGCGCAACTATAGAAAGTCTATTCAAAACCCTGTTAATATACATGAGTTTATAGATATATAAATTAGATATATAGATGTGTGTGTGTGCGTGTATGTCTGCTTGCCTGTGTCTCTGTAAGGCATGCTCAGCTTTGCTACTGGTTGAACATGCAAACCGGGAAGCAGCAGCTGGTTCTCAGCCTGGGACAGATCCTGGGTCCCTGGGTGCACTGGGATGGGCTTCAGCAGCTGGTCAGGAGGAATTTCCTCCTAACACCTCTTAACAACAACAACAAAAAGCATATTCAAGACAAGGCACATCCTCTTCCTATCATTTTTTGGTCAGTTTGAACCAAGGAACAAAAGGAAATTTACCTATGACAGAGACAATAACTGTCTGACCCTATTCTGTGTATTAGCCACTGGACAGTTTCTAATTTCCAAGCAACAGTAAGTACTTTCTTTTCAAAAGAAACTTAAAACAGCATTTGTATTTTTCTCCACTGAATAAGAACTGTACTGTTCTAGCACAATGACAGATGGCAAAATCAGTGCCTGTGTACTCCTACCATAATTTGCAACAGCAAAGGCAAAAGAAAAAATCAGAACCTATTATAAATTAGTCATTATTTTCTGATTTTTGTTTCTAGCTGCCTGTTCAAGTTGCAACTGGATAAAATTGGAACAATCTATAAAAGGGCAGTTATGCAACAAAAATATTGTGTGATGAATTAGACTCTTCCTGTACAGCACACAGCCGATTGCAAAACAAGGATGCAATTTCATGCCTTTATAACTAACATTTCAAAAAAGGTATAATTTGAATTTCACACTTGTCAGCAGTGATCATGATCTAGCTTAGCCTTTTCTTGGGTGAAAATGTTTTGCCACTAGATTCCTAAGTTTATCAAAGATTCTGTCCTTCAGACATTAAGTAACTTCTGTTTTGACAGTCACTTCTGATTAACTCCAGCCCATCAACGAGTACTGGAGTTAATCCCATCAGTTTACCAGAATGTTTATTTTCAGTTTCTGTCCAGCAAAGCAGCAGTAACTCAGATTTTCCTTTATAAGGAGGAAATCTTGAAACCTTAATCATGAAGCTCTGAGTAACACCTCTCAGTTTGGCTGGACTACTTGCCACCCTGTGTTTTCTCAGCCTGAGTTAAGGTATAAGAACACCTGCTGACTACTGTTTTACTTGCATCATTGTCCACGTGTTTAAGCACCCATTATATTCTATGCAAATCCAGTCAACACAATTAATGTTGCCTTAAGTGGCTGAGAAGGAACTACTTGAACAGAAATAAGTAATGCTGTTTGAGACACCCTAACAAATACAAGACATCCACGATGGATTGGTTGATGGGAGTCCCTTCTGCAGCTACAGCTGAAATAGAGGTGGGCTACCGCAGAATGTAAAGTGACGTGATGAACCTACATGGACCCACATAGACAGCTGAATCCTGCTCTCCACTAAAACCACTTTAAGGTGACAATATAACACTGAGAAGTCATTTCATTGATCCTGAACATATAAATCCTAAGGAAAGTGTGACCTATATTCTGCATTTATGAAATTATCACTTAATTTGATTGCTTCAAAATAATACTTGTCAAATCAGCCAGTTGTTTTCATGTTATTTATTGCTTTCCTTACTGGCTGGGTCATCTACAGACCCTGTCAATGATATTCTTTCAGGAGTTTGAAAAAACCAAAAAAAAACCCAAAAACCCAAAACAACAAAAAAGGGCCCAGGAGGCCAAAAACTAATTCCAGAGGAATTAAATTCAATTGCAATGTTCTGTTTTCAGCTGCATTTTCAGACTTCCTAGTTTTAAAGCTATCTAATATGGACAATTTCATTTTGCATTATTTTAGTCTCTTAATCGAAATGTATTACAATATGGAGTAGCATGTGTGACAGCAGCCTGTATATATTATGTCAACATTCCTAAACTTAGCCACCAGATACGTTACTGTAAAAGAAAGGTGAGAAATTTACTTGACTAGATCTGCTTTCCTTAGTCTCATTATGATTTTCTTTAATTGTACTAACATCTCTATCCCTCTTCTTTTGTTGTTTCAACTGAGTTGTATATTAAGTCTATATTTATTCAGGTCATCTTGTTTACCTTTCTATGTACTCTGATAAGACTAACTTCTGGTAGTATTCTGGAACTTTTCCAGTGTTAAAGATGTTTCAAAAAACCACCATAAGTTCTCTTGTTCTTTGTCCAATTTTTCTAAAAATCTTGGATGCCAATTTGAGTGAATTTATAACATAAAAATATCTGTACTCAATAACTGTGTTTTTAGATTCTCCAGAGTTACATTAGGAAAATAAAATACTTCCTCATTATTGCATGATAGTAGTCAATTATCTGATTTTTTTTTCTAAACACACATTTTATTATACTGTTATTGGCTATGCTACTATACATATATCTAGCAAAGGAGCAATGTTAGGTATAGGATATTCTTCAGCTATTATATTTAAAGAAATCCTTCCTGTGACATGCTAGCTACAGCAGCTTTTTTCCTGTACTCCTTTGCTGCCTTTCGTAACTTTTTCCAAGCATTAAATCCTAATTCTTACTGCTTTAAACTGTTCTTTTTACTAGTTGCTATATGGTATTTTTATTGATGTTCTCACTACTTCTGAAATAGTATTAAGTTCTAGAGAGAGGAGGGTTCTGTGGGTCAAGGTGAAAGAAACAAAACAAAACTTGATTTTTTTTCTTCAATATTTAAGGATAGAAATGAAATCTCACTAATTTTAAGTACATGTCAGTAATAGACGTAGTATTTATGTTGTAACTTGTCACCAAACTATTGTACATTACATAGAAATTATATTCTTACCAAGGCCAGTATTAATCTGATATTTTAAATGTTAGTTTGAAAGTAACTAGTCAAACATGCCAGGAGGTTTGTAGAATGCAGACTCCACAATTTGATAAGGAACTGAAAAAAAAAATCATTACATGTGATCTTAAAAAATCTTACCTTTTACTTCTCTAAAAGAAAGCTATTTAAGAATCTCCAAGGAAAAGAAGTGAATGATATTAGCTATCCCTTTTAAATGCCAAATGTTGTGAGAAATGGTCTACTATTTGTTCCTTCATTTGTGTCATCTCTTTAGATATAAAATGAGATGAATAATATTTATTATTACAGGAAACAAGTTTCTTTCTTTATTAATTTAGCACTCAATGCTGTGAGATCCTGAAGGATATTTGTCTCTGCAGTAAAAAAGGAAACTACATTAATATATGGCTTCTTTTCCTATTTAACCCAAAGACCTGTGAGGAGTTTATTAATTAAAAAAAAATATTTTAGTTCATACACAGAGACAAGGAGAAAAAATATATTATTTGCTGGTTTCAAAATAAAAGCAGGATATTTGGCCTTGGAGAGAAAATATTAGTGATTTTTCTAAAATCACTTATTAGAGTCCTAACTTTGAAAACTTAATAATTTTGCTTGTATTGTCAAAGTTTTACTTTCTTTTTCCAAAGCAACTGCTTTCTATTCCTTTTTTAGAGCCAACAATCAAGACTTTTTTTTTTTTAATGGCAACTAGATGTCAACGACAGCTCTAAAGTTCATGTAATTTTTTAAGTAGACACAGACACACTATGGTCCTTTAATTATTGATAATGACTTTTCCACAAAAGATTTTCAGGTGACCTTCTTAATTGCCTATATGTATTTCAAATTAATACTGAGATCTAAAGATAGTCATAAGCAAACATATTTTTTAGGCTTTCTTGATCCTCCATATAAATTGTAATCACAATGCATTCTCTTAGTGTTATGCTCACATCACATACAAAAAAGCTTAATATGTGACACCCCCCCCGTAAAAAAACATTTTAAAAGACCTCCAGTATCTCCTAACATTTCTTTAGATTAAGTAGCTATTAAAAATGTCTCTCTTTGAATCACATCTGATAAAATGCTGTAACTTGTTTTCAGCAGAGAGTTGTAAAAGTTTTAACAGCTAAACAGTTTTGTTTATCTGATACTTTTAAATAATAAAAGAAACAAATGATTGGCATGGTTATCCTGACAATGAATATTTAATTCCTCTTGTATTTATTATGCAATTTCTATAGCCTGCAGTTGCTGGTTTGAAAACATAGACTAGATTTCTTTTTTCTTTTTTTTTCCTATAGAAACTTGGGATCCCAGCATCACATGAATATGTGAGCAGAGAAAAAAACCCACTCTGAAATAGTCCAGCAATATTGTGAATTTTGGCTAACATAAACCACTAGCCTTTCTATCATGAAGAATTTCAAAGTGTCTCTACAGTAAAGGCACTGAATTTTGCAGTTACCCAGGCAGCCTGGCTTTTGACAACATACCCAGAAAAGGAGGGTGTTGGCAGTTGTCTTCAAGAGTTCACCTCTTATTTTCAAAGTTGTTTTTCTGCTCTGCATGTCAGGCAGGTCTTCTGGCCAGCCAACACTTCTGATACAACAATTCCCTAGCAGGCATTCTGTGGTACATATCAATCAAGAGACGTCATATTGTAGCAGAGTAAACACAAAAGAAAGGCCAAGGAAAAAGACTTGTAATGCATCATTTTTAATTAAAACTAATTTAATTTAGGAGGTGTTGTTTTTTTTTTTTAATATTGTACAATCAGAATCATAGTTCTTACATTGGCAAAGCTTACGGAGCTCTTCATATTCCCTTCACAAAGTTCAGTATGAATTTAGTACCCTTGATGTCATAGTTTGCATTTTATGCCATAATTACCAAACACATAAATAAAATGTACTGCACAATACTTCTAACTATATATCAGCATTTCAGCTCCAAGTGAAGGAACATAATGCTCTGACAGAAATGCACTTACATTTTAATAATATTTCTATGAACAGAAGAAAGCTTTTACTGTGATTAAATTCCAATCTGGTTATCACACTATCATATAAATTTTATTTCATATTTCTGTGTCTTTTCCAAGCAAACATACATGAATGAGAGGGATTAGTTACCTTGTTTGAACAATGAAGGTCAGTAGATACTAAAAAATCCCAACCAGTATAATCTTGGCAGATATTCACAGTTGTAAAGACATTTGTTTTATACCTAATAACATTAATTTTATTAAAATATTTTATTTCCTTTAACCTTTGACAAAGCAATAAAATTATACACTGAATGACATCCTAAATGAAAGACAATAATTACTTCCTGAGCAGACAGCAAGTCTTCTAATAGAAAAGGAGTGGAATGGTACTCTTCAGAGCAAAGAATATACTGAGGTAGACCAGTCAGAGTAGAAAGTGCCTAATAAAAAGGTACTCTGGCTTGCAACCTGTAAGAATCAATGACAGGAAAACTAAATAGTACTGAAACATTTGTGTTATAGTATATTCCTGGTAGAGGCAGAAATAGAATAATGTCCAGCTTGTAGTGTATCTCTGTACCACCCTTTGTATGCCATGTTAAAGTAATCCAGTAGACAAGGTTCATGCAGTCAGTCTGAAAGTGTTGACTCTCATGACATTATCGATTGCTCTTTAAAATTCATAATGTCCTAGATGTTCAAAAGTTTAACACGGCACTGGATGGTTAATTAGGCATAACCATGCAAGCTGTAAATAGGCCGTTTGTGAGACAGCCATGTGATGAATGGATGAGAAACTACATTGCTATGTGCTGTTTTATCAAAGGTTGCATAGTAACCATAAATTCTCCCCCACTAACCACTGGAGTACTTTATTAAAGACAAAGGTTCAGTAGAGTTTGTTGCAGCTCAGTATATAGATTTATACACCAGTTAGGGAATTGAAGATTGTTCTGAGGGCAGAGTTTAGCGGATTTATAAATCAGGCTGTTTCAAACTTGAAAGCAATCCTTTACTGGACTGATACTCATTAACAATACACGTTACCATTTGCTACTTAATCACTATTAAACATTATCAGCACATAGGCAAAACAGTTAGTACTCAACAAACTTGTCCTAACTAACCATAAGTATACAATATCATGGAACTTATGTTTTTCACAGTGGTGGCTGTGGTCCATGATCATTCTTAGTTATCAAGGTCAAGGTGCTTATGCTCTTTGACAGGGAAGCTGGAGCTGAAGATGAGATGTCTTCTTTATCACCCACCTTTTGTGCCCCAATGCTGATGCTTTATACTCTTCTGTCCCTAGCCCTAAAGAGAAAGGAATGATCTTATCTGGTCTTGGTATATTATTTTTGGGATCAGAACTTGTAATGGTTTTGCTTGCTACAGGATAATTCTGGTTCTATCAGTCACACTGTCAGTACCTGCTCTGCAAGATTGCTTTTTTTTTACTAGACATATTCACTGTTATTGCAGATTTTACTTCTTGCACATATTTTTCTAAACTTTTGTCCACTTGTCCCTTTGTACTTGTGGTTATTAATGGTGCTAAAATGTTATGAGTATTACAAAATACTCATACACTGTGGCTAGTTATGTCATTATTATGTGCTTATGCCTGGATTCACAGCAGTTAAGTATGGAGCTATGCCTTACTCTTGTAGAAAGCTTGCCAGCTAAAAGATAATATTTGAGTTTGATCTAGGAGCTACATTTTGAGATTCTCAAAGGTCTGGATCCTTTACATGTTTAATATTTCATATTTTCTGTTAAAACATAATGGCTATGTTTGTTCTACTGCACTAGTGAATGCAAGAGAGCCATGTTTATCACTCCCTGTCTCCAAAATCAAGGACCATTTTGTTTGGTTGGCTTACATCCATGATATTCCACTTAGACACACACAAGTCTATGAGGCCAGATGGGATCCATCCAAGGGTACTGAGGAAGCTGATGGAAGTGCTCACCAAGCCACTTCCCATCATTTATCAGTAGTCCTGGCTAACTGGGGAGGTCCCAGTTGGCTGGAGGTTAGCAAATGTGACACCCATCTACAAGAAGGGCTGGAAGGAGGATCTGGAGAACTACAGGCCTGTCAATATGACCTTGGTGCTGGGGAAGGTTATGGAGCAGATCATCACACGGCACGTACAAGACAACCAGGTGATCAGGCCCAGTCAGCATGGGTTCATGAAAGGCAGGTCCTGCTTGACCAACCTGATCTCCTTCTATGACCAGGTGACTTGCTTAGTGGATGAGGGAGAGGCTGTGGATGTTGTCTACCTGGACTTTTGTAAAGACTTTGACACTATTTCCCACAGCATTCTCCTGGAAGAAACCGGATGCTCATGGCTTGGTCAGGTGTACACTTCACTGGGTTGAAAACTGGCTGGATGGCCGAGCCCAACGAGTTGTGGTGAATGGATTTAAATCCTGTTGGTGGCCTGTTACAAGTGGTGTTCCCTAGGGCTCAGTACTGGGGCCAGTTCTGTTTAATATCTTTATCAAAGAACTGGATAAGGGGATCGAGTGCACCCTCAGCAAGTTTGCAGAAGATGCCAAGCTGGGCTCAGGGGAGACCTTATCGCTCCCTACAACTACCTGAAAGGAGATTGTAACATACTGAGTGTCAGTGTCTTCTCCCAAGTAAGAAACAATAGGACGAGAGGAAATGGCCTCAAGTTGCATGAGGGGAGGTTTAGGTTGGATATTAGGAAATATTTCTTCGCTGAAAGGGTTGCCAGACATTGGAACAGGCTGCCCAGGGTAGTGGTTGAGTCACCATCCCTGGAGGTATTTAAAAAGATGTGTAGATATGGTGCTTAGTGATGGACTTGGCAGTGTTAGGTTAATGGTTGGATTCTATGGTCTTAAAGGTCTTTTCCAGTGTGAATGATTCTATGATTCTCTACTTGAAACTAGACATAGTCCTACCAAGCTTTACATGCTAACAGTTACTTAAATCAGTTCAAAACAGAACTAGGGATTAAGCTACCATCTGAGCACTGTGGAAAATCAGGAGTGCTTGGGCTCATTCCTTGAGCTCATTTATATAGTGGTGCACACATACTCAGAAGTTCCTAGGTTGGACTTTATACAGTTCAGAGAAGTTCAGTGCAGAAAAGATAGGTGCTTACACAGGGCTTATTCCCCAATTCATTCTGTTCCTTTACGGCAGCAAGCTTCCAAGGCCAGGACTACTTAGTTTTACATTGTACTGAGGGATGTCTTTCTACTGTTATTTCTTTTGTAGCAAAAATCCATACTTAGTTATTGCAACAACCACAGCAACCCCTTTTTTCCTCTCCTTCCATTTTTTTTGTTGCATACCATTTGCTTTTCTCTACACCAACTCCTCCTTGTAAATACAGTCACTATTATTATTCAGTATTTTCTGAGACCAATGCCTCAGCAATCATATGCTTTTCAAAGTCCTCTCCCTTTGGTTGCCTTAGCTAAATGCTAAGGACTCCACTGAGGCTTTTTGGTGTCTGCTTTCTTCCCAGCAGAGGTTGTTTTTCTCCTATGTTTATCTATGAAGATTTGAATTTACTAAGAAGTGTCTGCCAGTCACAGAATACTCATTTACAGTTCAACTGCTCTAATGTGTTTTAGACCCAGGTGGGGTAAATTAAATGAGAGTAAGAACAAAATGAGAAAGAGAAGCATCCAGTTTATTGGCAGCCCACATCTTGGTTACTGCTTATCCATTGCTTATGGTGTGGTAAAGGGGCAACACTGCAGAAACTTCTCTGCTTTCTTTCTCTATTAGTGAGGTATGAGGTGTACTTTTGTGAGGATTATAGGTCAAGAGAAAGTTGCTTAGCATGGTGGTCATAGCTATACTAATTCATCTAAGACAATTTAAATCATCTAGTAAAAAAATAGGTACGTGTAAGATAGAGTCAGATAAACTAACAAATCATTGTTTCATCAGTTTGACTTACCAAAGAAAATTTCCAAATCAAACAGAATTAACTTAAATTTTAACCTGATTCATAGGGCTTGTACCTATTGAATTAGAATTTATCTATCCGTGTGCTTTAATGGTGATGCAAATCCAGAAATTTCTTTTTTGTTGTTCATAATTCCTCTCTTCCACCTCTTATAGAATTGATTTCTAAACACAGATTTTCATGACCTTTTTGTAATAATGCATAGCAAGAATCACAGATATTTTCTAGAATGGTGTTTCAGGATCTAACTTTTAGACCTGACAATGCCTTTTATCAGCCCTTGAAACTATCAGGTAATGAGAAGTCCCACTCAAAATGTGTCATGTACATGGAGGGGCGTGGAAGGAGAGGTGGACTCAGGCCACATTCTTCAAGTTATAACTGAAAGCATTTCCCAGTCCCTGGCATTGGTGCTGGGGCCAGGCTGGATCTGGGTGAATATCTTAAGCGATACTTGTCAGGCCCCAAATTTGACTTCTGGTGGATTCTGCTTTCCATAAAGGAAGTCCAGGCATGCAAAGGTGTGCAAGAAGGATGCTTGGAGTTGCTGCTAGTCTGAGCAATCTGCTATGCCATATGATAAAATGTCATCTTCCCTCCCCGCCCCTGCCTGTTCCTTCTGGGGGTCCAAGAAAGAAGGGCGGCAGATGTGCCCTCCAACCTGTGACACAAAGGGCTGTCATTCCCCCTCTGTCCTGGGGTCTATCAGGCTTTTGCTGCTGGCTGTTTACCCTCTTTAGCCTTCTTTGCACCTATTCTGCATATTGTCATTTGTTTCCCTTGCTTCGAAATCACACAAAACTTCTGAGTGTGACCTTTCTTCTCTGCAGTAGCTATGAACTCCTGTTTCATTTATTTGTAATCCAGTTGTTTTACTTCTTTTTGCAAAGAAGATTTAATAGAAGAAAGCTGCAGTGAGAGCTCATATTATGAAGTTTTGCTTTAGTAAGATACACATATCTGATTTATTAGCACAATTTACAATTATATTGTGAGTAATAAAAGTAAAAACTCACTTGTCAGAATAAATGAGCACAGTATATTTTGTGTGGAGGCAACCTTGATGGTTAATTGCATTTACGTCCTTAGTAATTTGCAAAAAAAATCAGTAGTCTGCAATGAGTCTTGTAAGTATTACTGTGAACTAGAAAATTTTTATTCTGCTGGACTGTTTTACTAAGGGTAGTCAGAGCTCCATTTTATTATACTGTCTTTCAAGAAGCAATTAGAAAGTTCCAATTCTACACATTTTCAAATGAAACATTGCGAAAAACTGAAATGTATTTTGAAAACATCTCCTAATTACTTTGCTCTGGACTTACATAGCACCAATTTGTAGGAGAATATAAAAATCAAGCCTGATTGCCTTCAGGCACAAAAATAATTTGTGTATAAAGGGAGAGTAGTGAATGTCGTTTAATCTCAACTTTAGCAAGCCTTTTCACCCTGTTTCTTGTATTTTAAGTTAGTACATTAGAGTCTGGATGGGCAGACAACTAGACAGGTAAAAACTGTTGCTGTGACTAATGGGTCATGCTCTGCCTGGAGGCGGGTAACAAGAAGAGTACTGCAAGGGTCTGTACTGGGATGTGTCCTGTTTAACATATTCAGGAGTGACCTGGAAGAGGTGACACTGTGCACTTTCATCACGTTCGCAGGTGGCACCAAATTGTGAGGGATGCAGCAGCTAAACTAGAGAACAGGGCAGCCTTCTGAAGTGATCTTGACAGGCTAGAGGAATGGGCCAGCTGGAAGCTCATGAAATCCGAAAAAGGACAAAAACAAAGTCCTGCCCCTGGGAAGGAAACAACAAACCCAGGATACTGGGTTTGTCTAGTTCAGAAAAAAGGAGACTGAGGGGTGACCTCATTGCCCTCCACAGCTTCCTGCGGAGGGGAAGAGGAGAGGGAGGTGCTGAGCTCTTCTCCCTGGTATCCAGTGACTGCACATTGATAGCTTATGTCTCAGTTTTTATCCACCAGTATCCCCAAGTCCTTCTCCGCAGGGCTGCTCTGAATCCCTTCATCCCCCAGTCTGTACCAGCACTGATGATTGCCCCAACCCAGGTGCAGGACCTTGCACTTGGCCTTGTTCAGCTTCATGAGGTTTGCATGGGTCCACTCCTCAAGTTTGTCTAGGTCCTCTCAAGCACATAAAGTGCATCACTCAGCTTGGTGTCATCCACATTACGTATTCCTCTCTAACTGAAATTTCTGTATCAGTCTCTGTCTTATAAATGTAGTATAGTTATACTTCCTGAAGTTTTTCAAAGTTATTTCTAGATTTAAATAACACAAATTGTTTATATTGGGTCAAAATTTGCAGAATCATTATTCATTCTTTTTCTGAATCAATAATATATTTATAGATAGTATCAGACAGACTACAGAATGCCATACATGTGATTGCTGTATTTTTGCCATCCTGTTTTGTGTTTCTTACCTTTTTCTCTTATTTTCTAATCTATGGCAATACTTTTTATAACTTTTAGCATAGTTCCCTTGTTTCTTTAAAAAACAAAATCGACACAACCCTGCAAGGACCTGTTAAAGGGGTTTTGAATGGTTAGATGCATTTTATCTTCTGTTTATTCTCCATCCAAAATTTTTTATGACACATCCAAATAACTCCAGAAGATTGGAAGGAAATATATGACACTTGTCCATGGTTTTACTCATTTATTTAATTCCATTCCAGTTGCTTCTCCAGCTCCTGATGGCAAGATTAAGATCATTTGAGTTAAAAACATAAGGACATGTCACCCAACACTATGGGGACAGAAAATTTCTTTTGAGGATCCTTGGCAGAATGATAATGACACTAAGTTGTAGTTACAATTAAATTGTTAATTTTTAACAGAATTTTATGATCAGCATAGCATAGAATGTTATGATCAGAATAACAGGGTTTTTTATAAGTAGAATCAGTGTAGCACAATTTTATAAATACTGTAGCACAGAATTTCATAGCACATCTTAGCTTACAGTTCTTAATCACCTGGACCCCCCACAGATTAGGTCAAATCTTAATACTTGCCTTGCCATATCTATAAAACAATCATAATCTAGACTCAAACCACAAAATAGAACATGAGTCGCTCACTCAGTCCTCCAAAGAAGCAGACAATGGTTCAGGGGTCACTGACCACCAGGCGAATCATAGGTTTTGCCATCCCACAGCAGTTCTGGTCCAAGTGCCGCTTAGGACTTGTAACTGCTTGGTTTTATAGGCACTGCTCTGTGCACTGGTATGTTTCCCTGTTCTGTGACGTGGTCGTCATCACCACATGTTTGGCCAGGTGCCTGGGACCTTCAAGCAGGGAAGCGGCAGTTCAGCTAGTCCAGTATTTTGCCTACAGGAATGGCAATGGCAGAGGACATGAAGAGAAGGCAGAAGAGCTTGGCTGTTTCCTGAAGACCCTTACCAGCTCCCCAAATCCACAGTGGTTGTACTGGGGTTCTAAGAAGGTACATCCCTTGCTGCTCCTTCTGGTATCTGCTGATGGCCTACTGTTAATTAATTTGTCTAATACCATTTTGAACCTACTGGTATTGTCTCCTATGAAAGCATTCTCACAGAATATCATTACCTGTTCTGCAAAGAGGTATTTTCTTTTATATATTTTAAATCTGATGTCAGTTTATTTGTCACATTCATAAGTTTTTAAAGCTTGACTAAATCCCTCAGCTTTCTCCTCTCTAAAGTGAATCTTGTTTTAATGTCTCATTCTAAAGGCAGCTGCTCCATGTCCTATATCATTTTAGTTGCTCTTCTCTGTACCTTTTCTGACTCTACTCTGTCCTCCCTGAGAGGCAAAGACCAGAACTGTTCGGTTTTTAAGAAGTCAACACAACAAGGTTTTATACAGCAACAAAATTATGATGTCCATTGTATTAGCTTTGCTTTTCTTGATGATGCCAAGCATTTTGTTAGCTTTTTTTGGCAGATGTTGCACATTGAACCAATGATTTCAGAGGACTAACAACAATAACTCTAAGCCCTACTTGCCTCTAAGTGCTAGCATTTTTACAACTGTTTGTATATATATATATATTTAAGATAACATTTATTCCTTAAACCATTACCTTGAGGTGATCTTTTATAACTTCCCAGGCATGTCCAGTTATGTTGTTCTTTTTTTTTTTATTATTATAAAAACTGTTGTATGCTTTTGGATTGTCTCTCCACAACTGATTTAACACATTAAGGAAAGGAATATTTTTCATTTTTTACAGTGATACAGAGAATTTTCCTCTCTTATCAAACTATTTTACAGTTAGAGTCCAGGAACCCTCATCACATTCCCAAATGGTTGCTCCAAAATTTTTTTTTTTTCTAGGATGCATCCTAAACCAGTCACTTTTCCTTTACTTCTCTATGCCTAAGAAACCTGTGATCTCTAGTTATTTGCTGTCTTTTTTGCCCTTCATGGTTCATCTCCTGCAACAAAATTCTCAGTTATGAAATCTGACTTTAAGTTTAAGCACTTGTTATCCAAGAGATAATGTTGAGAAAGAATATTGAATCTTGCTTCTTCTTTAGATAGTAATTTGACCTGGAACACTGCCAAGATGAAAGGAAAGAAAATCAAAAGCTAATCACGTAAATCTAATGAGACTGCTAGGCTTACTTGTTTTGCAATTTTTGTTTTTTCCCTTTTTAACCAGTGAACAGGTTATACAGTGCTACCAACATCTTTTTATGTATTATGTATTTTATTCTGTTACAAAAGTCTCAAATATTTTTCATCCTTTGAGCATTTGTTCATTTCTGTATACTCCTGTTACATTAAAGCATAATGAAGTTTGGCAGAAAATAACCCCCCCTGCATTCCACCTTGTCCTCAGTATCAGAGGGGCTGGGCACAGCTAGGCTTAGATTCTGGGTGATGCCCAGTTCAGCACTGTAAGTTAAATCGTGTTCAATATATTGAACTATCATGATTACGGATGCACCAATAGCACACAGTACTTTAAATTTTGTTGCATTCAGTGAACTAGAATGGCCAGACTTAAGAAGTTCTGTTGCATTCAATGAAATATCATGGCTAAATTTTAATGAATAGCGTAGTTTATTAAAGCAACAGAAGTACAGGTTCTTTTGGATTGCTGGTGATAAATGTACTGTCTGCAAAGCACGTGCAAATAATAATACAGTCAACTACAAGCACACTAAATTATGGAAAAGCTTTATAGAAATTTCTAAGTTTCCCAGGAAAACACTTGGTATAACTGAGGGTTTGAATCTTACCCATTAAGTGTCCCTATGGGGGGAAAGAGAGGTTCAGCCTGTCAACTGATCCCAGAAGTCAGCAATGTCCTCCCAACTTGTCTATGATGGTATCTTCCCTAGTATTCCTCCTCTCTTAAGCCCTTTTATATTATTTTATTTTTAGGTGGAGCTTGAGCGCCTCTAGTCGTACATACCTTTACTATGACTGGTGTAAAATCTCTTTGCTTCACTTTTAAAGGTACATGTTAGAGAAAATTCAGAGTACATGCTCAGTGAGGGGTGGTCACACCTTGGATGTGGGTGGCTTTTGGGACGGGGGTGTGTTTTGGTATTGTAATGTGCAAAGTTCACCCAGAGAACATGATTTAGCATGTCACTACTCCAGAACTCAACAATTCTGATATAAATGAGAAGTAAGACAATAGTATAGACAGAACCCCATTGTTTCACCTCCTTGCTTCAGTGGACTTAATGCAAGGACCTACCATTCTTGTTCCTACCTTGTTCCTTATCCCTGCAATGATGCCACAGAGCCTGGCCACAGTGACTCCACTCCGCTCCATCCTCCATGTTGCTTCTCTTAGGGTCAGCACATCAAGCTCCCTGGGTGTTGCTAATATATAAGGTTGCAGATTATGTTGCTTAGGGAGTTATTATGCAACAGATTCTTTGCATATCCACTGCATTCCACTCTGGAGGTTTACCTCCCATTAAATATCGAAACATATCGATAAGTCACTTCCAGTAATTATTCCACACCACCTATGTAAACAGTTGCAGTTCTACTTCTTGACTTTAAATAACATAGAACAGATTTTGCAAACAAGCAAAAGTATGTTTTTAACAGCTTTACTCTCTATTTCTTTTTGCCGTTGTCTTATTTACTTCCTGATTTTTGCTAAACTTATTTAAAATCAACAGAGCCCCTATACTTATGATTGAATCCTAAACTTGTAGGAATAAAATTTTCTTTAGTAACTAGTAATATGCAAACTGATACATATTGTAGAGTTTACATCCTGTGTTTCTCTGCAAACTTACTATGCATATGTAGCTTTTCAGTGAAGACTTCTACCAGACTAACTTCAGGAAATCTAGGGAGAGTAAGACTACAGTTCACCTGGTACCTATTCAAGAAGGTGCTGCATAGGGTACCTAAGTACTATAAATAGAAATAGCCTTCATGAAACCAGTGACTGCTTCTGTAGGTTTTTTGGTCTTTCAGCACTTGAAGGCCCTGATACCAAATGGCAACAATTTGCTCTCACCCATATTGTTAACGGCTAGCTTCCTCTACAGATAGATCTTGAAAAGAGGCAGCTGGAGCAACCCAAAACAGAAAGAGAGAGTGAGCTAAAAATCAAGTGTGGCCAAAACTAGATCATTGGACTGTCTTGTTTATGCTGTCATTCTTAACACTTAAATACTAGTACGTTTCTGGGTATGGGCCCTCCCTAAGGCAATGCTCACATCTGTGTTGGCAAAGGCCCGGGACTGTTCCAGAAGGCAGCATGAATGCAGCCACCTTGGAGAAAGAAAGAAAAGGAGTTTGTTTATTCATCTGGATGGGAGCTGTATGGTACTACCTCCTCTCTGGGCTAAAGATTAGACCATGAACTATTTTATTTAATGGTGCCTTGGTGAAGTTCATAGCCAGTTACATTTCTGACAGAGAAAAATTCACATATGCTACAAAATCTTCATGTCCTGAAATCTGATATACATAATAAAAAATCAAGAATTTGCAAACTTAGTATACAGCTACTCTTCCCTAGCTTGGATGTCTTCTAGTAGCAAGTTCAGAAAAGTAAGAATAATAGTTTATGGAAAATACATAATTTATATCAGTCACTGTATGGGAATAATTGTCTACTTGGCTTTAAGTAGAGTGAGGGAAATTTTTTTCTTTGCTTTTGGATTTGGCACCTGTCAATACTTTGTCGCTGTCATTATACACTGAGGTGAGCTTAAACCACCTATGTTCTTCTAGCTGGGCTTTAGAACTGAAAGTCTATGGTTTTTTCCTCTGATATGGCATTGATATTTATGTACTTGTCATATTTGGTTCTGTTGTTGAAGTGACATATGTAAAATTACATGTGAACTTTGTCCCCTATATATATATTTTTTAATCTTTGCATGTCTAAGAGGGAATGAAAGAAGAATAAATATTATATTTATTTAAGAACCCTGTTCTTCGTAGTATACCATGTACCTTAGTCAAATTTGCATAATAGTGTTTATAACTTGTTTATTTAAGTTTCAGGGTAAAGCAGAAATTCTCCAATATTAGAAGAAATCATTCTAGACTGTTAAGTGAACATGTGAACTCCAACTTCAATTTTAGTATGACCTACCTTTTTCAGCATTAATTTGATCTACTGTTTTCTATGTTAGCATTTTAGTCGGCTATGTTTTTTCCCTTTTATCTTAGTTTTTAGACAGATTTCAGTTTATTCTTTTAATTCTTTAGCCTCAAAGTAAAGCTCCTTTTCTTTTGAAAGCTATTTGAACTTGTGAGCATATCTCCCCTTGCCTCCCTTTCCTTTCTCTTCCCTTAATGGAAAGTTCACTTTATCCTTTTGTTTTCCTGTGTAAGGAGAGAGGACAAGTCTTTACTTCTTTCTCCTCTCTGCTAAAAGTTTCAGTAAATCTGTCCTCTGTTGAGTCTCTTGCCTCATGAAAGACTTCAAAAATGATAATTCTATTCTGCTCCTCAAGTCACTTTTCCCTTAGTAAAAGAGGGTTTTTCCTTGTAGAATTAACTATGGGATAAATGGACTTTTGGAGTGCTAATTCTTGTTTGAGAGTTTTCTTATAGCCTCAGAGACATTCTCAAATTGTTTCTGAGTTGGTTTTTTTATTCATAGCTATTCCAATTAGTGCATCTCTTTTTGCATATATCCAGTTGGTGCATTCTGTTGATGACATGACACTCTTAACAAATTTTTATGCCTATTATGACTATTTCTGTTTGCTTTTTTTTCCTGTGGTATTTTTGTAAATTGTATGGTTTTTGGTTTGTCATTTCACTGTGAAATTTCTTCACATACTCCCTAACTAGGGATTTTTTCGTTACTTTTAGCCCCAGGTTTCATCCATTTTACCTCTACTATCTATGTAGCATTTCATGCAGTCTTTGTATATCTGTTTCTGCCACTGAAATGTCTCATTTATCTATGTCCAGCTTGAAATGGGAATATATATCCTTTATATTTTAAACCAATTGCTGCATTTTATAGTGAGGTTTATCTTCTAAGGTTTAAATATATAATTTTACTCCTATTTTTCCACATTAACTATTTCTTTAAAAATAAATTAAATATGTGACTCAAAGAATGGCATAGAAAAGCCCAAATCCATAGTAATACAAACTCTTTTACTCTCTAAAGCAGGTGGGCAAATTGAAACTGCCTAGTGGGAATGATGCCTGGTCATGATCATAATTCATGGACCATACCCAGGAATTTTTGGAGAGACTGGTAATCATCATAGGCTAAAAACATACCTCGGCCATTTTAACAACTAGCAGTAGAATTGATTGAATGCCAGCGCGTGGGTATATTTTCTTCCACTGTGTAATGGAATAGCACGAACATGGCAGTTATATATGTTGTATTGGCATTATAATGCAATGTTTTGTTTCTTATTTTGTTTATTTGGCTTTATTTTTTGGAGATTTTGGGGTTGTGGGGGATTTTTGTTTCATTTTGGTTTGTGGGATTTTTTAAAAAATTATTATTAAGATAAAAGATATTTCTTAACCTTTTTTGGTAGCTCCACTATATGTAGCTCCACAATTTGGTTGACTGATTAGTCTGTAAAGTGTCAGTTTTAGTTATGCACTTCCTGTTTAACCTGCGCACTGCCCAACCTAAATATTGGCAATTTTTAGTTCTCTATTATGTCCAGAATTTCAATATGCTGTTTATCTTTCATCAGGTGAATGAGTTAGAGTAATGTCCTTCAGTATGTTATCCAGGTCCTACATTCAGCTTCCCTAGCTACAGGTGGCTAAATGAAATATAATGTAATTAAGAACCTAAAATCCCATAATATCCTATTGACATATAAAACTCTGGAGGATGATACTGTTGGAGTGCTTAAGGCTAAGAAACTCAGATGATTACAGTACAAATTCAGATTTTATAAAATAGAAACTTTAAGTAAATGTTAGGAATAAAACTCTTTCAGATTTACTTTGCAAATCTATTGAACCTATTGTTAGGCACACATATAGTAAGGGGGGAAATGAAGCTGGTGTATTTAAAGAAGAGTGTCTATAACAGGCAGAAGATCTTCTCTTCAAGAGCTGGTCCATTTGACAACATAACCTTTTCTGCTTTAAGCCAACCTCAGTGGGATCCAGTGCAGCAAAGCAAATAAATAGGTCCATGACTACCTTTCCCAATCCATCAGATTATTCCCATTGTTTTAAATTGTCTCAGTTTTTGATAACGTATGTAAATTATTGTCTCAATCCTGAAAAATAGCAAGTGTGATCCCCTTACATGATCCTGCTAGGAAGAGACAATGGTCCACTTTCCTCACCTCTGCTCACCCACTGTAAAACTGGAAAAGAATAAGGCAGTCCAGCTGGGAGAGAGGTCAGTGCAGGAGGTTCACAGTGATATCAGTCAAACTCCTCTGCCCAGAATTTGTCTAGATTCTATACTGAGCACTCGGTTGTCTTAAGGGAACAGAAAAAAACATACAATTAGGGTGCCTGGGTTGTTTTCCTCTACTTAATATGCACAAAATTTTAAAGAGGTAAAGTGCAACTAATCAAATCAAATCATCTGTTACAGATAATATCCTTGGGAATTCAGCAATCAAGACTACTTTTAAACTACAGCTGAAATTATCAGTGCCAGTAATTTCATTCTACATACCTAATAAATGCTTCATAAAAAGTGTAGAAGAATTCCAGCAGAAGTCTTAGGTACCTAAGATAATATCTTGGTGGTGAAGAGCACCATGCTGGGAAAAATGTTTTCTGTTTATTATGTGAGTATTTCTATAAAGTCAACTGAAAAATAAGACACAGAAAGAAAGAACTGGAAGATATAAAAAGAAGATGAACTTGAGGTTTCTGGCTAGTTAAATAAAAGTTGGGTTTGCTAATATATATTTATATATATAATTACATATAGTGTCTGTGTGTGTATATATTTTGTACCACATAAACTTTCATATGACATATTTGATGACTAAAAGAGATTGCCAACACTGTTCCGACCACACTACCTTCTGGCTGACTGCTTAAAGTAATAGCTTAACAGACCATCTCTAGAAAGAGTGCCATGCCCATCATTCTTCCTTAGAAAAAATGAAATTAAGTAAAAAGATATAATGGAGAGAAAGGCAGGATGCATCTCTGAAAGAAATATGCCTTTCCTTATTAGGTGTAATAATTTTTTGATACACCAGCAAATGTCAGAAAACAACCACCAAAAAAAATTCTGAATAAAAGTCCCACTATTTTGTTTCCTTATTTTATATTTTTAAGAAAAATATAAGTTAAGGATAATGCAATAGCAGCAGCAACCAAAAAGTAGTTAAAAGAGAAAAAAAAATTCTGAAATCTTTTCTTTGCAATAGACATGGAGCTTCCTAGCAGCTGCACTAGCTACAATAAAGGAATGCAACAATAACAATGCCTTTGCTGTGTTGTTCTCCTATTGAGTACAGAGGTGTCAGAAAGCTTGAAAGAGTGTTTAGGAAGTCTTGACGATTTAGTAAGTTTAAAAAAAAACAATCTGGCAGAAACAAGTAAATCTTTGTGGTATGGTTTCTGTGCTTGCTGCTAAAAGCAGCATATCAAGGGGTACAAGGGCACTGTAAATAACATGGAGAACTCTAGTTCTCAATCATAGCATCCAGCTACATTTTAAGTGTTGTAACTCGTTCTGAAAGAGAGAGGTGTGACACATCTTAAGCTGCTGCTACTCTTCTGTCAAGTGCAAAGAAAATAGAATGAACAAAAAGAAACAACAGCAAAAATTACTATTCAAATTGGTTCTTATCATCCTTTGAAATATATTCTAGCATTACAGCAAAATGAAAGTGTTTAAGTAGTTCTAAGCTGAGAAGTAGTTCAAAATTATTTATTACAAATAAAGACTAAGGAATCTGAATATCTATCTAGACATATTTTAATGAAAAATGTGATTGTTTAAATTATTCCTTTGGATACCTGGAACCTATTTTCAATGCATTGATTTTTCTGATTGAACTAGTGGAACAATTTTTTTAAAGATTCAAAATTGCATTTTTTTGTGAGGAAGTTATCACATTTTCTGTCCAGTCATTTAGTTTTTCGCCTGGCTACTAACTTCTTACCTACTATTTTACCACTGTGGACAGAATTTGTACCCAAAGTTTGGGGATTCAAACAAGAGTAAGTCTGGAAATGCAGTAAGTTGAAATTTAATACTATAGCTAAAATTAATTTCTGACAGAAAAGGATGGATTTTTTTTCTATGTTTATATGCATCTAAGAGTATATGTGTATGTATTTGCAAACATTTAATACATATAAATCTACATCCTAAATGTAAATTTTATCACCCCGTAGGCCTTTTATAGGAGCTGCACTAGTGGAATAGACCATGAAAGCAGGAGATGATGTTCAGTTGTACTAAACAATACTGTTATACCAAATGTTCTTTAAGGACTACAATGGTGTAAACCTGTCTTGTCAGATTGGGGTTAAATGTCACCAGTATAAATAAGAATCAGACAACTCAGCACCAAAAGTTTATATGCAAATCTGTATAGAAGATCAGGCTAGATTATTACTAAGGAAGAAACTAAACACACAAAAAGACTATCTTTAAAATGAACCTATTGTCTGAGGACTCTCAACTAACCATCTGATGTCTGAATGGGGGTTACAGGACTGAGAGTAAGAGAAAGCGTTCAAATTCTTTCCTCAGTGCCTTTAGCCAGGGAAGGATTTTGCTTACTTAGTCACCTGGAAATCTTAGAGCAGTTGGAAAAAAAATCACTATTAGCAACAGATACTAAGCTCTGACAAAATTTTATTACCAAATTAATTTGTAATTAATCATTTGTATCATCGCAAACCAGTTACATTTTGTGCTTTGCTGACAAATCACAAATATCTTTCCAGTCATAAAGGATTTCAGAGAGAAAACTGTGCCTGTGGCCTTCAGAGCTCTACAAACCCCAGCAAACAGAAGGTCTTGTATCTGTGATAAACTGACCTATTTGGAGGAAAGGGCACCATGATGCAGAACTCCAGAACATGTCAAAAAAAAAAAAAAAGAAAATCAGCTCTAAAGCAGCAACTTTTGTGATTTTGTGAAAGGCTTCCTATACAAAATAAAATAAAAAAAACCCAAAACCAAACAGCACCTTTAAAATTCACTTTATATTCTGGCCTGTATCTTCTAATTTTCACAGGTTCTGCACTGTCCAAAGGAACAGAACTGAACACTGGTTTACTAAGCTATGGGACAAGAGGAATAGCTGTTGATCAATTTCTCTATTAAACAAAAAAGTTTATTATAATCACAGATGGCTGGACAATTCCTAGAATTTGGCAGGGTGTACTTAAAAAATAAGCATAGGATTTGCCTAACTCACTGGTCTGTCATGTCTGATGTATTGCCTCTGCAAATGGAAATTTCTTGACTCAAAGCAAGAATAAAAAGTAAATTAATAGGATGCACCTACACAAATCAGCAACACTGTACCCACTATTGTCCTCTTGGATGAGCGGTTTTATATAAGGAAGGGGAATTTATTACTGCAGTTGGAGCATGCTGTTATTATCAACTGCCAAAATACCAGCAGATTACAGCTCTGTCTTTTGTCTTCTCTGGGAGATCAGCAGGGCTGTTGCACAAATGCAGAGCCAGCAGTAAAGTGGGGATAATCTAGCTCTGAATATGAAACATGCAGAAAATATTTGTAAAGATCTATGCTTGCCTCTAGGCTGCATTTTTAAAGTAACAAGTTGGTTGTGGCAGATTTATGTAGGTAAGTGCATCAGCCTATTTCTGCTAAATGTTGAGGAATGTGACTTCCGTGGTTTCAGGCAGAAGTGGCTACTGCAGTCACTTTATTCTTTCTCCCCACATGGCTGATCTCTTACAACACTCATTCATCACCATCCTGAAGATGCAGCTTGTATCCAGAACCTCTCTTGGATAACCAGCACTGAAGCAGAAAAGAACATTTCATACCACAGAAAACCTGAGATATAGCATTAAAATGAAATTTAGGTTTTAAAATAATTATGGTTAGAGTTGCAGCAATTTTGGAGCATATGACTCGTGATAACTACATCACTTGCAGTCACTATCCTAATGAGTGATGGTTCTCTGCACTGTGGCTATAAACAGCAGAAAATCCTCTTACCCTGTGAACCAAGAAAACATGGCTCCTGCAGCAACTGCTGCTTACTGGGAAAAATGAGTGTGCCCCTGCTGAAACAGTCTGTTTATGCTTTGGTGAGAATCAGAACAGTCTATATATTTTGCTGGCCAGAGAGCTGCTGCAAATGTGGAAGGCCAGTTCTCGCTTGCATGCATGTAGAGTGAGATTTAGAAATGTGGAGTGGAGAGTAAGATGAGTTGAAATCATAAAAGTGACTATTTATAGCATCCATGCAAATTCCATCTCATAACAACACAAGTTTTGAAGATTACAAATTAAATATTTCATCGGAGTATTAATTTTTTAAGTCATTGATGAGTTAATTTTCCTGAAATGCTAATTATCTGGAATGTGGGAGTAAAGTTAGGTCTTTTAGTCATTGTCAAAGTTACAGAAATTAGTTAAATTGTTGTCAATAAGTATTTAATGCATAACTTTTTGTTTGTTTCTATGAGAACATTTTATTTGTTTCATATGTCTATAAAGAGAGTCGATGGGGTATTCATTATTTGATTGGGTTTACTGCCTTATTATTAGGCATGCAATTTTATGAGTAAAGTTAGAAATGTTCTAAGTATTTTTTAAGAAGCCTACTAGCAACTTAGCCTGCCAATATTATATCAAGGTTAAAGATTCTAAACGACAGTTTTCATCAGTAAAGATAACTACTCCACTAACATAGTTAGTTAGTTACAGATTTTTATACATATTTATATATTAAAAAAGAATATATCGATATGGAGCTTTTTTAGTTTCAATAATACCATATTCCCACTTTAAAGTAGACATGAGAATAAACAATAATTTTATGTCTGTGAGCACTTTGCATCTTGGAGTGGAAAATCACTTCTCTAAGAAGGTGTGTACAATTTTGAAATACAGTTGAATAAGTATGTTAGTGAATGCTTTTCTCATCTTAGCAAAGAACATTTGCTGATTGTCAGGGTTTCTTGTAGCACCCATGGCACTAAAAAGCCAATACCAAAGTCTCTGTCTTTTAGAATCTTTGAGACTTAGTGGCAGGTTTAGCAAATGGCAGAGTCTTGGAAAGGAAATAGGAGAGCCTTCCCAGCCATAAACACAAGGTACATGGGCTGGCTGGACTAATAAAGAAGAACCAGTACACTGTTTCCTACCATAACCCTCCATCTCTACTGCACTTCAGGCAGGCACAACACATCACATCACATATCACATCACATCATCACGCACAAACTCCACAAACAAGACATGCATAATTTAAAAGTACAGCCTTGTATCAGTTAATACAAACATTAAATATCTAAGACTAATCAGATATTAGGTTAAGCATTAATATGGTCAGCACCCTTAATAAAACACTGATGAGTCTTTGCTAGCCAGGCAAGTCTCAGCCAGGTGGAAAAAGGTTGGCCTCTGTTGCTCCTTGCAATAGGCTGATCCTTGATGTTACCAAGTTGCTGTTTTCTGCCTCCCTGGTTTTTGTTAGTTTGTTTCTTTAGGGTTGGTTGGTTTGTTGGTTTGGGTGGGTTTTTTGGGAGAGGGGGTGGAGCTTTAAGATTTCATGTCAATGTTTTCCCTCTAGAAATTCTGAGCTACTAAAGATTCATGTCTCAACAGTATTACCTCTCTGTGATTGTATTTTCCTTATCTTGGACGACTCCAGTCTATAGACTTTTTCAAAACTTAGTAGATTTTTCAGAGTTTTGAACCCAAGTTAAGCAGCTAAGGTATGTCAAAACTAGCCTTGGATCACAGAGAGCAAGCTTGTAGGAGGATTTCACTATGGAGTGTGCCTTGTAAAAATACTCATTGAATTCCAATAAAAATTAATGTAATAGTCCTACTCAAGGATATCCAAGGTCTTTTTCTCACTGTGTATCTCATTTAACAGATTTGATCAGCTTTTCCTGCTTTTCAAAATAAGATAAATATTATAAAGACTAAAATTTATTTGATACTTTTTTCTGCAAAAATATAAGCTACAAATGTGGACCTGCCTATTTATAGGTACATTAGGTATAGTTCATTTTCTTGAGAAAAAATTGATCTAAGAAGGTGCTCAATCTGATTTAATTCTCTCTCTCTTTCTCCTTTTTTCTCATTTTCACTTTCTCTGAATGGAGAGGGGTAAAGGAAGTACAAAACGTTAGATCAGTTGTTTAAATTTCAGTGCTACTTAGAATGAAAGCAATGATTACCAGGAAAATCACATTTCTTATAGAGACACAGCCATGCTTCTCAAACGCTGATCAACATAAGTAGAATTTGTGACGTGTGAATATCTGCCCCCAAAATATTAAAAATAGGAGGTCTCTGCTATTAGAATTATCTATGAGAAAAAAAAAATAAAATTACTCTTAATTGCCTGTTTGAAAGTGAGCCACATGACTCTTTCCAAGTGTTTTCCTGGGAAAACTGATAAAAATTAAGATGAAATTTTGAGTTGATCTCTCTCTCTTTCTTGTTGTTTGGATACTTATCTTCAAAGAGTCATACCCTAAAAATATCAGAAGTCTTTCTTTACCTTCAGGGAAGAATAACATCTCAGGTTTTGATTTTTTTAAGCGTGAGAGAGAGACAGAGAGTAGATCTGTAGATGAGACATCAATAGAAGCATTAAAATAACATAAATGCCACACTAAGATTGATGCAGAATGTATTTGCCTACTCAGGGTGTAAGTAGCAAAGTAAAAGTGGTAACATTCTACTTGAAGAAAAACACGAGAGTTTTCTCTTTTTCTGTTAGAAGTTCCAATATAGATTCTGGCTGGAATGAACAGTTGCATTGACAAAACGATCATGCAGATCCTGAAGGAGATACTGGATACAACATCATTGACACAACTCTTATACTCCTGCTTAGTGCTGGCAGAAGAACAGGATCAGTTTTGCCTCCCAGATTTTTTTTTTTAAAATACAGTTATTGTCACAAGATAGTTTTTGTTGAGTTACAGGCAATTAGCTTCTCAGTTGTTTTGAGAATTTACACATGATTATTCAAATTATGAATATCCCTTATTTCTGCACATGAAGACAAAGAAAAATGTATTTTTTAAAAGTGTTAAAATATTGAAACATCCTAGATTATTAATATTATTCTGCCTGATAGATTCTTGGCTTCTGTTTCTTAAAGATTCATGTATTAAATTTAATTTTGTTTTGATGATCTGAGGCTACTTTACCCATTAATAAAAAAAAAAAGAAAAAACCTTTCAGACTTGAGTTTCCAAATATAGAACCTAATTATTTTGAAAACCAAATTTGAAAATTGAATTTACAATTCTTGCCTTCATTCTTTCTGTTTGGGACCTTGTCAAACTAAGGACAGAAGACATCAAAAAAGGTACACCAAACTCCATTTCTGGAGCACTAGTTTATATCAACATGCTTTCCTCTGCCATAGTGTTGAAAAAATATAATTCCTGTTGACCTGCCCCCTGTATTTCTAGTCACTGTTAAAGAATGAACTAAAGTGTTTTGGGGAATCAGGAAGAGTAGGCTTAGCAAAGGGAATTAGCCATAAAATCAAAAACATTATAAAATGTAGAGATCGTGGATGCATTTTCTGTTCTGCTGAGCCAGCATTTCAGAATGTCTGTTCTGTTGTTGGCACAGACCAGTAATATAATCAGAAAGAGAGTTTTTAAAAAATTTGAAGTATCAGTCACTCCAGCTTTGGTCATCAACAGGTCTAGTTATATAATAAAAATTTTACTGAATTTGTATTTTTGTATAAGCATTGCTTTGTGTGATTGATATCTATACACTTGGAAATGAAAATGCTACAAAACAGTATGCATAACTTTTAATTCTCCTCAAATGTTTCCATTAAGCAAACAGACATTATAAGCCCCTGAATCAGTTATATAATTAAAAATATTCTCTGGACATTAACCTTTACTAGTGCAGAATACACAATGTGTCTTGCCTAGAGTGATTAAAATGCCCTTTCAAGTTGCTTTAGAAATTAAGGTATTGAAAAACTGCATATATTTATGAGCTATGTCTATTTTTTAGCAGAACCTTTTATTTAAAAACCTTAATTTTAGTGTCAATTGCAAATAGTATTAAAAGGACTGTGAAGCATCAGAAAAAAACATCAGGTTTATGTATGAGAAAACCAAATTATAGTACATTAAAAAATTCCAAACCTGTGATTAGGAACTTGTTCTTACAAGTCCATGTAGAGTATTCCCTTGTACAAATTCCTGTGGTTTTACTTCACTGTTTATTAAGGTCATTAATCTTTTATAGCTATCACCCAGGCATGAAATAAGGTAAAAAAAGGCTTTCAATAAATGCAATTATAGCTTAAACAAATGCTGCTGAAAACAGGGTGATTCTTTCTACTGATTTCAATAGCCTTAGGATCAGACCTTAACCAATATTTGTGCTTAAATGTAATGATTTGTCCCAGTTTTGTTCTTCTGGAAGTAGAAAGAATAAATTAAAATAATTCTAGTGCAAAATACATAATAATCTTTCTATTTGAATTAAGCAAATTCAATTAAATGACTTTTAGCTGAGTTAGCTCTACTAAGTCTTTTGCTACCAGGTTTATTGCAGGGAAAAGCATCTCATTTCACGTTTAACTCAAACCAGGACAGATGTAGTTTATTCATCTGTCCATCATGACATATAATGAGCCAGAAATCAATAAACCATATGTTGAGGATTGCTATCAGCAATCCAATAGATAAAACACAATCCTAGACACTTACAAAATGTTAATTAATGCATACATTTTTCTGAACACCCTTCAATATTGAACACCCTTCAATAACTAATCCCAAATATTCTACTCTCTCCTTGCCCCCTCCCTGCTCCCCATGCTTTGTGGATTAACCCACATCTATCTCTGCATAGAAAGTGGCATCATAAACCCCAGAGGTGAAGAGGTTACTGAAAACAGAGCTCCTGCTCATGCCTCCCATGTCTCTCAAGTCTCAACTCGGCTACTTTTTGTACTAGTTCAGAGGTATGGTGAGCTTTGATTTAGGTTCAGCCTACAATAGTGCTGAACAAAATGACACATATTCTGAAAAATGCAGAACATTTTTTCCACAAGTAGTATTGATTATTTTAGCAAGTGCATATACCCTAGAAGTAAACAGTCAATACAGTTTAAAGTTTAAACTAAAGTTTAAATATATTTCACTGTCAGTACGAAAAAAAGTGCCCGCTTGTGTCTGTAGCAGTTTCTGAGAAGCAAAATATTCACAAATATATGGAAATGGAGTAGGTATTGAAGAAAGAGTAAAAGCTGCCCTCGTATTAAAATGAAAAAGAAAAATGAAAAATATTCTTTTTTTTATGTGTGCTTTGACCTGCTTTATGCAGCTAAATAAGTATAAAATCTTTTCTTGACATGAAAGTCTCTGTTATTAAATTTATATAATTATTTATAGCGTGAGCCATAAAGTAGGTGTTCATAGCAGTTTGAGAAATCTTTTTTTTTCTTGAATACTTACAAAAAGGAATTAGTTGATTTCTGCAGAAAACACAGCATTTGTATGTATTGCTAATACAGATAATATCTAAAATTTATTTTTAGAAGCCTGAAAAGGTTTATTTGAAAGAGTTCTGTAATAGAAACTGACAACTCAAGCACAGGTTATAAAAATTAAAACCTTCAGGTGATTTTGGAGGGGGAAAGGAGCAGAAGACACAGATTAAAGGGACAAGAAAAAAAAAGAAGGAAGGGGAAAACCTCACAGGACTTGACTGTGTGCACCTTCAAATAAACTAGTAAGGTATATGGCTCTATCAGTTTGGAGTTACTCAACTGTTGAAGAGGTGTTAGAGTAGTATACTGAAACTTGTGCTATTGGTACATTTTCATATACCTAAGGTTTTAATAAATAATATTTTGGCAATCTTTAAAGTCTAAAATACACACTTTGCTGTAGAAAACTTCATGGTTTCCACCCATAAAAGCTGCCTTGATTTCAAATATGTGAGATCTGAAAAGTCAAAAAAACAAATTATGATAGCTTTTCAGGTGTTTTATGCATCAAAATACTACAATTTTGAGATTAGGAATGGAGGAGTGCTCAACTGAATTGTCATTTCTAAATGGCATTAAGTCAACTAATTTTTAGATCACAGAACCATAGAAGAGTATAGTTTGAAATCATGAATCCTTATTTTTCGGTATATAAATGCAGCTGTGCTTTCCTAACTCAGTGTATTATTGAAACCCCAGAAAAGTCTAACATCTGTTTTATAAATAATAAACAGTACCATCATTTATGAATGCACATCCAGATATTCTCTGGGACAGAAATTTTGTACTTTTTCTGTGCAGATTGTTCATTTTATTTTATTATAAATATATTCATTTATTGCAAAATTTTGGAAATTATTTAGTAATTATTAATTGAATATTACATTTAAATAATTTAACTAAATATTTATTCAGTTATTTAATATTCTTTATAGTTATTAGTTGAGTATGGCTATAGTCAATTATTTCAAATATAGTAACTGAGCATCAGGAAAGGCTTTGGAGTAACAGAGTAGTACAGGGACAACTTCTACCCAATTTCCAGCAGAGTAGGAGATCTCTCTCATGTATTTACTGTGTTCAGTTTTGGGCCCATCACTACAGGAAAGACATTGAGGTGCTGGAGCGTGTCCAGAGAAGGGCAACCAAGCTGGTGAGGGGCCTGGAGCACAAGTCTTGTGAGGAGCGGCTGAGGGAACTGGGGCTGTTTAGTCTGGAGAAAAGGAGCCTGAGAGGAGACCTTATCACTCTCTACAACTGCCTGAAGGGGGTTGTAGTGAGGCGGGGGCTGGTCTCTTCTGTCTGGTGGCTGGTGATAGGATGATAGGTAATGGCCTCAAGTCGCGGCAAGGAAGGTTTAGGTTGGATATTAGGAAAATTTCTTTACTGAGAGGGTTGCCAGACATTGGAATAGGCTGCCCAGGGAAGTGGTTGTGTCACCATCCCTGGAGGTATTTAAAGAGTGTGTAGACAAGGCACTTTGGGACATGGTCTAGTGGGCATGGATGATGGTTGGACTTGATGATCCTGAAGGTTTTTTCCAACCTAAATATTCTATGATTCTATGATTCTATATAGACCATGTCTGCCATGTGGTTTCAGACACCATTCTATGGCAGGGAGCTTCCATTATCCATAATGTCATGCCCCATGTGTTTTGATGTTGACCTGTAATTGCCTGGCAGGACCAGCTGCCACTACCAGAGTACCCAGAAGGACATTAGAAAAGAAAGAAAACATACTTTTATAACAGCTAATGAAATAATCATCAAAGTTTAAATGTGAATAGAAAATAATTAATCAAAAATAAAAGGCAGATTCAGTATCCCCCACTCTACAAGGCTGCAGAATAAGCCCTGATGTATCAGGGGTGAGGTGAACTTTGACAGAGTGCAGGTGTGCTGGAAGGGGGATGGGGGCCACAGACAAATCAGAACATGCCCAAAGGCTATGGAAGGGCTAATGGCTAGGAGGCCACTGAAGAGCCCTCTGGAGCAATCCCTGCCACAGGTAAAGAGGAGACCAGTCCTGTAAGCTGGACTGAGAGGTCCCTGCATGTGGCTGCAGCCAAAGAGGATGCCCATGCAGTATTACTGGGGCAGGCTTTGGGCTTTGCATGGTGCTGCAAGACACAGGCAGCACTGTCTGCAAGAACACCAACTTCAGAAGAACATGCACTTAAGGACATTAAGAAGAAGTCCCTAAGGGGTTCCCAGAAAAGCCTATGCAAACCAGATGATGCATTTTGAGGTGTCACAGAGAGTGGGCTGAGGGGTGCGCTCCCTTTCCCCCTGATGTGGGGGATCTTTCAGGACCTATTAGACCATTGTGGGGTGCAGGCTGGTGCTATATGTGTTTCCTTACCCTTAGGGCAATGCTGCAAAGAAGAGGCAGGATATTGAGCGTGCAGTCAAGACCATCCTGGTAGACAATGATTACTGCAAAGCAGAAAGACACAGGCTTTGGGACAGACTACAGCTCTATTGTCTTAGAGATCACAGATACCACAGAAATACCAAGTAGATCAGTAAGGGCAATGGAGGTGTTGCAGAGCTGAAAGACCATAATTATTTTCAGGCAGAGAGGACTAGCAGACAGAGTGGTGGTGGCTAGTGGGGCCATTAGATCTAAGGCTTTGGCTTCTAAGCTGACAAAGCAGAAAAAAATTTTACAACTAAGACTGCTAATTCAGAAAGCACAAGGAATGTTGCATGACTGCAAGCATATTGTTAGCAAGGGACCAAGGGGACCACAAGGTTCCCTAAATGTACACTGCTTTTCTGAACCCGGTGGGCCAGTGAACATGATTCCCACTAGGGTAGAAGATGACACCCTGGAAAGGACTCCTGCTACTGCAGCCCTTTGCAGAGCCAGTGAACTGCTGAAATGTTGACTGTTGAATGCAGTGAGGATGTTTCCCTCGTCACGTGGTGGGGCCACTTGCTGCAATTCTGAGTCCTGAGGGGTCATTTGAATGACCAATTGTACCCCCCACTCTCACTGTAGCAGGGGTGGTGGAGGAGGTGGCAGACGACCCCAGGGCTTCAATGGCAGATGTTCAGCAGCAAGAATGGCCAATCCAACGATTTGGGGGCAGGCAATAAGCAAAAGAACACAGATTTTTAACTGAGATCAGGTATCACTGGATGAAGCTTATGACACATTTGTTTGGGGTGTGGAGAAAATTTTTTGATCATTTACACCAGCTGTTTGAACTTAGTGATTAAACTCAGCTCCATCTTGAAGATGTCAGCATGTATGACTTTATATTCCCTCACTATTAATTTAAACAACATACACTCTGCAAAATATTTAGACTGGTTCAGTAGTCTCCTGTAAAGTAAAGTAAAGTTGTGTTTTGATCAGAGTTTCTGCCTAGCTGTCATTATTGTAAAATACATTGGGGGTGGGATACACAGAATCCTGCATGCTTTCCCCCATTCCAAAATTATAGACAAAAAGCCATGCTATTTAATTCATCTAAATAACAGCAACGATAACCTGTGCACAGTAAGGTCATGCTTTGTGACATCTCCTTGTTTGAGGATCTGCTACATGGTAACACACACAATGTCCTCCTATCTGAGAGGAAAAAGTGTTGGGGTACCTTTTAGCCAAACAACAGTCTTAGACATGCCAAGATCTTTGTCTTTTTACACAATGAATGTTATTATGGTATTAAGAATGTCAGGAAGTTATTTGGGAGGAGAAGCTTTTGTGAGCTCATCATGTCATATAACCATTGCTGTAGTTGCAAATATTGTTGCAGCTCTGCTTATCTCGTGACTACACAGTTAACGTGGGGACACAGACCAGGTTCCCCAGACACAGGCTGTTGTGCAGATCTGGAGAATGTTTACAGAGGTACAAGACCCTGACTATTAAAAAACAAATTGTCTATGATTTTCTGTGAAAAGCTTAAGGCCTATGTAGGAAAAGGTCACAGATGTAAAGGCTGATCTGTAACATAAAACAGGACCTGTGTTTCATGCTGGTGAATGAAAATCCAGAAGTGCAGGGCTCTATCATCTATGACATGGAATGTATGCAGGAAACCAGAACACAATCCCAAATTTTTGGGCAGCTGAAACTAACTGTCCACAACCAATCCACTCAATAAGCCTAACAGGGCATGGAAGCAATCCAGTTTATCCTGGCTGGCTTTGGAGTCTGTCTCCCTTTTCTATTTAGCAGTATAGGAATAAGCATTGGTAATCCAAAAATAGAGGCATCCTTTATATGTAGGCACTTCTGAAAATCTTAGCGGGGGAAGAGTTGACACTTGTAAATCCCCCATTCCAATAATGAAGCTTTTATATAACAAAAGTCTAGTATGTATTCAGTCTGGAGAGGATTTTGATAAACTACTCAGTCTTGCTTAATTCTTCTCCATTAAATGCATACATAATTTTAATATTCACAGCAGTGTATTTAAGTAAGATACTTATATGTATTCTTCCATACCCTTTTGTTTTTCACATCCTTGTTATTTCTGTACACACTTTTTGCATGATGAATTCAGGGCCAGAGAGCTGTTTGTTATTTGAAGACTGTACAGGAAGCCTTTGGCAGACAGGGGAACGTGGGAATTCCAGGGCTGTAAAAAGAGATCCTATTCAGCTCTAAGAACTTAAAAAATCCACATCTACATCTACCTAATCTAGGCACTTGAAGTGCATCTTTGCTTTAGATAATTAACATTGGGTCTGAAACATTTAAACTAAAAGATTGTAAAATTTTCTTGGCTCAAATATATTATATAATCTATTTTATCTTCTTTTACTTATTACTTCATATTTGACTCAAATTATGCCACAAGAAGAGATGGTCAACATCAAGCTGTGCTTCTCACAGTGTTTTTCCATTCTGTCTCTTTTTTTCTTCACACAAGTCTTTGTAATTGCTGTCAAAACTTTTTTTTTATTCATTTTGTTACAACACAGACAATAAATACTGGAGGAAAAAAGGATACTATTGACTTTTTCCATTTAGTTAACATCTATTAAACCTGATGAGGTTAAGTGCCATCAGACTATGATCTCTGTCACTCTTTGTAACTTAGTATGCAATTAACCTTGCTAAAAACTGTCATAAATGCAAACATTTCACCTCTGTCAATCATTTCAGTGATCATAAAGATCTCGCCTGAAGCTGTACAGAAGAATTCTAATACCTTGTGGGAGTCCAGGATGTAACATGGATCTAATTTCCATAAAATATTTACTTAGGACATTATCAGTCCAAAAGGCTATCTATTACCTAAAAGGGAACTTACACCATCAAAATAAAGGAAGGATTAATTAATTTAAGAAGAGAGCTAGTTTTACAATTCTTTGTTCAATCCTAATAAGAGTGTTAGTACTGATGACATCTGTCCTGGGTTTGGCTGGGATGGAGTTAATTTTCACAAGCAATTGGGAGGGGGCACAGCCAGGACAGGGGACCTGAACTAGCCAAGGGGTCATTCCATACCACGTGACGACATCATGCTCAGTATATAACCGGGGACTGGGCTGGGGGGTCAGGGTGGTATCGCTGCAGGGGAAGTGGTGGAACATCAGGTTGCAGGTGGTAAGCAATTGCATTGTGCATCACTCGTTTTGTATTTTTCTTTTATTAGTACTTTTATTATTATTCTAACTTTTCTCCTTGTGTTGTCCTAGTGAATTGTCCTTATCTCAACCCATGAAGTTCTACCTGTTTTTTTTCTCCTTTCTGATTCTCCTCCCCATCCCACCAGGTCTAAGGAGTGAGTGAGCAGCCCTGTGGTGCTTTGTTGCCAGCGGGGCTGAAACCACAACACATCTCATTTCCTGAATGTGTGCTTACTGAGTGAGGGAGACCAGTTCAGTTTTATTAATTCATTGATGTCTTATGCCATTTGTAATATCCTAGGATATCTTGCTCAGCTTCCAGGTGCTGCTTCATAAGCAGAGGTCTCTCAGATCCTGTGTCACACAGATACTGCTTGATCTCCCGTGGCACTAAATGCCTGTGCTTGTGTCACTAAATTGTTTCACCTCAGACAATACAGTCAATGGAGTCTAGAGGGCTATTCAGCTTGAATTCATGTATGTGTGTAATTTAGAGTGTGTGTTAAATACCATTCTAAACTCCACTCATTGCTTAACTAGATCCCCACTGATCTATAATACTGGAGGTTAGACACCTAACTTATACAAGGACATTGACATAATAGAAACCTAACCTTAGATATCTGCATCTGAAGTAGACTCTCACCAGAGAATCCAGACCACTCCTATGCTACGTGCAAAGGGCAGAGTGGGGCAATGAGCTCAGATCAAACAGGTGAAGAGGTTGTGCCAGAAATCCAGAAGCCAAGTAGCTCAGTGAAATGTATTAAGATTTTGGACAAAAAAAAGAAAAAAGAAGATACATGAAGAAAGATCTGTGACCCAGGTTAACAAGGCAGGAGCAGTGAAGGAAATGCAAAGTAACACACACAAGTAGAATATTTTAAGCTTAATCACATTCTAATAATAAAGGGCAGAGGTAATTTACTCATGCACTGGTAATGTTTTAAAGCTAAGAAATGACACTGTTGAAATTTCTTATACTTGTTTTTCCTTGTTTCTTCAAAAAAACCCCAAAACTGTTGACACCTCTAGTTCATGTTATCCCTCATTGCTTACTATTCTAATGAGGTGTAAGAACTTAGAGGAAAAGTAAATTTTACTGAATATTATCATCACTTATAGATGTGATGAATTAAAATACTAAATGAATTCTGAATACAGTAGATGTTAAATAAATATTAAGTTATTTAAATCAATGTTTGTTAAAACAAAATCCATGTTATTTAAGGATCAAGGTATTTGTGAAAATGCTGCTAAATACTTGAGTCAAAAGTGATCACATAGTTTTTAAAGTATTTTTAAAGGAAAGATATTGTGATACATATATTGAATTTTGAAATACATTCTACTAGCAGGTTGATAATGTTCTTATTTTTTATAAATATTTTGAAAAATACAAGTCTAATCTTTCCTTTTCTGTCTTAGATATCAGTGAAACTCCAAAGAAAAGAAGATTGATTTTCTAAGAATATTATGGAAGCATTCCCTTCTCATTCTCAGTCTGCTTTTGACAGATGACAAAAACTCCAAGCTGTCCTAAACCATACCATGTACTTTCACATTACCACTTGTTTATTTAGTACATAACTGTTCTTCTGCCCGTTTTCAGTCACTCTGCTATTTTCCTGATCATACCATCAGTCCTTCTTATGCTTGTTATTTGCAAAGAATATTTGCTGTATCTGATACAGTCCTGGTTTCAGCTGGGATAGAGTTAAGTGTCTTCCTAGTAGCAGGTACAGTGCTGTGTTTTGAGTTCAGTATGAGAAGAATTCTGATAACACTCTGATGTTTTCAGTTGCTGCTAAGTCATGTTTAGACTAAGTCAAGGATTTTTCAGTTTCTCATGCCCTGCCAGCGAGAAAGCTGGAGGAGTACAAAAAGATGGAAGGCGACACAGCCAGGGCAGCTGACCCAAAGTGGCCAACGAGGTATTCCATACCATGGGACATTACATCTAGGAAATAAACTGGGTGGTGGGGGAGGCGGGATCGCTGCTGGGTGACTAACTGGGTGTCGATCGGCCCATGGTGAGCAATTGCACTGTGCACCATTTGTACATTCCAATCCTTTTATTATTACTGTTGTAATTTTATTAGTGTCATCATTATCATGATTAGTTTCTTCTTTTCTGTTCTATTAAACTGCTCTTACCTCAACCCATGAGTTTTACTTTTCCCAATTTTCTCCCCCATCCCACTGGTGCTTAGTTGCTGGCTGGGATTAAACCACAACACCTACTTTCCTGCATGGTTGCCTTTTGTGTACTCTTTTGATTAGCAACTATTAGAGAGGATATGAGAGTAAGGTACCACTTAGAGAAATTAATAACTTCAAAAAGTCATCATCCACTTTATTGAATTTCTAAACCAGCAAAAGGATTTTCATTGTGTAAAGGAAATTACTTGAAAGTTGTTTTCACTATCTCAAGGGTTTTTTTCTCCTGTTTTGAACCTTATCCTGTTTTTCTTCTGTCACCTCTATTTAATGGATTAAAAAGAGCAGAAAAGTACTGATTGGAAGCTTCAGCCTGTCCTTTACCAGAAATCACCATCTCTTTCAGTGCTGTCTATAGCTGTAAGCTGTCAGATACTTCTGTGTCTGTGGTGTTCTTGCTTATTCTACATGTTGCAAATTACCTTTCCCTCAGAAAATAGCTCCTCTGATCAAAATGACCAATTTAGATTGAACGTCTGCTCTTGCTCTTTCATCTTAAAACTAATCTACTTATTGAAGTATACTGCAGTATAGTTGTATGGGGCATAGGTGGCAAGGTTTTGGAAGTAGGGTGGACAGGTTGTTGGGCAGCCTCTGTGAGGAGAGGCCGGGGCTGCCCCATGCCGGACACAGCCAGTTCCAGCCGGCTCCAACCCACCCCAGGGCACGGCTCGGCCCCGCAGCCACAGGTATGGCTGGGAAAACATATTTAGGAATGGGAAAAACATTGCACAAGCAGTGAGGTATGAAGAAAAAAAAAAAATACAAGCAACCCTGTGAACGTGAAGGTCAGGGAAGGAGAGGGAGGACATGCTCCAGGTGCTGGAGCAGAGATTCTGCTTAAGCCCATGGAGAGGACTATGGTGGAGCAGGTGGGTATTTCCTGAAGGAATCTGCAATCTTTGCAGAGCCTATGAAGGAGCAAGTTCTCCTGGCAGGAGCTGAAGCCAATGGAGGGTTATTCTTCAGGTTTATCCTGCAGAACTGCAGCTCATGGAAAGCTGGAGCAGGGGAAAAGTGTGAGAAGGCAGCAGTGACAAAAAGGAACAGTTATGAACTGACAACAATCCCCCATTCCTGTGTCCTCTGTGCCTCTCAGGGCGGGGGGGGGGGGGGGG
>JANZLQ010000008.1:12708446-12720977 GCA_026212715.1 Elanus axillaris
CCTTGGCTCTGGGTAAGCCCTGCTCAGCAGTGACGAAAACATCCCTCTGTTATCAACACTGTTTTCAGCACAAATCCAAAACATAGCCTTGTACTAGCTACTGTGAAGAAAATTAATACTATCCCAGCCAAAACCAGCACACAATACAATATGCTACATATATTAATTTGGGGAAGGGAAGAAGGGCTAAATCCAAAGATTAAATATATCCAAGAGAAGTCACTTTTGGTTGGGATTTCCACAGTGCACTGTACAAAAAGACAGCTGGACCTAAGGAAATAGTGGGATCCAGTATTACCCACCTGAGCAGAATTAGGAATCAAACTTCTGTCTACTTTCAGATAAGTATGCTGACTCCTCCACAAGAAAATAAAAAGAAATTACATTTAAACACAGAAGTATTTTGTCCAAAGTTCTGTTTAGTAAGCATGTTCTAAGAATACCTGCTAGATTAAGTGCATGTGCCTTAAGAAATATCTTATTTCTGAACACATTTGAGGCTTGAGTCTTTTACCAGAATACTTTGCTGTTTGATATGTGAAGTGAGAGAACATTTAGATGCCTGAGAAGCATAAAAATCAAACCCTTAGCTGTCTGCAGAATATCAAGATTTTGAGGCTAGGTAATGACTGTACATTCTGATAGCTGTTTTCAGGACTGTCTCTTAGGTGTGGATATCTGCAATTCCGTTTTCATGTCTTCTAGTGAGACACATACAATTTTCCAATGAAACATAATGGAATGAATTACACACTCAATTCAGAGAATACCTAATGCAAAATAATTTATTTGGAATTTTGGTCTCCTTTTGTATGCTTTTTTTCCCTGTAGTTGTCTAAAATTAAGTGAAATGAATTTCACCAAGGTCATCTTCTGACATTAGTTCCTTCCCTTTCCATTCTTCCCGCAGGACTTTCACTTTTACTTACTGCCACAAAGTCCTAAATTTGCCATGAAAAGTCTGTGGGAACAGTACTATCATTTATAATACCCACTTACATAGTTTTTAAAACAGAAAAGCCCATCTGTTTCTTTTTTCTTTCTTTCTTCCTTTTGATAGTAAAGGGTTTTGAGGAGTAGGGAGTATCACATAGTCTTTCAGAAAATAATTGCATTCGGAAATAAACCAGGCATATTCTTTCATTCTTCTGAAAGATATTTTTGACAAGTATGCATAATAGAGAAATTTTGCTTTTGGCAAAAATTGGTTATGGTATGAGATCCACTTCAAACATTTAGGATATTTTTTAATGATCAGTCACATTTGGAACTAAAAAATAAACAAATAATTCTTTTTCTACCAATGAACAACTGTTCATGCAGAAATGAAGATAATGAGCCATATGAAAAGAAAAATACAAACTAAGCTCTGCGTTATTAAATTTTATACAGTAGCAAACTATCTCAGTGTTTGTAGTACTAGTCTGCTGCTATTATTGGTTGATTAAAGTAATATTTTATATCTCTTAGTAAACATCTTCATCCCTTGCTGTTATTATTTGATGCAATACACTAGAGATTAACTTTCCTTAAACTTCTGAAAACTGGGATAGCAAAGTTGCTATTTTTACCGTCTCCCACTAGTGAGTCACTTCATCTTGACATTCTGATAAGTCAAAAATTCAAAGCATATTAAAAGGACAAGCACAGACAACATAAACTTATCAATATAAGATTTCTTTTTTGAAAGAAACTAAAAGCATTTTCTGCTGCTGTGCTTACTGCTTTCACATCTTACTAAACCCCTCTTCCATCAGGGGTTAGCTACAGTCATGATCAAAGGAGCACTGAAGTAAGGTTCTCAAACTTCCTAAAGGTGTGCAAGAGGCAAAATGTTTTTACTAAGACTTCAGTGCACTATTTTTTTTCTTGGAGCAATCCATACAGCATCCCAGGTTGCAGGTAAGGTTTTAATCACAATAGGCACAGAATGGCCTCAAGGATACCTACCTCTTCACAGGTTATCAGCAATAAAGACCATTTTCAGGATTCTCTGGTACCCTGTGGACGAAAGTGGATTCAGAGGCAAGCTTCTATTAATTTAAAACTAGAAGTTTGTTTTCTGTTAGACAGTAACCAAAATGTAACAGATCCCTAAGTGGCTTTCTCCAACCTATCTTTGTCCTCAGTTGAACACAAAGGCATGACCCATCTGTTTGTGTTTTCATTAGTACTTTTGTTTGAAGTATCAATGAAGTTGTGGAATGTATACTGATTCTTTCCACTTACTGCTTGTTTGTTCAGTCCTTGGAGTAGTTTTGCCAGGTGTGAACTGGATTCCTTTCAGAGCATTTTAACCAATGCTTCTGTTCTCAAAGCTCTCCAAGTGCACTTCAGTGTCTAATTAAAACATGTTCTGAGTTGGTGTGTGGGATGCACCACTACAAACATTTCCAGAGAGTGTCTGGCAGACTAGGTACAAAAGTTACTATCCAGAGTTCCTGCAGCATGTTGAAGTGAGAGCCAAGCAAAAGAAAGGCACCAATGTTGTGTGCACCTTCATGTTTGGTGGATTTGCTATGACTTTTTTTCCTTTTTGAAGATCCCACATGGGACTGTGGAATCACTTTGGATTTAGAGAGTGTCTGTCTAGGTGGACAGCATTTAGGATGTGAAACCACCTCCCTTCCTGAGTTTAGCAGACAGAATACAGGCAGACGTAAGAGACGGGTAGTGATAGAGAGAAAAAAGTTATGATGGAGATGGAGATGAACATAGAGGTGGAGGTTGATGTGGTCACTGACAGGTAGATACTTAGCAGAGTTCTCAGTAGATGAATACCTCATACTTTGTGGAACCTCATTATTAGACAAATTCAGTGCACTTTCTTAATGCAGGTGGCAAAAGCGCGATATGAAGTGGGTTCAAACAGACATACAAACACTACAGACTGCTCCTGCTATGTTTTACTCACTACCTGTCATGCACATACCACTAACCAACAAAAAAAAAGTTGTCCCGGGAAACCTGAGGGGTACTGAAAAAGAGGCTGGCTTTTGGTAACAGAAGAGCATGTTTTGTCCTTACAAAGACTGAAGGACTAACAAGTTTCTTTCTTCCTCCTCTACCGGAATGCTTAGTGAACCGGGGACTGCAAAGTTACTGTCCTGCCACCTCACGTTTGTAACGCTGCAAGCAAGAGGCAGACTATATACCATCCTACAGGGCTTTCTCTGGCTCCTCAGTGCTAAGCCACTGCTTTGGAGGCAAGAGGAGAAAGGAAGGAGAGGGACCATGAAAGCTGTGATGGAAAAGTGTCTGCAGGATACTCAGCAGCGCTGATCTACTAGATACCAGACAGAAATCCTCTGTCCCTCCCGAGCCACTAAAACATGTTCCCAGGCAGCCATTTCCTGGAGGCTTTCCAATGCTCCAACCTCTTCTTCCAAACCATTACCAAGTTTCCATCCTCTGAGCTACAGTCACTTCTCTCACAACCCTTAAAAAGCTTCCCTCCCTCACCAACCTCTGTCTTAACAATTATTTGCAAAGCAACAAGCAGACAATTTCCTTCTTCTCTCACCCTCACACACCAAAAACTAACAGAATCCCTCCCCCTTGAATTGTCCAACACCTATATTCTTTTTATTATACTCTAGACAAGGCCTGCAGAGGTAGCAGACATGCTTCAAAAGAAAGGAAATCACAGTCAAAACTGCTGGTGAAAACCTTCACTAATACACAGAAAGAATCAAAAAGAACATAAAAGGACATCTTTCCTAACAGTTCCAATTAATGCTTTCAATTCTTCTGTGATGGGAATCTGTAGATAATAAATCTTTCTTCTCAGCGTCTTTCCAGGTCTTTTAGATGTCTAGCATATGTCCCTCAGGCATGTCTTTCCCAGGCTGAAGGACTGTAATCAGTGTGTGATCAGTAAACCATTCCATGTTTTCAATAATTCCTATTACTCTTCCTTACAGTTTTTACTATTTTGCCTTTATGGTAAGATACAGTGAACAGCATATGCAGTACTGCAATAACTTGTAAGTTTGATTTAGCACTTTGGGCTTCTAAAGAAATTTTTTTCTCCCTTTGAAAATGAATTTTATCTGTTCTATTTCAGAAAGACTTAGAATTGTACCATTCTTCCAAAAGTTTTCAGGATTACATTGGGGTCTGATTATCAAGAATTTTTAAATTTTATGACCTCATTATGCTTTCCTCCCTCAAGAAATTCAAATATATATGCCTTCCTTATTATGTAGTAAAGCATTCTATCTTTTTGTTTTCTATCTCCTAACATATTATTGAGTCACAACACTACTCACTTTATGGAAGAGCTTATTATTTTTACTAGATAGTTGTGAAGTATTTTTAAAGTCGTTTGTGGTGGAGTCTATCAGTAGATATTTGAAAAGCAAAGTATATTTTATAGACTGCCTGTCCAAATGCATCAAACACTTCCATGTATTTCAGAAGCATGAATATCTACTATAAAATACATATCCCAAATGTATATTAACCTGTATGTCTATTTATTCAGTTCTTCAATTCTGTTATTTCAATTTATCAGTTATGAAACTCAGATCTGCAGGCCAGTGTAAAGTTTTTTGCCCTATTTTCTAAGCTGCTTCTTGTCACCAGAATGGATCTAAGCAATTTGCTACATGTTATAGGTAGCATAAAAAGTTTCATATTTAACTTCTTCAACTTTTTGGTGTTGAATATAATCTTGTCCTGAGTCTTTGATAACTTATTGATTCTAACCACCCTCCTACTAAGACTCATTTGAAAATCTGATCATCAGATTTTTTCCATCTTAACTATAGGTTTCAGGTACAAACTTGTTTATGCTTGCTTTCAGTAAACATCAAAGCCAATAATGCTTTTTTTTTTTTTTCTTCTATGGCATTGAATTCTCCAAGCAGTTATTTTACACATGATTCACACCTCACTTACACCAACACCTTTGTGTGTTCACTGGCTATGTCGAGTTTTATTGTGGGTTTTATACACTTAGGTCTGAAAATTTATGTTCTCCACAGTCCCATTTGAACATGATGCTTGCACTTTAAGGATGTCATTTGTTTCTAATACAAACATGAACCTTCATTCTGTTATTTAAACACAAAGACCCTCTATCTTGTTTTAGGGTTTTTTTCTAACTTATAGTATACATTTAATCTGAACCTTTAATGTCTTGAAACACTCTCCACAGAGTCTGCAAGAATTTTATCCTTTTGCATGTGCTTTTCTATTTATCACTTTTTATTTCTATGTATTTTCTCTTTTTAAAGGTAAATGTTAGGGTGAATAATCAGTATGGTTGTCTTCCATTGAGTACATTATGGCCACTAGTATAGTGTGGGTGTTTCATAGTTGCAGATTTTATACCAGATCTCTCACAGTAATCAGGAAACTTCAAACAGTGGCTTCTGATTCCCTTAACTGTTGCTCCAAGAAACAGTCGTTTAAAGAGTCTAGAAATGTTTTCTCTGCTTCAGTCTGACATGACATTTACTTATTTTGCACAAAAGTAGATAAAGTCTTTCATCCTGATATTTTTTAAAGTATTAAATCTTTTATAATGACCTTTAACATTTCATAGTTATCATCCCACATTTGTTGATTGATAGATAAAGCTCTAATATAATTCTTTCCCTATAGAAGAATGGAATGCAATTCAGAGAAACTTTGTAGAGCATAGCATTACAGTTAAATTCCTTACCTTTTTCCTGTGATTAGCTTTCTGTTCCTTGTACCCTGGTCTTCTCATCTTCAGTAATACTGAGCAGTATCTTATCCTGTAAGAAGTAGTAATGCTTATGGATAAAACACTACCCATTCTGATTGCCTCCACACTCTGTCCTTAAATTATTGTAAAGAATAAACAAAACTTGTGGACATTTTTATTGCTTTGTTACATTGTTTTAGTTTTTATGTAAACTTACACTTTTATAGATATATTACTATCTTACTATCTGGGAATATATTTCTGACCTGCTGTTTGGTAAATGGAGAAGACTCAGAATTGTGATGATACTCTTAAAATTCTCAAAATCTTGATTTTTATTAGATTATATTAATTATATTATATTAGATTAGATTTATCATGTTATACATTACAATACATTGCATTATGTATAAAATATATGATTTATAAATTCATAAATTTACTACTTTATATACAAATTTATAAATGTATATTATACACTTAAATTAGTACTTATATTAAGAAAACAACAGTTTGGTTATATAAGGTTCTCATTCCTGGCTGAATTTCTGCTTAACAAGAAGGTAATTCTTAAGCACAGAGAAAAATTTGAAAGTGGATGCTTTGCTATAAGTAGAGTAAAAGTCATTTGCAAGCAGACACAGTGTCATTCAGTGGGATATTTTAAGGTCAGCTACATTTTTAAGAACATAAGTATAATATGAAGTTCTCAATACTGATTAGTCCTACAGACAAGAGAGCTTGGATGAAGAGGAAAATTAAGAAAAAAACAACAAGGAAAAATACAAAAGAAATTTATTTTAAAATATGCTGAACTGGTATTTGTTTTTTAACTTTAGATAGTATTTACTTTAGATTAAGGTGCATTTGTTTAATGGTTGCCATATACATTCAGAAACAGTTTATCAATTACATCCTTCAAAATGGTTGATATTCTAAAACATTTTAGTATTAATTTTGACTTTTGTTTGATAGTCTGAAAGGACTTTGTGAAGCCTAACGTTCTCAGCCAAGTTTGTAATAAAATATCCATTAACAGTAATACATCTATAAAATATGTTGAGATTCTGAATTGCATGTCAACTCACAAAGAACAGACTGGTGATTATGTAACTAAATACATATGAGAGGTAACCACTGTAATTTTCATATAATATATCAAAGATTTGAGACATACAGGAATTAATGAACAATTATGGTTTCCTAATTGTAGCCTCATCTCCTAAATATTCTTTTTCTTAAAAAAAAAAAAAGTACTTAAGGCATTATTTTAGTTGTTTATAGTATAGTGACAATTTTTCTCTCCTGGTTATTAGATCTATAGTTCTGGCCAAAACCAAGTCCATGAAAAATGTGGTTACCGGAACTAATAAATCTAACCGTACAAAATAGGAACAGTGACGTTAGCAATGGTCACCTGTTCTACTGAAATTGCAAGGAGCTTGAGGAACAGAAGCTGAGACGAATGTTTTCACCAATGAATTCTTGATAATCTTAGAAGTATAGACTGCCATTATTATCTAGGATGCCAATAGAGGAAATCATTTTAACTTTAAAATTACTTCCCTGAAGATCTCCTGAAATATGTTAAATGCATTGTGTATCAGAAAGAAAAGCAATCATGTTTCTAGATGGAAGGGATGAATACTGTGCTTCTTGTAGGACAGATAATGTTTGTCAATGAAGCCCTTGGTATGGGAATGTGATAGACAGACTACAGTAAATGTGTCTTTTGAAGATTAAGTTGATGCAATCTATTACATTATTTTGATTGGAAAGTCTTCAAAGATGTTTATGTTGACTTTCTCATTTTCTCACACAGAACTGAAAGACTTAATTATGTGAAATGGATTTTAGGGGGTTCTTGCAGAAGGAAATAATAAAAATGTAAAATAAGACTTTCATAGTTATTGCAAAACCATTAGCAAGTTTGTTTGTTTGTTTTTTTGTTTGTTCTTTTTTTTTTTTCTCCTCGTCCTGGAAAAAATGTCAAGCTTAATTCACAAAAGAAGAAATTTTATTCTTTTCCCCACCCCTACCTAGACCAGTGCTCTCCAAACTGGGGTGTGGGTTAGGGTGCACAGTATGATTCATTAGCATTCAGAAAGAAAATATTAGAACTTCAGTAGTACATAGTACATGTATAATTTATAAAAAATATACATATATAGAGGGTTACACTGAAAAAGTTTTCACTGGTAGGGGTAGATGATCGAAAAAATTTGGAGTCTACTGATCTAGCCTATCAATCAACTACGTTATGATCAAGGTTTGTATTTCCTACCATTAAAAAAAAAACAAAAAAAGGAAGTCGAACAGTAATTAGGTCAGTTTCAATCTGGTGAAAAGAGAAACAGGCAAGACAAGCACCCAAACCCATAATTTTTCATCTGTTGAGCTGCCAGAACTTCAAGGACATCTTGAGACAGGTATTTACATTTTAAAAAAACAAACTCAAACAACCATGGAATTGGCTGAGAATGTGTTTCAAATTTACAAAATGAGATCCATGTGATCTTAAAGCTTCTGAAAAAGCCTCTGGAAATCGGTCCAATTTTTCTATGAAGTTTAAGTTGATATTCAAGTTCTTCAAAAGAGGATTCAATTACTTTTAATGATTGATTAATTGGTTAGCTCTCCATTTTATTTTACTGGTTTAGCTTTTCACCCTTGGCTATAAAATCAGTGAAATATATTAGGGGAAAAAAAAAATAGGAAGAGGGGAAGAATCATATCATTCATTCATACCAATATGCTGGTCAAATGCACTAATCGCAGAGGTGGTGATCACCTGGCAGGATCTCACAGCTCCAGGAAACAACAAGCAGTAATCCTTTACCTATGCTGTAATCTTTTGGTTGTCAGAGCAATGAGCCATTCAGTTACCAAGCAGTGAGATTAGAAAGCAAATAAAGTCTCACTCTGTTTACCTCTAGCTGTCACACCTTTCTGTGGTGTCAGAGTAATTAATTCTGAATTTTTTATTGTCTGTTTTTCAAAAGAAATGAAAATTCATCAGACATGTATGAAAATAGAAATGTTGTGAAGAGGATACTTAAGGCTGCATTTATACCGTCTTAAATGGAAAGTTAAGTGCTTTTGCTCCAGGTAAAGAATACCTCATTGGATTAACAAGGAGTCAGGGGTGTGTTTGGCACACTGAATCAGGATTGGTAACACAAGTATTATTTGCGAGTCCTATTAAAGAAAGTAATAATATATTAACAACAAAATTACTAATATTAATCATTTCAGTTCCTTTAATTTGCCCTATAACAGAGATGAAATAATGAGGGGTCTTCCTCAAGAATTTCTGGCTTTATAATTTTCTGCCCATTCTTGAAAAACATTTTATTATGGTATCACATCTGAAGTAGTGTTTAGCACATCATACCTCAGTAATTAAAAACTGCACAAAATAAAACGTAGAAGACAGGAAATTAGGTTGTTAATTTTAATACAAATATTATAATGAGTAGTTTCAACATATATTTCAATATAATAAGTGGATAATATTGTTTTTCAAATTCTTTAACCTAGGAATTTCCCATGCTATGCCATGTTCTTTTTTGTGGAAGTGAAAACCAGTATTTTTTCACAGTTTAATAAATGGTAAACAAATGTACTCATTATGAAACTGAGCATATTTTCTCCCTCAGAGCATAAATTCTGCTGCATTTTAATAATTTAAATCATATCAAATATAGATAAATGTGAAATGTGATCTGAGCAATAAACCACTAGTTTTGTACCCTCTTCTGTGACCTGAGTGGGTGTTAGTGCTTCTAATCTTTCTCCAACTGCAGCCATGTAAATTTGAAATACTGCTGGAGAAACACACTGTTCCACTCTGGGCTCTTCAAAACACTATGGACAAGATTGATTTTCTATACTTACATTGTGATTAGTGTTTATTATAAGCTGAAATGTGCTTAATAAGTTTTTCACTCTTTTTTTTTTTTAATAATTGGTAAATGTATCAGAAGAAGTGGGTTCTGATCCCCACTTTCTGATTCCCAAGTACATCTCTGCAGCACTAACTTTCTATTTAAGATAGCACAAATGCAGCAGTAAATATCCTGGTCACAACATTTCTATTTTCGTACGTCTGAAGAATTTTGAAGGTACTTTGTGAAAGATTTAATATTTTTCTTGTGGTTTTTTTATTTATTTGTTTGTTTGTTTCTAACAAAAGTTCAGGTTCCAACTTGAAGAGAAAATAATTAATAAAAAAGAAAACAATTTGGTGTGACACAGCTGTACTGACCTGGGATATTATACGTCTGCCTCATGTTTCCATCCTCCTATATAGACCAGATGCAATTCATCACCATCATGCACCACAGTGCTTTTAGTCAATGCATATCTCTTATCTTTTCTAAAAGAAAAGGTGTGTTGTACTTAAAAAAAAGAAATGGTTTAACCAAGTAGTTCAGTTTAAACAATAGGAGGGTTAATAATCACAAACTTTATCTGACACAGAGCATTTCAGAGACACGATACTTTTTTTTCTTTTGATCTATATATTCAAAATTTAAATTTTCTAATGTACAAAAATGTCAGTGCAGCATAATATATATTTCCTAATATATGCTTAATATATGTACATAGAAATGCAACTGATGTTTTTAAAGGTTCTTTCCTCAGAAAACACAAGCACACATAGTGTATTGTATATGGTATTTTTTCATATATTATTTGATATACAGTATATATACTATACAGAAACATATACAAATCAGATTTGCACAAGGAGGTGCTGGTTTGTTATGAACCCAGTAAGAAAGACATTTAGACTCCATAAAGCATCACTTTAAATATATTGTATTAGAGCTAACACTGTAAGGGGAAAAAGAATAATATTGATAATATTACATCCATTCAAATGCTGGGAAACCTGAATTTTGCAGCGTTGATTGGGCCTTCAGCCAGAATGCATCATGCTGTGCAGATCTCATCCACAGAAAACTTATCTGACATTTTGGTCTTTTGAGCAGTCTCAGGATTTTCTTTGAAGAAAACAGTTCTATTCATAATTTTTAGTTCACAGGAGAACTCGTTGCACTTGTAGAGAAAGACAAGTACACACAAAGTACTATAATTGTTGGTTCCAAATGGAAGCTGCCTTTACATCTCATTATGATTATCTGGCAAAGTTTATGCTGTGGATAAGGGATATGCACAACACAACACCACCAGTCTTCCAGAGAGCATCACTATAATCCGTATAACTTAATAGCAACTTGAATAATTCTCATAAAGAAGTATTCTTATAGAGTCCTTACAACTATGTGGTCTTTGTTCAATGTATAAAACTCTTTTCCTGTGTTTTTAATAATTTTTGTATGTGGTGTCGATTCCACAGACTATCAGTAGAGATGTTAAAAACATTGAACTTGCATGCCTATCTACCTTTTAGTTACGCTGTTATCTGGTTAATATAATAGCTGCTTAATGATAACAAGGATGTAAAAGAAGCAGATACCACTTTTCATAGCTGACATTTTCACCTTCTTTATCCAAGTCTAACATGTAAACTAGCAAATCTTTAAATCTAATGTTCAGTTACAAAGACTTTTGATCTTCCTTACTGGGTTCAATCTTGTTTACATTATATGCTGCTGGTAGAGTGTAATATTTTGTTTCATAATTTATTGATTAATTTAATTTATGATCTATGTCAAGAGAAATGGAACAACATTGCATTACTTGTTGTGGTGAGTGACTGGAGGATTCTTCCATATGCTCTGCTGCATCATATTACTGACCTTTCAGCTGGTCCCCATGTTCTGAGACCAACCATTCAGTCAAAAACTTCATAATTAATGAGAAGATAAAATTATAGTACAATTCCTGTCTTGCTTTATTTTTGCCTTCTCTTCTTTCCAGTCATTGGAGAAAGCTGGAAACCTCAAGAAATTTGAGTGACTTCAGCTGTGCAATTAATATTCATCTGAATAGTCAGAAGTTGCCAGGCAGCACTGGGAAGCCAGAAAGTCTTGCCAAATCACAATCCTCTGTGAGATGGGGGTGTAACTTTTTACAAAACAGAGAATAATGTATTGATTCACTTAAAGAAACAATATTTTGGATGTTGCATGTTTGACTGTGAATAAAGGGTTATCTCCAAATCTGAGAACTTCACAAAAGGAACTATCTGGGAAGAGACAAGGTTTTCCAGAAAATCTATGTCTTAGAAAAAAATTAATTTATTGCATAGAGGTTCAGAAAGCATTATTTTTGCTGACAAAGATAATACAGAAGAACTGGACTTACTTCATCCCTCATTCCTTCCTTCAACATTGATTGATGTTCACATCTGCTAGCCAAGTGTATTGGGTTTCTGTGGCAAGGTTTTCATAGTGGGGGGGGTTACAGGGGTGGATTCTGTGAGAAGCTGCTGGAAGCTTCCCCTTTGTCCGACAGAGCCAATACCAGCCGGCTCTAAGATGGACCTGCTGCCAGCCAAGGCTGAGCCAATCAGGGATAGTGGTAACACCTCTGGGATAACATTTTAAGAAGGAAAAAAACTTGGGGAACGGGGGCAGAAACGGCAGCCAGAGAGAAAAAACATGTGAGAGAATGAACCCTGCAGACTCCAAGGTCAGTGCAGAAGGAGGAGGAGGACATGCTCCAGGTGCCGGAGCCGAGATTCCCCTGCAGCCCATGGGGAAGACCATGGTGAGGCAGGCTGTCCCCCTGCAGCCCAGGGAGGTCCACGGGGAGCAGATCTCCACCTGCAGCCCGGGGAGGACCCCATGCCAGAGCAGGTGGGTGCCTGAAGGAGGCTGTGACCCCGTGGGAAGCCCGCGCTGGAGCAGGCTCCTGGCAGGACCTGCGGATCTGTGGAGAGA
>JANZLQ010000008.1:12740759-12768614 GCA_026212715.1 Elanus axillaris
GGGGGGGAGTGATAGAACGACTTGGTGGGCACCTGGCGTCCAGCCATGGTCAACCCGTCACAGTCTTTTTGGTGCCGAAACCCGGGAATGTGAGGAATTTGAGATAAAACAGGGATTGAGCTCAGCCAGAGGATGAAGACAAGTGGGGAATTATTGCTGTTATAATTGTGGTGAAGGGATGTAAGGTGGATTGTGCGTAAACTGCCACTTTTTTTTGTCGGTGTTGTGATAACTGTGGTGAAGGGACAAGGGGTGGATTGTGTGTAAATTGTCCACTACCTGTGTTGTGATTTTGGTGTGGAGAATTAAGTTTGTGAAGATTTTGTGTGATAAATGTAATTTTAAGAAACTTAAGAAACTGCTGACTATTTCTCAAAAGAAAAGCCTATGACTTGTAAAGTGGCACAAGATCTGAAAGATGTACTCTTACTATAATAAAGACTCAAGAGGTCTGAGGAAAACAGACAAAACAAGGCATGCCAGAGGCCATCACAGAACAGCTTTTACTTTCAGGTGATCTTAGTCGCTGCTGTTGGTAACAGATGATAAAAGATCAAACTGAGAAGCCAATGGGAATCCTCATATTTAATAATTACTTATTTTTCACAGTCAGTATACATTACATATCTTGCAGACCATCTGACCTTTAAGATAAATCTGAATAAATCCAAAGATCTTTGGAACACAATGTATTGTGAAAGCTAACTATCCTGAAGTGATCCTTTACCAATACCTTTTAGCAAAGCAAGATGACAGAAAAGATTTCATTGTGGACACACTGAAAACAACTTTGTCCTACATTTTAAGACTAGCAGACACTACTATTAGACAATACATTAGACATACTGCTTGAAACAGTAGTTAAAGATTTGTTTCTTTGAGGCTGTTTAGTCTAAATAATGAATAGACACATCTCCAAGATATTTAAAATACACCTAGTGAAAAAGAAATATATGTATAAGTTACAATATTTTTATTTAATAGTAATGACCTCTTTTTTTGTGTTTTGAAAATGGAATATGAAGACATAACTAAGAAATTAAAAACACTTTTGAGTAAATTATTCTTATATTTTTTGAAGAAGTTAAAAAAGAGTTAAGGTATTATAACTGTTACATTGGGAAGACTGAAAAAAAGTTACTTACCAATAAGGTTTGTAGGCTAGGTATTCCTTGATGTTCAGGGGAAAAAAAAAGAATATTGCGATTTTTTTTATTTATTTTTGTTAAATGGACATAGAATTTAAATCTCACATACCTCTCAATAAACTTTAGATAAATTTAGTAACAATTAATTCACAAAATGAAAATTAGAGTTGCCACTGGCTGGAAATTCTTAGATAAATATATGGAAATAATAATTATTTATTAAAGTTAGCAAAATACAAGAAGCTATGTATTGAAAGTTAGCTCCAGTAGGAACTTCTGTTTGAAACACCGATACTAAGCATGAAGTCTATTTTTAATGCATATGAATGTGCTGAAATTTTTCCATGCAGGCACTTGATTCAAAGCAAAGGAAGACATTGCAGTGAAATTTAAATGAAAACCTTTCAAATAGACAGAGATATTTTTCAAACAGACACATTACCAGATCACCAGTATGGACACAGAACCATATGTCCTTTTTTTTGTCCTTTTGTTTCATACTTTCTATCCAACATGAACTACTCTAATAACCAATCCATATTAGTTCTTTTAAATGTTGAATTATTTTATTAAAAAGAAAAGAGTCTGATCTTTTATTCTGACTTTAAAAGCTATAAGGAGAATCTGATTCTCCCTGCTGCCACTATTTCCCTCCATATACAAATGAACTTGTGGAATAAAGATGTGTCTAACTCCCTAGTGTTGCTTTGGAGATCTTAGAATACTTATTGGTATACTAATAGGTTTTTTTTAAATTGTGCTAAAGAACTAAACACTAATCACAGATAGGATGAGAGAAGAAAAATCAGCTCATTTGCCTTACAGTTGGTTTGAATCATAAACTGCAAAATACCATTGCCCTTCTCATAGGAAAAGTAATAAAGATAGGAGTAGCAGCAGGAGTGGAAAAGTGTGACTAATTTCTGGACAGTGGGGACTGCAGAGAACTTCAGATTCCCCTAAAACAAAATGACAATATATATAGCAATATATTGGCAGTAATTCTTCTGTTTAGTATGAGGCGAACAGAAGAAAACTGGCAGTTTGAGATGGAGGGAAGAGTGGAGGACATCTAGTAGATAATTACTTTTTGTTTTTTCTTTATAGTTGAGGTATATACTGATTTGCTTCTCCTGGGTGTTGCTGATGTGATTGAGATCTATTTTTAAGATCAGGGCTAATGGTTTTCTTTCAGTATTCTTCAAGAATTCCCAAATGTCTAAGCTCCAGACAGTTTTCCCTCTTTTCACACTAAGATGGAGGCTCAGCAAAAGAAGAAAGAGGTTTAAAAGACAGTCAAAGAAACTGTATCATCCAAATATATGTCTAGCGTCCAGGTGGGCTGTTGGAAAATAGTCAGCTCCTCAGTCAAAGTGTTTTGTAGCATGAATGACTTTAAATTTAAATATCCAGGAGGAACATTCATGCTGTGGAGTAAGCTGATCCGGGCAGGGCTGGACAGAAAATAGACCAGATTGTTATCTGTGCCTAAAATAGAATTTTAACTTACCATGTCCTGAAGGTAGATTAAGTGCATCTTAACCAAATTATAATCCCAATGGTAGAAATAATATATTAAGTAAATGTTAAGTAAACATTTTTCCACATTATACAAAAAGAAAATTACGAATTAGGGAGAAAAATATTTCAGCAGTCTCAGTGTGATCACCATCACTTCAATGTCATGACCTCTTGTCACCTAGAAGCCTGTCTGTCTTCATTATTCAAGTCAGGTTTCTGCCATTAGATACTGTGATACTTCCTTGTAAATCTCTGATTGTGTGATCAATTAGACTCCAACTTACTAGCACCTATATAGGTCACCCAAACCCAGTATATATACTCTCTGAATTATGACTTCTTTATAGCTCTTGTTCTCATTGTTTTTTCTGGTGGAATTAATGCTTACATTATTAGGTGTCTATTAAACATTCAGCAGTAATAAAAATGTAATTGTTTACTTTCTGGAATCCTACTAAAATGTAACTAGCACAGCTGTAGCATAGGTCTAAACACATGACCTTTCTTGGTGAATGGAAATTTTATCTTCCAGTTTTGAGAACTGAAAGACCTGCCCCTTAATATTGGTGGAGGTGTGGGGGGAGGGGGCTGGGGTTTTTTTATTTTGTTTTGGTTTGCCCCCCTTAAACTATTAAGGCTGAAGGTTTCAAAGCATAATTACAACTTAAATATGTTTGATGTAGATTAGAATATTGCAACATATACTTAAACATTTATGCATGTAAAAGCATCAGACATTTTAGCAAACTCAGAATAGCAGGGAAAACCTTCAGTCTGATTATCCACTGACTTCTAATTTTATATTTTCTTTTGATAAAATACTTGTAAAGATTAGATTACCAGATTGAAATGATTTCCCTGAATAATGTGTGCTGTCATAAATATTATTTTTCACATTTTCTTTCTTCTTTACGTATCTACAAGATCAAATATTTATCTAGCATAGCTCTCTGATGCTATGAAATTTTGTATCAGCTGAGAATACAGGTTGTGAATTGCTCTTATTACTTCCGTATGTATGTGTTTTCAGCTGTAGCAAGAAACTGGAAGACCTCTAAAATACCAAGTTAACGTGTTGACTTCTGAGAAATCTCCCAAAATGAATCTACTTAGCTGGCATGTGACAGAATATGCTTTTCTGGGCAAGTATGTTAAAAGAATCATATTTGAAATATATCTAATCTTGACATGTCACCTCCTTTCATGAAAATTATTCTTTTGTTTTACTCTTGAAAGAAATATATAAATTGATTTATTTCCAAAATATGTAAAAGGAAAGTGAATGTAGAAACATCTGTGTTTTCCTGCCTTCATTTTAGTACAAATTTGCATCCTAAGTAATTGTTGGCAGCAGTTCAGAAGTTGTAAATGAATCTTATGAGACTATATTAACCAGATGCCATGTGTCAACCTTCAGCAGAAGCTTTAGTATTCTGCAAGCACATGACTAAATTCTACAAAATAGATGACTGTATCCAGTGTCCACTGTCTCAAAATGCCCTTGGTGTTTTGGAATGTTGTGGCTGTTTTTAGCTGACTGCTGTAAACATTGTAGATCAATACAGATGCTGTATATTGCTCAGATACCTAATCTTATTCTAAATATAAACAAATCTACCTTCCTGACAAGATAGAAGCAGTCAAACAACACAAAATTTAATAAAGTAAACCAAAAGCTGCAGGAAGTGGAAAGAAGCTAGGGCTGACATGTCTAACAGTTTTTGTCAGAGAATCACAGCATCAGCTGAAGATGACTAAAGGGTTTTGTTGCTTTGATTCTTTTCTTTCCTTCTACTCTTTTTACTCAGGGTGAGTTTCTGTAAGATTCTGTCTCACTAATATAGCTGAGGCTTTACTTGGTCTTTTTGCATGTACACAGTGCATGAATTTCTGCAGGAATCTCTTGAGGGAATACTGGTGTATGCTTCTATATATTTACTTATTAGTTCAGTACCATAATTCTTTAGATGTCTGCTTTTAGGGTTTATTTTGAATTTTTGCTATTTATATGCTTTCTCGACAATCATGTCATCTAAGGGCAGAAATACAACACATTATTTGGGTTTTCTTCAATTTAAATAAATTCTCAGCTGTGTTTTCTTTCAAGCTTACTTCATAGAAACTGCTGATCATTAGCCAATTTGCTGAACTTGATATTGTCTGTACTGCTGATCAGATTTATATGCATAGAATGACAGAATCATAGAACATCCTGAGTTGGAAGGTACCCATGAGTATCACTGAGTCCAACTCCTGACTCCACAAAGGGCAACCTAAAAGTTAAACCTAAATCTAAGAGTATTGTCCAAACATTTCTTGAACATCAAGAGGCTTGGAGTCATGACCACTTCCCTTTTGTGGTTTAACCCCAGCTGGCAACTAAGTGCCACACAGCATCTCACTCACTCCCCCCATGTCAGGATGAGGGAGAGAATTAGAAGAGTAAAAGTGAGAAAACTCGTGGGTTGAGATAAAGACAGTTTAACAGGTAAAGCAAAAGCTGCACACACAAGCAAAGCAAACCAAGGAATTCATTCACCATTTCCCATGGGCAGACAGACGTTCAGCCATCTCCAGGAAAGCAGGGCTCCATCACGCATAACCATTAACTGGGTATACAAAACGCCTTCCTTCTTCCCCCAGCTTTTATTGCTGAGCATGACACCGTATGGTCTGGGCTATCCCTTGGGTCAGCTGGGGTCAGCTGTCCTGGCTGTGTCCCCTACCAGCTCCTTGTGCCCCCCCAGCCTGCTCGCTGGTGGGGTGGGGTGAGGAGCAGAAAAGGCCTTGGCTCTGGGTAAGTCCTGCTCAGCAGTAACGAAAACATCCCTCTGTTATCAGCGCTGTTTTCAGCACAAATCCAAACATAGCCCCATGCTAACTGCTATGAAGAAAATTAACTCTATCCTAGCCAAAACCAGCACACCTGGAGAGCTTGTTCCAGTGTTTGGCTATGCTCTCAGTGAAGAACTTTTTCCTTATATCCAGTCTGAACTTCCCCTGATTCAGTCTGAAGCCATTCCCTTGTCTGCTATCACTGGACACCAGAGAAAAGAGATCAACATCTCCCTCTCTGCTTCCCCTCATGAGGAAGCTGTAGACACCAATAAGGTCACCCCTCAGTATCTTCTTCTCTGTGCTGAACAAAAGTGGTATCCTCAGCTGCTTCTCATAAGTCATGCTTTGTAAACCTTTCTTTGTTGCTCTCCTTTGGACACATTCTAGTATTTTTATATCCTTCTTATGCTGTGGAGCCCAAAGCTGTACTTCAGGTGAGGCTGCACCAATGATGAATACAGTGGGACAAACATTTCATACAGTTGGTCATTGCCCAACACTAATCTATCAAGAGCTCTCTGTAAGGCCTTCCTACCCTCAGGGGAACCAACAGTTTCTCCCAGTTGAGTATCATCAGCAAATTTGCTTTGTGTGTACTCAACTCCTGTGCCGAGGTCATTGATAAAAACCTAAAAGTTGAGCCCTGGAGAACACTAGTAGTGACTTGCTGCCAGCCAGGTGTTATCCCTTTTACTTCAATTCTTTAAGCCTTCAACCCATCTTACTGTATACATGTCTAGCTGTATGCTGGACTTTTTTTTCAGGATACCATCAGACACAGTATCAAAAGCAGGGCTAAGATATATAAGAAACCCCCACATCCACTGTTTTCCAGTTCACTAGGCAGGTAATCTTGTCATAAAAGGATATATAGTTAATAAGGCATGACCATCCCTTCATGAACCCATGTTGGCTTTCACCAAGGACTGCATTGTCTTTCAAGTCTTTTTTCAGTGACTCTCAGCATAATCTTCTCCATTATTTTACCCAGCACTGAAGTGAGACTGACAGGCTTATAGTTAACAGGGTCTTCTTTCTTGCCCATCTTGAAAATTGGAATAATTCTTGCTAGCTTCCAGTCGACTGGGACCTCTCCAGATTCCCAACACCACTGATACATAACTAAGAGAAGTCTCACAATAGCATTGGCAAACTCCTTCAGTACCCTGGAATGAATCCCATTGGGCCCTATAAATATGTGCATTCATTTACAGGAGCAAATATTTTACAAGTCAACTGTGAGCTTATCACTCCCCTAGTCACAGTCCCCCAAACCAGGGCTCCAGGGGTCCCAGGGCCCATCACTGGTGATCAAGACAAAGGCAAAGAAGGCATTCAACGTTTCTGCTTTATCTTCATCACTATTTGTGATAGGGATGACTTTTCACCCTCACCTACTGTGAGGTGACCAACCCCATCAAGTAACAGATCAATGTTTTCTTCAGTCTTCCTTTTGCTGTTAACATAATTTAAGAAGCCTTCTGGCCATCTTCAAGTCCAATTGTCCTTTGGTTGTACAATTTTCTCCCTACAGTGTGATGAACAGCATCTCTGTAGTCTTCCTGTGTAGCCTGACCCTGCTTCCAAAGTCCATACACTTTCTTTTTCCTCTTAAGTTCCAGAAGCAGATCCTTGTTAAGCTAAGCCAGCTTTCTTTCCTGCTTGCTTGACTTCTGACACATTGCAATTGTGCTCTTGTGCTCTTAAAAGATGACTCTTAAGAAATGATCAGCATTTATGCACCCCAATAGCCTCAAAAGCAGTTTTGCAGGGGACCTTACTAACTAGCAGTTGAGCAGCCTAAAGTCTGCTCTCTCAAAACCCAGGGTAGTACCTCTGCTGACAGGTTTTTTTCTCATTTTCCCAAAGATTTTAAATTCAACCATTTCATGAACACTATGGCCATGACAGCCACCAATTATCACTTCACCGAAAAGACCATCACTATTTACAAACAACAGATCTAGGAGGGTACCTTTCCTAGTCAGGTACATTGCTAGTGGTATGGGGGAACATGGACATTGCTCATACAATTATGGACATAGATGATTGATCTTCAAAAATATGATACATGATAGTTTCATGTATGCTCAGAACTTTGAAAAATATAAAGGAAGTTAAACTAAACTATTATAAGTCTTTCAAAATCAGTTCTGTGTCCTAAATTCTTTGTAGGTAAGGATTGCTAGGGTGGTAAATAAATTTGAGAAAGAATAGATAAGATCATAGTTAATTATGTATTTCTCAACAATTTATTTGTATATATAAAGTTAACCTCATTGTTATCCACAGTCATTTATGACTATTCACTGAAAAATATTTAACTTAGTATATGTCTTCCAAATTATGTATTAGTCAAGTTTGGAGATTTTTTTCTTCAGTATCCAAATCAAGCCGTATGTGTTAAAATGCATTCATGAAATACTGCCCATGAATAACTAAAGTTATTGAAATACCACCACTAGATCCTAATACAGTTGCCATCTCTTAAGTTAATTCTTCTATTACTGCTTTTTAATTTTCACATTTTAAAATTTTGATTATGCTTTTCTGAATGACATGGATCATCATACTGATATTTCTTTTTGAAAGGGAAAAATCTTGCAAAATTAAAACATCCTTTTCATACTAAGACATCAGAAAGCCTTTATTATTATTGTCTGTAGGTAGTATGAGGTTTTACATGATTCATTATTTTGTAACATCAAGCTCAAATTATTCTGGCTTCTTGTTTGAAGTTCTTTCATGCTGTTTCCAGTCGACTGAGGTTATCAACAACAGCACATTCATGGGAATTCAGGAGCCACAGAGCTTGCTTGTTGCAGATAAATTCATCAATTCATTGCAAGGTTTGAGTTCTGTTCTGGATGTGTCTTTACATAAAACTAACAGCTGGAAAATATATTAGTATCTAGTTTAAAAAATATTAGGTGTTGGCACTGGCTTATCTCTCAGATATGAAACTTCCAAGCTTTAGCTTCAGAGGATTTCAAATACAATTTTGAATACTGAGATGTCATTCTTTGTAAGATCAGTAGTTGACTTGCTTGTGAAATCTTTCCAGTACTGTTTCTGTTGTATCATCGTCTCCACTGGAAACCTATTATACTGAAATTTTGGATTAATATTTGACTTCTTTATGATGACTACTTCATTCTTCCCCCCCCCAGGGATCTCAAAAGTTAGTTTTTCAAACTTATTTTTCAGTGGCTTGTCTTCATGGCTCTGGAATTTCTAATGATAAGTACTGAAAAGTAGTCACATTAGTCAATGCTATACTTGGCACTGTCCCATACTAGGAACAAAAACGTTTTCTTTCTTCTCTTTTATTTAGGCTGAGCAAATAATGCTACTGCACATATCTAAGGAAAAAAGGAGTACTCACTCTTGAATCATTTCCACTACAAAGAGAAATAAAAATGGTAGTAAAGTAAACCTATTGTCACAATGCCAGTGATACTTAAGCTGTTTACAGGGAACAGAGTATATTTCCTTTAGATTTCTGTTGTACTTGCCTGCATGCACTCCTTCAGCAGCTGCAGAGAAACAGTTTTGCACATGTGAAATTGTCTTCAAATTCCTGTTGGAGTCTGTTGGAATTTATTTTTCTGTTACTTACTTGAATCCTTTTTAGATCATTGGAAATACCACTTGGGCAAGTGTGTGTGACCTGGATCCTTTCTTTGTTTTCAATTAGAGATGGTCTCAAACAAAGCCAGAAGAAACAGATACATGATTTCAAAAGGTGTCAAAACAGTAAGAAAATGAACACTCCTACTTGATACAGTTTTACTTTTTTTGTGTGCTTGCTTTTAATCAGTTGCCTAATGAAAAGGGCTAGGTAAGCAGAAGACTGTATATATATCAGTCTTAAAGGCTATTATGTACTTTCAGCATGATTAAATGACAGCATGATTAAACATCAGCTGTTCAAAAGTAACAGACATAATAGAATGGCATATTAAAAATCAGTTTACCTGCATGGGTGAAGGAAATATAACACAGAAAATAGCAAAGCAGTCTTTGAAATATTAGAGTTGGTCTGTATGTTGAACAAAACTGCTGAAAACATGAAAATTAAGCTTATTAGGCAATCTATCAGTGAATAGTTACCGGTTATTAAAGCTACTCCTAGCAGTTTAACTTGTGTATAAAAATGTAAAGACATGAAACTTGTACAATCAATTTTAAAGCAATATCAAAATGTATATAATGTTTCAGCACTTTATTAGAACCTTTTTAAATCCAAGTTTAAATAATTTGGTTATGTTAAGCAAGAACAAAAGCTCTGTTTTTCATAAGGTTCTAGAGAGATAGGAATACCTCCTAAACACAGAGTAGCTGTTTTTCTAGTACATAAGTTGGGTGAAGGATATGGGAACTTCTCATGGCATACAAACAATATGTGTAAGGCCTAATCATGGATTTCAGAGATGTAAAATACTAAGCTTCTCTTTTTTTTCCTATGTACATCTTGTTTTCCTGAAAATCCTATTTAACATATCTAATGAAATAATTAATTAAGGTGGACTTTTCCTTCCTTTTTTTGGGGGAGGTTTGTTTAGTTAGTGAATTTGGCATGTTACTTACATTGTACTGGGATTCAGCTCCAAATTCAGATATCTAAATTTAGGTGTCTAAATGTCTCCATGTGAACTATGTTTCTAAGCTCTTGTAAACAGTCAGGAGAAAGGTAGGGTTTAGTGCCCTAAACATAGATATCTAATGCCATTTGAGATTATCTGGAATATCCAAAATATCTGCACAGGCTGAAAGTTACCAATGGGAAACTTCAAAAGAAAATGTCTTTCTCTATTGTCATTCAAAATGTGCTATTGTAGAGAAGAAAAGAAATTTAAATTAGAAAATGGTTTCTTGACTTGCATTTCTATAGAAATGTAATATATTAAGAGCTGGGTTTAGGATCAAGACCTAAGCTTTACAATTTTTACAATTACTGGGTAATTTTATATGCTTTGAGGTGTATAATCATGCAGAGCACAAAAAGCTACAGGAATATTTACATTGTTAATAAAAGGTAGCTATGCAAACTCCTCCTGTTTCTCTTCTTGTAATAATACAATACTAATATCTAAATATATAAATTTATTTCTATAAATAAACCTACAGCTTTGTTATGTTTTATTGATCTTAAATATCTCAACTTGAACCCCAAACATAAATTTAGTGGAGGGCCCTTGGAATGAGCATCTTCTTCATTCTCTCAAGGAGGAAATTATGCGTTCAATCAGTATAGCAAGTATAATTACATAATTCACGGGCCATGCATGTGCCCCTAATAAGAACTATGATGTTACTGAGGTAGCCTACACTAAAGAAAACATTTCAGACTTTTTCTGAAGTCTTATTTTTGAAAATGCTTTTGTCTGTTTCCGAAGAGAGTAAAAATAAATGACTGGAACTAATTTGATGCAATTTCTTCTTTGTGTTACATAATCAAAACCCTTCAGTACCTCCTTTTTAAATCTTCTGGTTTGATTCCAGTGTTTGTTGCTGTACTCATTTTTCATTCCATTTTTTTTAGGCAAGGAACAATATATAATGTCCTGACAAACAATTTAAAGAACAATAAATCTTGGTAAATGCCAGATGCCATTTTCTCATCCTATAAAACTTTGTATTTCAGATTTTTTTCATTTCATCTATGCATAAAAGCTGCACTGAGTAACAATATCTGTTCTCAATTTGTATGTCATGTACCTTTAAAAAGACATCAACTGAGTTGGGGAATGATCCAAAAGGGGCAGGAAGCTGTTTCCTTATCTGGTGAGTAACTGAACATAGTAATATAAAGGACCTTGTGGAGTATAGGAAGTAACAGGCAAAGGAAAAGAAGAAGAAAAAGAATCACAGAAGAGGGCTGGAAGTCTCCCTTGAAGAACAGAGTCTGCTGAGAGGAAGAGAGCCCATGCCTATCTTTTAACGGATGATTCAGGTGGTGACCCTGGACATCCTCCACGACACAGTCCCTACAATCCCAAGACCCCTAGCTGTTAGTCAAGAGCAATGTCAAAAAGGGTGAAAGTAGAAATTATGAACCTTGATATGGAAAAGAACTATTTTTAGCAAAAAACTAATAGATTCAGTGCCTTGAAAATGTAAGATGATTTGGAGATGGAAAAGAAATTAATGATCATCAGTCATTCTAGTTTATATTTTATTTACACCTGGACTTTGAGTTTAAAAAAAACATTCCTGTCTTTTTTGACCAAACTTGGCAAAAAGGAAAGGGCTTTGCAGACAGACCACTAAGCTCTGATCAGCTTTGGACCTGTCATTCATCATTCTAAGGGAGTTTCAGTGGCTTTTTGGAAGATATATAGGACAGACAGTTGATAGAAATAGTGAATTACGAACATGGAATAGGAAAGTGGTCAGACCATTTCCATTAAAACATTCCAAATCACTTCTAAATGTAATACATAGTGGGTCACAGGGATGTAATAGCAGTACGATATTGAATACGGTTTTGTGGGTTTTATTTTCTGAAGTCAATCCACTCACAATCATACTTTTATTGTTTTGTTTGTTTCTCCAGCCAGGCATTTTGATTTCAGAGACACATTGCATTTATCATGCTGCACTCAGATGACATTTATTACCACTGTTGTGTTTTAATTTACTCTTAGAATAGTACAATGGCCGTAAGTTGGACCCTACTCTTGACACAAGTTATTTTTGTACAGATCTATTTGCTTAGTGGGTCAGAAAGCAGTTGTTTATCATGTCAACCATATTTGTTACATTTTAGCTCTAAGGTTTATGATAGAAAGGGTGAAATTGCCTGAAAACAAGGTTCTATGGGTGTTTATTTTTTTTCTTCTTACCCCTAACGTTACCACTTTATCTGCTTCTGTAGAAATTTTATTTGACTGGCCAGTAATTTACTTTCTTAATCAAATTGAATAAAAATACTTTTATTTTTACAATCTACCTTACTTCTTGGGAACATATTAGGAAAAATTTCCTTACTGAGAGGGTTGCCAGACATTGGAACAGGCTGCCCAGGGAAGTGGCTGAGTCACCATCCCTGGAGGTATTCAAAAAGCACTTAGACAAGGCACTTTGGGACATGGTTTAGTGGGCATGGATGATGGTTGGACTCGATGATCTTAAAGGTCTTTTCCAACCTAAATGATTCTATGATTCTATATACATAGAAACATTGCATGGAAGATACAATGAATGGAAAATGAAGCATATACCAAAAAATACTAGCAGTATCATTTCTTTTTCTTTTTTTTCGGTGGAAACTAAAAAATGTTTCGTGTGAGATTCAGTGAACACATAGGCATGTATTTAACGTTTACATTTTTAGCAGCTGTTCTAAACTCTCTCTATAACCTGAGAAAAGAAAAAGGAATTTTCAGAGACCAGTTTCTTCCCTCTAAATTAGTTAACTGAAATACTTTCTGGAAATAGCTGTTTCCTCATTGACTATGGAAGAAGCCTGGGCAACTATTTTAAACTATATACCTACCTTTTAGACAAAACTATGCTGATGTAATTAATCACTACCTTTATCTCAGGACATGTTCACAGAAAACCTACAGTAAATATAGCTAGACATTCATGATCATCTTGCTCAGGAAAAAGAATCTGTCTTAACAGTTACAAGAAAGGAGAAATGAACTTCAGTACCTGCCTGGCCTCTATTTAATCATGTTTATAACTTCACAGATACTTTCAGCAAGTGAATTTAGGCAAGTCTTAAAAATTCATTTCTTTTCTGCTGATTTTCTGCAATTTTATCTGATGCTATTCATATTAGGGCATTTTATTCTTGTTTTCAAACAGTATCAATTGAATAAAACATATATCCAAAATATGTGACCTATAATTTGTATTTTTAATCTTCTGTGTAAATATAATCTTCAAATGCCATTTCTGTTTTACTAATACTGTTATGAAATAAATATATTTAAATACATACTTACACAATAGTACGTCCATAAGCCCTATTATTAATTAGATTATTTTTCTTTAAGAAATGAAAAATTCAGGGCATTCTTCCTTGACAAGGTTGTGCTGAAAACTTGTGCTCAACATCATAGTTTCTCACTTAATTCTATACATGAGAATTTAAATATAAGGAAACATGTACTGTTTTATCATATTGCATATTTTCTCATTACAGCCTATGAAGTGATTCATTTATATATGCCTCTCAATGGAAAAGCTCATTTGGGTAAGTTTCTTGTTAGTTTAGGGAAATACTGCTTGCTAGTCTCAGAACAATTTGAAATCAAGGAGAAATTAAGGTCTGTCTAATGAATCTAAACAGGACAATTTGCTCAGAAAGAGATTTCAAGTCCTCTTCCTCCTTGTGTTGGAGCCAGAAGAAGTTACGTTCGTTTGGTGATCAAAGTAGATGATTTTTAAAGTCTAACTTGCCCGCAGGTACCTTCTGCTTATCAAGGGACCTTTGCTCTAACAGTGGATGGGAATCCATAATTCTAGTTCAAATTAGAAAATGGAACAGCTGATGTGTGTTAGTGGTGGCTAAACAACTGTTTTTACAGCTAAAAAAAAATTAAAATAAAGCTTCAGACAAACCTTAAAACAAGTCTAGGCAAAGCAAATTCAACAAGGTCCAGCCCTGAGGCCTGGCAGAACTGACAGAGTCTCCAACACCCTGCTATTATCAGTGCTGCAGCCTGATAATTAGCAGTGGTTCAGGCCTATTTGTGATTTTATTCTGTCTGCCTTTTACCCAGGCATATTTTGTAATATTGCTTGGCATAGTCACATAAGAGCAATAAGACCAAGATAACAGTACCCAGCCTGTAGCTACCAGAGGGAACCAAATGACCAGCACCCAGCTGCAAACATGCATCCAAATGAGCTGATGCAAACCAGATCCCAGAAATCAGAGCCATCTGTTTTTTTAACCTATGAATACAGCAAATAGTTCTTCAGACATGATAGATATTGACCTATGGAAAAGTATATATAAATATTAGGGATACACACCGGAGTTTGGGGCACAGAGAAGAGAACTCCTTTGGTTTTGTTTTCCTTCAGCCTGGCTACCCAGAGTCTGACTCTCTTGGCCTTGGAAACTAAAAGTCAGCAAAGACTGCAGCCATCAGAACTAACAACCTATCATATAATTAGTGCTTCACTAGTATGCGTGCTTAACATTTGATTCTTAGTTGTTAAAGATAGATTACATATTAATTGAACATAACAAATACATGCTTATTTGAAGACCTGAGATTTTGCTGGTGTCTCAGTTGCTCAGAAATTTTTTTCATCACACTGGTCCCTAATTCCCTGGTACTGACAATTTCAGCGATGGTAATAACATTTATTGAGCTACAGGCTTACAATACTCTTATTCCCTGCTGTGCTTTTCATGAGGGAATACCCAGAAAGAAATTGTAAATAGTCACAACAGTTGATAAGAATTAGGCTCTAGAAAGATGTCTTCACTGTACAAATAGTCTTGTAAGGATCCTGCATTAGAGATGCAAAACTCAGATGAACACTGGATCTATAAACATATGCCCCATTCGAGATTTTTTTCTGTGGCCCTTCTGTTGCAGTTTTTATGATTCTTTTCCGCTTTGCAGAAAGCTATGATTCCCCTGTCTGCTACCAGAAAACAAGTATCAGCTTTTGCACTTATGGGCAGCCAGAAATATTCTGAAGACATTTTTTAATCAGGAAATTGTCTAAGATATTGTGACATAGAGCAACCCATGTTAATTAGAATGTTCTCTTACATCTCAAGCCAAGCATTTGACAGAATACTGATATATATAGAAGTGATATATGCTAGAATGATAGAATTTTGCAGCCATTGTCAGAACTTAGCACAGATATGGAAAGGGAACAGTGAATTTAAAGGCAAAGGTTTTACTTTTTGCCTTTCCCTTTCTCAAGGTAAATAATAAGCTATAACATCTTTCCAATGTATCATGCTCAGCTTTCCAATGTATCATGCTCTGCAGCAAATAACCCAAGCAGTTAACATATATTTTCCTTGTGAATATATTGATTTTTTTTTCCAATTTTAGAGAATAACAGTTTTTCTGAATCTGCATGGAGCAAGCAAAGAGAAAGTAATTCTCTAGGCAATCAAAAACACAATTGATGGAGGATGGAAATTAAGATTTTACTGGGCATAAGCAACATGAGGAAAAAGCTATGGAATTGAAGCTTTAGGATGAGATGTCCAGGCATTTTATTGATTTTTTTTTAATATGTGTTTACTTTTATTTGCAGAGTTCATTTTTTGTAGCAGAGAAAAGGACTTCCTATTTTTATAGATATTACAAAGTTTTCCTCTGTTATCAGATAGAAGACATTGCAGTAACTGGTGAAAGAATGGAGATTTAAGGTGTATCGTTAATAATAAAAACAGCATATAATAATAATTACAAAGATAATTAATGAACAGCAAATAAGTTAATCAAACAACATGGTCTAGAGGTTTTCATATCAAATTGACTTTTTAGTTGTAGGGACTGTGGATATGAGAGAGAGGGAGTTCAAATTTACTAATGGCGTATTCTGGTGTTAAATAAACTTGCTAACAATTGATTTATCTGTACCATACTTCATCTTCTAAAGAATTTCCAAGGTCACTCCTAGTTTGAAGCTAACTCTAGGTCCTGGCATTTGGTGCGAAATTACTTCCACCAAACCTTATATTAATCTCATATCTAGTATCTGTGTTATTTTTTAATATGCTGGCAGCCAAATTGCATAAAGTTTTATTCTAAACATTATTTTTTTTGTTAACAGTTTTGTTGCAACTTGATAAAATACTGCATATATCATAGAAAAGATGCGCATGTCATTCCAGCATGTTACTTATTTTGAAGTTATCTCCTGTTCACATTGGACCATGGAAGCTAACCTAAAATCCTTACTGAAATATCTTTATCTAAAGACACTTTCTAAACTGTACCAAAAAAACTTCTGCTGCATTAAAGGTACATTCATTCTCTGTTCTTTGCTAAGAATGCCAATGAATGCGGCAAACTTGAGGGTCATTATTATATAAATAAACAACCCTTTTCAAGGAAGACTGATGTCACAAACACATATTGCAGAAAAAAAACCCACCAAATCAGAATGAGAAGAAAGTAAGCTAAAAATCAGTGTGATTATGTGCTTTAAAAAGTAGGCTGCCGTTAAACTCTGTGGAATGAAGTCTGCAAAATGATTCATCCTCAAAAAAGGACACAAGACAATGAACAAAAGACTTTTATTTACGGAATGTATTCCTTGCCTTTGCCTGGCCTTCAAACTTGTTTCACAGAAGAGGTAAACATCAACAGTCCTTTGCTTATGAATCAAATAAAATTACCAGTAAAATTAAATAGAACTATGTACCGTTCATTTTCATTTTACTTTGCTTTCCTCACTGCTGTGAATACATGACATCATTTCAGAACTGGCAGGAGACAAGAGTTTATTAAAATATTAGTGTGTTCTGTGCTACAGTAGATTTTCTTACGTCCCATTTCAAAATCCAAAAAAACTAAAATTAAGGAACAAAGAGTTAAGCTTTGAGGGAAATTAGTCTTGTTCTTTATTTTTCTTTTTGACAATATATGTGGGATATCTTTCTCCAGAACAAAATAGAGTTCCTTTACAAAATAAAGTATATTTACCTTAAAGTTAAACAATCTCCCACATTAACAGTATAAACCCAGATCCTGAAAAAACAAATATCTGTTAACTTTTGTTGTCAATCTCAACTCAATCTACTGTCTTAAGTCTACCCTGGAGGAGTCTTAACTCCAGTCTCTCACAGACTGGAGAAATGGATGAGAGGCATCTCATGAAGTCCAAGGGGAAGTGCAAAGTCTTGCACTCAGAGAGGAATACCCCATTCAGATACACCCCGGGGTTACGCTGCCACCCAGAGGGACCTCGACAGGCTGGAGAACTGGGCTGACATTTCGAAATGCAGCACAAAAAAAAAAAAAAAAAAAAAAAAAAAGCACAGTCCTGCACTCCCAGTATTAACTGGGGGCTGCCCTGCTGGAAGTTAGCATTGCAGAAAAGATCTTCGGGTGGACAAGTTGAACATGAGCCAGTAATGTGCCCTTACTGGTGGGGCCTGTCAGCCAGTCAAAGTCAATAAGAAAAACCTTCATGTAATACAAAAACCTTCATTAACTGCATTAGCTATTTCTTTGTACTTATCTCTGTTCACTCTAAGATAAATTAACAAAGTTTTTGTATAAATTCCTCTTGGACAGTTGTTGAGTCAAAAGGGAACGGAGTTGAGAATGAAGAAGACTTGAATTAAATTAAGAAAGAACATGGCCCTAGACTGTCACAATTTTGCAAAGGATAATCAGTACCTGTTAAATGCAATGAGACATTTGTGTGTACCTTCAGTAGGCCCAGTTTTCCCTTAAAATATACAGTTTTAGTGTTGCGCATACAAAATGAGAGTGGGAACACAGCCTGAAAAACTACCTAGCAATAAAGATGAGACATAAAGAAATGTCCACAGGGTAAGCTGAAAAATATTATAACCTGGATCTTCATCGGTTTATGAGGAGCTTTATTAATTCACCTATATCCTTATAAAGGTGAGTTATTTTAGAACTTAAACTTTGTGTGGAAATTAAATGACCAACTAGGTGGTAGTTACATTTTAAATCTGATACAGTCTTTAAACACTTGACCAGCACAGTCACTAGTTCAGGAGAAAGAAATTTAACCTTTTTTTTTTTATTGCAAGGAATGTATTTTATATCTATTTCATTCACCACTTGATTTTATTTGTTGGTTTTTTTTAACTATGGTACATCTTGGGAACAGAAAACTTTTTATATTGCTTTGGATACATTCATTTATGCATGAGACTTCTACAGGACCATTCATATTACACAGGTAAGGATTTCAGTGTTAAAACATTTCATTTTTCTCATAATGATATCTTTTAGACTATACTACTGGGAATTTTTTGGATTTTAAAACATATATGTTGGTAAAAGACGATACGTATGACCTAGCTGTTTGAATTCTCAATGGCTTCCTTATATACGTATGTGCCATCCTCTCTCATTGAATGAATTATGTTGTTGTTCAGCTTTAAAGTTAATGTTTCCTTTCCATATCCTTGTGATGAAAACAGTTTGCAAGAATTATATTTTGAGGTATGGAGACTCAGTGGATTTTGAATTGGTTAGTAGACTGGGAATGGAAAATCAATTATATATGCATTATTCTATATTAATACTGCTGTTGGCCTTTTGTGACTATAAGAAATAGCTTATGAGCTTTTCCACTTCTTTTTACCTTTATAGTTGGAATGTATTTCCAAAAACTCCAGTGACTCCATATATGCTAGTGATGAAGAACCCTTAAAGACACATGAATAAAGCTGATGCATTTTTCTGCTGAGGAAAAAATCTAATGACTTTTGGGGATAATGTATAGCTTCTTATTCCTGTCTGCGCTTTCTAGGATTTAAGATATACTTCTAGAAAAAGTCTGACATATCGAACAGAGAAATCTACTTACATTTCATCTTCATTTCCTTCTTCCACTCTGTTGGCATACCAGTTATAATCATAATTATGAGCATTTACACAATTAGATACATAGTTTTCATCTTGTTTAAGTCTTTAAGCCTTTGTCTCTTTCTGCTATTTTTCTTCATGCTTGAGATGCATCCATTATTTGTATTATGGGATATGAATTGGTACATCTGCATAATGAGGTGCTCAGCTGCCTCCCTGTGTGCCTTCCAAAGCTTTCAGAGCTTAACATACATAATAAAAAATCCAAAGCAGTTCAGTCACTTGAGCAGCAGTTTGCCTCCCCTTTTCTCCCAAATACCCCTAACAAAATGTGATTTGTGAGTTACTCACCCCAACAACATTTATTAAGCTTACTAACTGCCAAACAAGCCAAGAAACAGAGGAAGAAATTTTAATAGTTTCAAACCAAACATTGTTGATTTCTAATTTAATTCTTCTTTTTTGTCCTTGGTTCTTCGGTGCATTGTGAGCTTTGGAAAAAGAAAGAAGACTCTTGCCTATATTTCACGGGGGTTAAACACTTATTCAATGTTGTAAATATAAATCTTCAAGGGGAAGCCATTTCTTGGTTTCTGATACACTCAGATAAATACCAAACAATATTTCCATCCAGTACCATCCAATCCTTCCAGTTACAGGTGCAGTTTAAGTCCTGTGTGTTTACAAAGCAAGTACCATTAAAAAAAGAGCAATTTTCCATGTGTTTCCAGTCAGTCTTAAGGGTAGGATCTGCAATATCACACACATTCAGTCATTCATTCACCTTCTTTTGAGTGAAGTAGATAAGCTGTACTCTGCAGGCTTGACTTTCCTCTGACTTCAGCATAAATCCGAAGTGACTGATGCCAGTGAAGTTTTAAGTAAGTGCTTAAAGCCTCTTTAGCAGTAGGCTCTCACCACAAGGATGAAGTCTGCTCTGGCAGCTTAAGATCTGTTGACTGTAGTCAAAAGGAAGTTTAATAAAGAACCAGCTTCTTTTTCAAATAGTATTAAGATGGATATAATGCAAACTTTATGATACATGGCTAATGTGACAAAGAATAACAGTTTATGGAGAGAGTTGTATCCTTTCAGTCACTTGTGGAAATTGCTCACATTGACTTAAGCACAAAAAGATCATTGTTTCACTGGGTTGCTAGAAAACTCACAGGGTTTATTATCTTTTGTAGACTTATTTCTTAGATTTTAGACTTTAATGCTTAGTATTCTTATATATGGCTTTTCCAGAGAAACTAAAGCTAAACACATTTTGTGAATTTGTGATCTTTCCCTTTAATTTACTGTGACTATTGAGCAAAAGATAATTTAGAACCTATCTCAATTTTTAGATTTCATTCAAATGGAAATGGAAAACACAGTAAGCAGCAAAAATATGAAGCTAAACATCAAGAGTGTCCCTCTCAATTTCAGTCATCTGCTGAAGTAATTCACAGAAAAAGTAACAGACAAATAGGTATCAGTATCAATTCCTTAAACCAATTCAGAAATAGTTAATATAATTTTATTAAAACTTTCTAAAATATTCATTTTTATTAATAATACTGTACTATTATGAATCCTTGAATAGGAAATTGTTGTCAGATGGAATCCGCTTAAGGCAAAAATTTGGGGTTTTTTCCTAGATCTTATCGTTAACTCTCCTCTATGATACTCACAAACAGTGTAATATCTATATAATAAAAATGTTTATAAATTAACTTTAAGGTATGTATTTATTTTTGTACAGGTCATTACACAACACATATTGAAGTATTTACTGATTCAGATATTTACTTCTGAAAATGTATTTATATTTTTAGAATGTTAATAATATTTTTATCAAAGTTATTAATGACATTTTTTAAAGCCTCTAACAGTGTTTTTCCTTTATTAGCTGTCAAGAATGTGTTGAAGGTATGGTAAGAGAATAGCTACAAAATGCACCTCATGCAACTGTATATCATTTTAAAACCATCATATTGTCAAAATTTCCAATTTAAAAGACATGTAATAAATAATGACATTAAAGAAAATTATTTTTAAAGCTAAAGAGTTTCACAGGGCTAGAGCAAAATTAAAACGAATGTCAAGAATCAATTATTTCATATGACTGTGAAAGAAAGCTGAATTGAGCAAATGGAATATAGATGCCAGGAAAACTTTCTTCATATACAACAGGATCAAAGAATCTTCTTTTTACTAGGATAGAGTTTTTAATCAAGGGATTTTCATTTTAAACGCTTAATTTATCAGCCTTGCTTTTATTTCCAACATGTTATTTTCACGGATGTTTATCTCCTATTGTCCTTGGGACAATAAATAAATTATGTGGTATTGTCAGAAATTTCCATAAACAAAAAGTTCTTTGCACAGAAAAAACAGTGACACACAAAAACTAATGAAAGAAAAGCCTCCAGATCTAAATCTGGTAATCTATAAATCTTCTGGTTTATTCCATTATAATGCACAGGAAGAAAATTAGTCACAGCAGCTAGAGAAATTATTTTAATCCAATTATGTAATATGTTTGTTTCTCATTTATTAGCTCCTTGCATTCAGATAAAACCAGAGCGCTTACAGACTTTCTTAATTTCAAAACAAAAATTTGGGATCAGAATAGGTATCTAAATGCCTTTTACAGTATTCATATCCTTATATTCTGTTTGGCAGACAGATGTTATTAGTGGATCAGAAAATTTTTTTTTTTTTTGGTAAATGCATGATGAGTTTACAAGTCCTATTATTCTGAATGCTTGCTATTATTTCTCTTCTGTGACTAGACCCTACTCAAGGAGGCATTATTTATATTCTGACAGATATAAACATAAACTTCTGACTCCCTTTAGTTCAACCTCTTCCAAGTTCAGGTTTTTGATGCTGCTGTTTGTTTAGGAGTTTTCCTCCTTGCTTTGAAAAATAAATATTTTACTGACAGAAGAGTAAATTTTTTTTTTTTCTCCAGAATGGAGGACTTGTGGAAGAAAAAACAAAACAAACAACAAAATCCCAAATCAAACCCAAACAAACAACCAAAGACAAATTTATCTCTACTAAATTTTGATAATGAAATGAGATTCTATTATTTACTGTCAGTGTGGACAGATAAACACCTCTAGAAATACTTCTCTCTTTTCCATGGGAAAAAAAATCCACCTGTGCTACAGTTTTCAAACAGATTATTTTAATGGGCTATGGTGAACCCAGCCTAAGATCTTAATTTTAGTGGAAGCTGCAACGACTATCCATTTATGAAAGTTTTCTGTTTTCAGACACAGTAAGATTCTACCACAAGAGTTTATGTTATGAGGCTGCTGCATAGATACCTGTCCATAGTTATCTGTATATCAATGTCTAAAGATTATTTAGATTTTTTATATAATGTTTTATCAAAATACTATATAGTCATGAGTTCTTCACTGCAAACACTGACAAAATCAATAATAGTAAATGCAGCATAATATGATTAAATAGTAAATCTATAAACAATAGCCAAATTACTCAAATTATTATGGAATGCCTTATTAATTTGATTTCATATTATATTTAGTGAATTCTTATGACTTTCTTTTCTGGAAAGTGCTAGCTATATGCTCTTCTGAACAAACTAATTATGTCAGGTGGGATTAAATTATGACCATTCATTTAATATTTCTTTTAAACAAAGTATATGGATAGAATTTCTAATGTTTTTCTCCTGAAATGCAGGGTTCATATATGTGTATCTATCTCTGTCTCTGTCTCCATCCCTACCTATCTGTCTACCTGCTGAGTTCTTTAGGATAATAAGGAGATAATAGTAGGGGAGGTTTGAAACATTTAATTGTCTGTGAAAAACTGGTTACTAGTTAAAGCAACAGTCATTTCCACAGTGGCAGGGTGCAGTCTGATGACCTATTGAATGATATTATGCAGGTTGCTCCCAGAATTCTTTCCTTCTTCTGGGGGTTCAATACTTAGAAAAGATCAGTTTTATAACTTGATGTGTGCAATTCTGCTGGATGAGATGTTGCCCAGACATGAAGTCAAAGAAAGTACTAGGAAGTTCAGAATTTAAATTATACTCACTTCAAGAAGCGGATTACTTGCATTCTACAAGGAAGTGCCTCTGTCCCATTCAGATTTATGGAGTCTTCTTCAGAAACAAGTTTTTGTGGCATATTCATTTTTTTTGCAAAAAGAACAGAAGAGAAGGTGGCGTCACTGCAAAGGCAAATGTACCAACTAGAAAGATCAGAGCTTTAGGCAAAAAAATTGTGATTTGGGGTCAAATATTACAATTATACACCCTAAGCAACTGTATAGTTTTCAGCTATACTTCTTGTGAAGTTTACTATGCTTTATTTGAAACAGTGAAGTATTTAGTGGAACTTTAGAGGATTTAGCTGTGTCTGGACTTTCAAAGGAATTTCAGAGAAAGAACTGTAAATACTGCTGATGGAAAGTTCAAAGAATTAAGAGAATGTATGGAGTTAAGAAGGTGTATAGATAAATTTCAGGAAGAGGGGTACATCAACCATTAATGAGTCTCATGGACTACTCAGTCTTCTGAATGATGGAAATTTTGTTGTCTTTTTTTCTTTCTTTCCTCACATTATGCAGGATGTTAATATACCATACAAACCACTACAGATGAGAAATATAGGCATAACAGTGGTCCATATTATAAAAATTTAAAAATTTGAAAAATGCTGTTTCAGCTGACCTGGAACAAGCCAATGAATTGGCAGCTCTTTACAAAAACAACCTCACATCCACTTCTGCCAAGGCAGGAGAAGTTACACAAACTGACCTCATCTGTGTTATGGAGAAAGCCTGTGGTACAATAGTTATCGACATGGCAGATGGACACTGTTAAAGAATTTGTGCACTGTTTTCCTGCATGAATTAAACACTTTAATCAAATGCTATCTGATTTTAGGAAAAAATAAATCAGGCAGGTAAGTCTTTAGCAAAGATGTGCAGCTCTCAAGTGATTTAAAATCTACTACATCACAGCTGCTTTCTTTGAGTCAAAACAATGTAATAGAAATTTTCAGTTAAATGACAGAACTCCTTGAAATTATTATTACAACATCCATAACAATATCAGAATAATACATCTTATTCTTTACATTGAAAAGTGTGGAACTGTATTTCGGGAACACAATAAGTACAGAAATACTCAGTGCTCTATCAAGGCCATTAAGAGAGAGAATAAACCAGTGAAATCTACCCCAAACTTCAGCACCAAAGTCTCTGTGCTTCTTGCAAGGCTGAAGAACAGATTGACATCTCTTATTTTACAAGGCACTGTCAGATGCTCCGACAGTCTTTAAAAAGTGATCTGTTGTGCATAATTAGACATTTAAATGTGTGGCCTTCTTTTTCCATTTTCCAGTGTACAACAATAGATACTCTTGTCTTCTCTAATATTACCTCCTAATGAATAACCTGTACTGTTCTTACTTTGTACAGTATATTTTTCTTAGACCTTCATTGTGTTATGTGCATACATGCATGCAAAAGTTTACCTCAGAATTTTCTGTTGAGATCCCCTTTATCTAAAAAACATTAGACTTGCCACCAGCTGGAATATACTGCAGCAAAGGAGAACTGGAATATGCTCTGGATTTCCTAATTTAGAGTAAGCATTAACAGGCTCTCTGAATTACAACAAACAGTCACAGTGTATCACTCGAACTGTCCTCAACCCAGTTAGTATTTAATGAGTTATTCCAAGTGGCATAGGTTCAATGGCAGACAGTGCCCTTTCCTGCCCTCTCCTACAAGCTAATTTATAGGCCTCCCCTTGTCAATGTACTGACAATCTAATTGTACCTTATCTCTTCAGGACCCTAATCTACCCCACTGGGCCCTAATCTCAATCAAAATAGAGAATCATAAATAAATGGTAAAAGAGGCACAATAAGTGCCTGAAATAAGATCTCTGTTAAAGCATATCCTGATTAGAGGAATAAATGTGACCAAGACCACTGACAGTTGTCACTAGTGGGTAGAATATTGCTACTGATGTGGACTAATTACTTCAATATTTAGTGGCAAACGGATCAGGGAGAAAATGTAAGAACATTCTGCTCCAGTTTTAGTTCTTAGAAATATATCAGATCAACTTCCTTTTCAGCAATTAGTAATTCAAAGAAAGGCAAATTGCAGCCAAGTGTTGTACTTTGTTTAGTCATTGTCCCCAAGAAATTACGACCAATGGACAATCCAAAGGGGAACCCATTATTACTGAAATGCATGTCTGAGACATGAAACATACAGAGATTTCTGTGGTTTACTTTTCCCTATATATTATACATATTTTATATCTATGGCTTTAAAAAGAAAGAAACAGAGTGGCAATTTTAACGCTGTGTAGAGCTTGCTCTTAGCTATGTGATGCTAAATCAGACAGTCAGCTGCACTCCAAATAAACTGAAGCCGTTCTATTCTGCCCAGGGTGCCTGGATAATGGTCACACATTAAAAGTTATCAAATTAATGGGTAGAGAAAAAAGTAAGTTTCATCTCTGAGTTACATCAAATGGCTGCTTATCACTGGTAAAAAGAAAAAGTGTTTGTTTCTTACTGAAAGGGAATTAAATGCTGTCAGTCATGTGGGAGAGCAAGGAATTAAGTGTGTGCTGAGATGACTTGCTCTTTCAAAAAAGGTGTATGTTTTAGACAATAGCCTTCAACAAATAGGAAGAAATTAATGATATTGGCAAGTGTCACTCAAAGCATCCTAGCCCCAAGAGCCACAACTGTGATTCTTTCTGAAGTTCTCAGGCTCCACGTGCCTCCGCAGCTACTGACACAGTAGTAAATTGTATTTTGAAAGGCAATACAGATCTTTCCAAACTTGGCAGACATGAGAGAGATATTTTTGCAAGTGGTGCAGAAGAAACAACAGAATGATATGTGTGTAAGTTTTCTCTATGCTTTTCAGCAATCATAAAAGTAGCATTAATGCAATGTCTGTTATTCTTTTTAGCTTTTTTGTTGCTTTTAGAGAGGCAAGTGAGAGGAAAGACCCACAAGGAAAATGCTGCTGCACTACTTTCCTGCAAGTCCTGCAAAATTACCCAGTTGTTCCCATGTAAAACCAGAACTGCAAGATGCAGTTGGTATTTCTCTTCTTTTATTGAACTGTGAAATTCAGTTGATTAATTGTCTCACACTGGGAGGCAGAAAACAAGTCCATGTGAAATTCTGATCTGGCAGGTTTATCACCACAGAGGAAAGTCATAATCTGTCCCTCAATATTTGCTTGGAACTCTGAAGGTTTCACATATGACACATGAAGTGCTGTCCCCAATAAAATCATATTAAAATTTCCACTTGATTTCAATGAGGAAAGAATTTCAGTCCTGTTCTAATGCTTGGGCTATGTGTCTGTATAGGTTAACTCAGTGTCTGTATAGGGATTTGAAGTTGGAAGTTATTTGAAATTCAGAATCTTTTGTAGCTTACAAAGCATCTGAAACTAAACACTGTAAAATTATTAACTTTTCTATTAGAAACTTTTAAAAATTAATTTTGAAGTATTATCTTTATCTTTTTTTTTGCATGGAAAAATTTCATTCATTTTACAAAATCCATATCTTTATAGCTAATAAAAACAATTGAATAGCATATTTAATTTTTATAGGGTGCAGGAAATGAATTATAGATTTTTCACAATATGTATTATACAGTGGGAATATTTTTATAATTCATAGAAAATAGATTTCTTTGTGATACACAATTATTTTTTTAAATTTCCCATATTAAAAATTCCTTGTTGAGTCATAGAAATTACAGTTTATGGGTAACCTATTTTATTTTTGCATACTGAAGTGCACATTAAGCTGCCAATTTAATTGGCAAAATTTGCTATATCCCCTGCAATAGAGTTTTATAAGTAAAATATAAGAAATTCAAAGACTTTAAGAACACTTTGATCAAATTAAACATATAAACCTTGCCTGAATTATACAGACTTGAGGTGTATGTCCAAAAAAGAAACAAGCATAATTAATTACAAGTAGTATTACATTTGTTTCCTGCAATAAAAGTCTGAATTAGATCCAAGGCATTTGGCTGAGCTTCAGAACTTTTTCAGTGCTTGGCTTCAGCCATATTATAGCAAGCGTGGTTCCCAGATTCATAATCTTAGGGAAGGGTGAGATACCTCCTGATAACTTATGTTCAGAGCAACAGTATGTCGTGACTAGACTGACAGCAAAAAGGTATGTCTCAATATTCAGTACATACTTTTGAGAAACCATGCATAACATTCTTTTGGGATCCAGAGCACAGAGGTTTATTTCCCTTGAAGACAAATATCTTCCTGTAAACCTCAGTAGAGGGGCTTCTACCTATATAACAGTGCATTTGCTTGGGTACTCTGCCAGGAGTTACAGATTTGTTTCACGAACCTTTGAACATCTATTATGTAGGCAACTATATCTGAAATAGTCACCTAGGCTCCATTAATAACCCTTGAAAATAAACAGAAAATTCTAGGAAGCAGTTCCTTCAATGTGTTTTAGACAAATACCTCAGGAGGAGGTGAATCCTTCCCTGACACACACACGCTCCCGGACCGTGATTATTACTCCCATGAAGGAGGTCCAAGTAGATGTGCATTGTATTGTTTTCTCTCATTTTGGTGAAACACTGCATCTCTATAAAGACCACTAACATCCTTAAGGTTCATCACGGGGATTGGAAAAAAAAAAAAAGTTTCACTGAGTTTTGGGCTGAGGGGCCTGGTTTTGTTTTGAAGTTGGCAGTTACTTTTTTTCTTCTGGTTTTTTTTTTTTCTTTGCAACACACCACATAACAGAAGTAATATGTGCATCACTT
>JANZLQ010000008.1:12772610-12789631 GCA_026212715.1 Elanus axillaris
AGGCGTTACCACTATCGCTGATTGGCTCGGCCTTGGCTGGCGGCGGGTCCATCTTAGAACCGGCTGTTATTGGCTCTGTCGGACATGGGGGAAGCTTCCAGCTACTTCTCACAGAAGCCGCCCCTGTAACCCCCCCCACTACTAAAACTTTGCCACAGAAACCTAATACACAGGTTCATCATTAACCCATCAATTCTAGAAGCATGATTCTGCAATGGAAATTTTTTACAGATTTCAGAGATTGCTCTAGCAATCCTATATATATATATCTGCCAATTCATTATGGCTCATAAGTCTTCCACTGACCCCCCCCCACACCTTTCCCAAAGAAAGACTATTGGTCCACTGTCTTATGTAGGATTTCTCATAAATAGCCAAGTTACATTCTTTTCTTAGCATTTTCTTCTAGTTGAATGTAAAAGAGATGAAGGCACTGTTACTGGAAGTGTGAAACTGAGAACTAGGAATAATGTGCAACTGGAAAATAGTCAGAGGACAACAAAATGTTTTCCCTTTGATGATGCTGATAGAATGAGGTCTTTATGTTCTCTATGCAAATTCAAGGCTCTTCTAGCAACCTAGAAAAACTGCAAATGCATGATTTGTGAAGAAAATATCAAGTTCAATAATCTTTCTCAACTCGCCTTTGAGAAATCACCCAAGCTGGTGTCTCAAACAAAATGTTTCAAATGAAAAAGGATAGACTTTCATTTCCAGTGACACATAAAAACCAGCTCATGGCCTCAATCCATTTACCTTTGACCATGTCTTTAGAATTCAAATATGCTACAATAAAACTCTCCACGTATACTTGTTAACAATCTAGCTCTCACAAAATTCCTCCTGAGGAATTCCTCCTCACAAAATTGCTTCCTGAGCAATTGAAGTATGATGCACAAAGACACATTTTAAGAAAGTCGTTAGGAAACTTTACTGATTAAAAAAGTAGCTTCTCTGTAGAGTTTTTGATTTCTCATTATTATCATCAATATCTTATAAAACATATACACATCTGGAGTTCCAGGTAGAATTTAAAGTATGGTCTCAGAGAAAGAAGACTCTTTAGACAACATATGTAGTGAAATTAAATATTAATTAAATTAAATATTATACAGTGCTGGATCTCGTACAAAAGAGTTGCAATTTCTGTGTTTGCCTAAGCCAAGGTTAGTCCCAAAATATCACAAAATCAGAGTAATAATCTTTATATGGTTGGTTGTTTGTGGGTTTTCTTTTTTCTTTAGTTTAACTTATGTCCCAAGAAGTACCTAATTTGTGCATCAGAACAACATTTTTCCTCTGACTACTTTGTACATTTGTATTTTTGTTCATTTGAAACATATTACTTCAACTAGCAGAATGTAAAGCAGGAGGCTGTGAAATGTGACTAAAGATTCCAAGACATATAAATATGTTAAGCTGGAATCAAAAAGTGGGTTTATAGTTTTTTTTTCTTCTAGTATATGAAAAACTATTGCCAGCTGGAACTTTTCAGCCTCTTTTTGTGGACCGGGAAGAAATCTGGCATAAACATTAACTACAGAAGGATGTGATTGCTTAGTTTAAGGTGCTAATGAGAAATTAAACCACAAAAAATACAAACAGAAAATAAAATGTGTATCTCTGGTTAACTTCTTAAGGAAGAAAATAGCATCCTAATGATATTGAAAAGCTTTTTCATCTTAACTGTGAAATACAATCAATTTGTCAAAATATAGAGATAGATACTGAAGTTTGACTTCAAGGTATCACTGAAGGCATTGTTATTTTACTCTGAACTGCAAAATTTTAAAGTCTTAATTAGGGAGCTGTGGAGTAGGTGTGATATGCCTAAATTAATTGATGAATTGCTTGTTTGATTAAAGTATGATTAAACAGATTTATTTTTATTTCATATTCCATAAATGATAAATGACTCTAAAACTAGTTCTGTAATTAAGTTACACATACAGTAAATGAAGAGATTAATGTTTAATTAACTAAGGTCTTAACTATAGCACTTGAGGCTCTATTCATTAAGGAAAATCTACAGTAGCTATGCTGGCCTAACAGCTTTTTCACGGAACTTTTGTAAAATGGTACAATTGTGTATGATTAGGCTAATTACTGAAACGGTTGAAGGGTTATCCTTTTCCTTCTTCCAAAAGAAGACACTTGTAGGTGTAGATTCTTGCATGTTGTAAATCATACCAGCTTCTGTATTGATGAAAATTTACTGATTTCCATCACACAAGATTCTGATGCTAAGTATATTAGATAGCTGCTGGTTCAAACTGAACATGACTCCACAACTGCATCATGATGATATTGCATTCATCTTTTACTGAGTAAAGCTGTAAAAAAAGATCAATCTGGAGATTTTGAAATGTGGTTTCATTCAAGTTGAGAATGAAACCTGGACATCCTTATATTCTCTATGAAAGAAAATTCCCTTTAGTTACATCTTTCACTTTGTTTTAGAGTTTTTATATTCACACATAAAGTGTCCAAAGCATGAATGATGAGCAATGTGTTTTGAAAGAAAAACATTAAATGATGAATTCTGGAAAATGACATCTTGTCATCACTAATGTGAAAGAGTGTGGTTCTATACATGCCAATATCAGCCACAGAGAGTAATGGATAAATGAAAGTGAATTCAGAAGGAAGAAATAAAAATAAAAAAAATCCATCTAAAATTAACAGAAGATTTAAGAATTGCTTCAGACTTTTAAAAATTCTTTTTCTTGCCAGTCAGAGGCAGGGGTGTAGGCAGAAGTGAATGCATCATGCAGACCACTACCTGGATTTATGGCTGGTTATGTCACCAGGGCTTTGGTTTCTACAACCACAAGTTCTTTGACTAATATAGCCTGCTATGGAGAGATAGGATCCATCTACCTAGAAGAAGCAGGAGAATCTTTGCTAGCAGATTGGCTGACTAAATTAATTGTGCTTTAAACTAACAAACTTGGGAGGTAGGGTTCAAAGCTGTGACACCTGTATATTCATAAGCAGCAAGGTGGATGAGCACATGTACCAGACTAGTGAGGAATGCTCTCCAACCCCTTCCAAAGGCAAGAAGCCTAAGTCCAGCCACCTCGGGTGTGTATATACCAATGCATGTAGTCTAGGCAACAAACAGGAGGAACTGGAGTTCTGTGACCAGTCCGAGACTTATGATGTCATAGGAATCACAGAAGCTGGTGGGAAAACTCACATGACTGGAGGACCACAATGGATGGCTACAAATCCAAAACATAGCACCGTGCGCGAGCTACTATGAGAAACTTTAACTTTGTATAAGGCAAAACCAGTACAGAGCTGCGTTGATGATCTATCTGAATCTGGAAATCAATATTGAGCCAACCCATCTAAAGAAAAGAATTCAGCAGAACTGAATATTAGAGAAGTAATCAACTGCGAAAAGTGAAGCTGCAGTACTTTTGTGTGAAACATACAAAGAGTAAATTCTAAATTGTTTTTACTAGCTTTGCTTGGTTTTATTACCCCTGATCTTAAGCCTATGGGGTGTTTTATTTTTAGATTAATAAACAGAAAAACAGTATAGTTCCAAAACTAGGTAGGTATTTCTTTTAAATTTTTTTAATTCATTGTTCCTGTATAGTAAGCCACATGAAAGTTCAACATCTATCTCTTCAGCACTGGAGCATTTTGGTGCCTCTAAAATATTGTCATGGTTGCAGAATACAGGGTTTGAATTTAATACTAACTCTGAATCTTACAGTGAGGTCATGGTTTAACAAGCCCTTATTTCCATTTTCATTGGAAATAACAGCATAGTCACAACGAAGAAAAATCATGTATGCTCTGAGATCTCAGGGCAAATATAAAACAATTGCTGTCAGTGGTCCATATGTGATCATCAGTTCAAGGATCCATAAAAAGTCTTTAAGAATTGTATTTTTACACTTTCAATTTTCTGTTCAACACACTTGCCAATGCTAAACTATTTCATGCTAATGAGTCATTTCTATTCTGAACTCAGACACGTTTGGTATTAAAACCCTGGCATGGGAATTTTACTAGCCCATGGAGAACTATTTTTTTTTTCTCAGCTGAGCTGGATAGCAAAGATCTGACAACAATACTAACCAAACAAAAATTAGTTTTGTCATAAGATTACAAATTGCCATTGTAACATTTCCAAGCTCAGCAACTAAATATATAAAATTAAGCCTTCCTCATCACATTATCATAAAATAAATTGGCCATGAGTAGAAGCATGATTATGAAATTGATTATGGCAAAGTATCTTTCCATTTTGCCTTCAAATTTATTTAAGAAAAAAAAAAAGTTTAGATGAAGCTGTCAGCAATACCTGTGTTGGTATTTCAGTTTCAATATTTATATTCCAAATACATAAATATATGATTATACATTCAAGCAATTTTACAACCTTCAACTGACTTCAAAACAGAAAAATTTTCCTCTTTGGGAGGCTTACAAGAGAAGGAAGTCTTGGGATTACTGGGAGTCCTGAACTCAAAGAACATTTGCAGCAATGACAAGATGATTAAGAGAGAGTTTTGGTGTTGATTTGATTTGAATAAATATTAAAACATGCATTATTTACTATTATATTCCTGTTTTCATTATTGTTTCTTTATAGAGCTCTTGACATGGAGTTTAATCCCTTTGCAAGTCTCCACACCCACATTAGGTTCCTATTTACAAGTGGCATGTTTAAGAATATAGCCAAAGAATAGCATAGAAAATCAGTACTAAAATCATTCCAGTTCCACATGCAGTTTCTGACAGGAGCAATGCAGATTGAAAGAAAGAGTATAAGAACAGCACACATGTAACGATGTTTTCCTATATGCTTGCATTCTTCCAGTGTATAATGATTTGTGACTCAAGGTCTTCCTGATTCAAACGTGATTTCTTTTTATTTAATAGACCACAAAGGATTTTTCTTTAAAAATCTGTCCGAATCTTCTTTTGAACATACATAGACATAGAGCACTCAAAATGTCCTGTGGCAAACAGTTCAATAGCTTAATTGTGTTTTGTGTGAAGAAGTATTTTGTTTTATTTGTTTTGAACCTGGCACCATAGATCTTTCACTAGGAAAGAGTAAACAACATTGTCCATGACACTCTGTTTTTTATAGACCTCTATTTTAACCTCCTGTAGACTGCAGACCAAAAAGCCCTGGTATAGATTCACTGCTGTTAGTGCTTTAAGCCCTTCATCTTTTTACCCCTGCGGTAACTGCATCAAATAAAAACAAGGTATTTCCTCTCATTTTAAGCCAGAAACATTGTGTCACAAAATACAAAAAAAAATCCAGTTTTAGCCTACTTACAGTTGAAATGAGTTCTTCTTGCTGTAGACCACTACTATGGCAATAGAGAAATCTGGCTATTCACTTTTCCTTTCCCTAAGATGTCATACTGCATATCATTAAATGCAAAAACCTTTTCAAGGTTTGCTGAAAGGTAAAATGATAAAATTATAGCCTTCAGATATGCCTTCACCTATTCCCATATTCTTAAATGACATTATATCTGCTTACATGTATAAAATACTGTTAATTCCCCGATTAATTTATTTTCTTATTTTTCTCCTATTTCAAGCAATTTCTGATTCTGATGCTTATTTTCTGTGATTTCAGTCTTCAGATAAAAATTTAGCTTCCATGGAAAACAACCATAAACCCACATATTTTTCTTCCTTTTCTTGTACATTTCTCACTGCTGAATAATAAGAGCTAGTAATAACTTAGATCAATAGTACTTAACAAAAGTTACATAGAACCAAATCACCACTACTGCACATAAAAAGATTCAGTTCATGCTCATTATGACTTCTATATTGTTTGATTGTTCATGTCCAACTTCAGAGTCCAATTCAAGAAAGATTCCACAAAGGCTGTTGAAACATTATGTTTTTCAGGACAGGAAATAAGATGGTTATATATTTGGAAGATGCAGTTCACATAGCAATTGCAAAAAAAAAAATAATGAATGGACTAAGTTTTTGTCTCGCAAAAAAACCTCTGAAGTCAATACAGCTATAAAAATTTATATCTGCTTAACTTTTCTCATGTTTTGCAGCATAATGAGATAAGCAGTTCTTTGTTAATATTGATTTTCAGATTAACATCCTGCTTGCTTTATGAAATACGCATCTCTTCTCAGTATTGTTTTTGCATGTGTTCTCCTTGTGTCAAAACCAAATTCTGTTCACAAATAGCATATACCATCTTTCTGAACATGACAACAAAAATATACATGCCTTGAAGCTAGCAAAGACATCTGTAAATCAGATGATGCAGCAATACCATAGATTTGTGAATTGTTCTGAAAACATTTTGTATCTATCCCTGTTGTTCTCTTCATCATGTGAAAGGCTGATAGTGAATGCATCTGCATGGACTCTGGCAATTATTTCATTTAGAAAATGTGTTTCCAAACAGTGCTCTACTATTATGTTAATCAAGTTTGTAGCTATGAGAAAGTGAAAATAATCACTTGGGCCATTCATCATTACCTCCATGAATTGTCCAGAATGTCCAGAGGTGCTCTGACTGATACTTACTTAAGTCTCTGACATACCTCCGAAAGGATTTCATACATAACACAGGAAATGAAGATTCAATCAACATGAAAACTTCTAAAGAGAATTTTGCAGCTTTCTATAATTCACAGTGTGGGTACTGGGCATAGTGTTTCTTCATCATAGGATGGATAAGAGTTACAGTGAGTTTTATCTGAAAACTCTGAGGTCTTTGAATACCCTAAACATATTTTTCATTCTTGTGACTAGGAAGAGGACATATTACCTTAAATCAAAAAAGGTATTTGAGTTTATAAATATTTCCCCTATTTCTTAACACATTTACTTGTGTACCTATGCAGTGCAGATTGGACAATGAACATTTAAGGAAAAGAAATAGGTAAGCAACTGCAAATTCATTATTGTCCTACTGAGGTAGATTGATTTACATATATGTCATTTCAGAGGTTTTGTGATTATTCCAATCAAAGTTCTGTCTCCCCTGTGTATACATCTCCCTCACTTAAGCTTTCTAGGTTCCAACCCTTTTGCCTGATTGCTCCTTCCCAGCACTACATTCTGGATTGTGCATGACATTTGCCACAGTATTCATACCTTGTGAGGTCTCTTTTATCATAAGATGTCAAGATCATTTCAACTCCAGACTTAAAAATTATTAAAAACAATTATTAATGAAATACTGAATTTTCCAGGAGCTTCTCTGTATTGTGTGTAGATACTCTCATATTTTTCTTGTTCTTTTGCCACTGATGAAGTATTTCATATTGACCCTAATCCTGAACAAAAATTATTATGCTATCCTCTGTAAATGATTAATATCACCTGCCAAGACATTTCTCTGCAACATAATGGTTGTTTCAAGGTTTACATCTTTAGTTTTATTTTCTACTGTGTTTATCCAGCTCTTAATAAATTGTACCTCAACAGAATTAACATATAACACCATCAGTATTTAGCTGAATAAACTGAAGATCTGAATATCTTCTGTTTATGAAAGGTGTAATTTGCTAACTTTCCAGCTCTTCCTGTGAGTTAAAGTGTAATTCCAATTCTAGTCCTACTGTCTTCGCAAAGCAGAAAAATAGGCCCTGCAAGAAATATGTTCTATTATGACAGTGATGCCATGTGTCTTTTCTATAAAAACATTGCTATAATACAATTACAGTCTAGGTGTAATCTATATTATTACATTTCAGAGATTTACCTAATGTTTCTGTTTTACTTGTCTAAGGAATAGTAGCATTTTTATTCTATCTCTGCTTTTTATATATGACAAAAAGTTGTATAGCCATACTATATAAAACCAAACTCGCAAAGTAGTCATAAAAGGCCACTGCAAAATAAGAATTTATTGTAAGAATATGTGATGCTTCATATGTATCATATATCATGTACATCAACTCTGGCCAGTTGCAAAAAGGGTATTTTCTGAGATTTGCTCATGTTATAATCTTAGAAAGTTTTGTTTATTTGTTTGTTTGAGTGTGGAGGGTTTTGATGGGTTTTTTGTGTTTGTTTTTTTTTTGTTTAGTTTTGGGTTTTTTTGTCTCTTTACTGGAAACAAAGCTGAATGGTTCCAAAAACAGTTTTACATTTGTGAAATTATTTGAGTTTTATTGCTGAGAATAATTTTCATGTTACTGTTCCCTTGCCTGTTCTGTTCTAGTAAAATCCAGACTGAAGTGTTAAAATCAGTATCTTTCCAAAGTTACCATACAAGTTAATTTTTTTTTTTTTCATGGTTTATGTGACTATGAAATTAGCTCTCTGTGACTGTACTCCTCTGACTGTAACCTAAGGTCCGTTTTGGATTTTCAGTGTAGCGAGTATTTTTTGTTGTTGCACACTCAAAAAATAAATACTTTTTTATAAATAACAGTTTAACTTCAGCTAGCACCCAGGTATTTAACCGTAAGTGGAACAGTAGACCACCTATTTGGGGGATGCTCCTTAAGTTTTTAGACAAATCACTGAGATAATTTATTACTGCATGTAAAGTTATCATGTTCAGTATAAAATAAAAAGTGAGGGTTGGCTCAACTGGAAAGCATCACTTCAGCAAGGAAACATGTTTTAACTATCTATTTTGGTATTTCATTTACATTAACACACATGATAATTACATGCAACCTCTGCAGGGTTTGTGCTTTGAGTAATGTGAAACTCCTCAGAGATGCTGACTGAATACTCATGAGCAAAATCTATGAAGTTCACGATAATTACTGTCATTTTATTTTTCCCAAGAGTAAATCAGCACCATGATGAATTGATCCTTAACTCAATTTATGTCGTCTTTTCTGGATTTTCCTGAAGAAATTGGGAGAACAGTTTCCAAAGTAACATGCCTGGTTTGCAAGAGCTTTCAGCATTAGCAAACAGCTAGTAAACAAGCCAATGATTGTATTTAACTAAGGCTTGATCCTATGAGGTCTTTCAAATTCATCTCAAGTGGATCAGGAAGGTGCTTGCAAGTGATGCTTACACTGCTGTGAGTCTACATATCAATGTTTTGGTTTGTTTGGTTTTGGGTTTTTTTCCTATTTGTTTTGAGGATTTTTTTGACTGACATATGCCTTTTATGCTGAAAGATGTATATGAATGGATTCTTATATTAATAACCTACTTACCCACATTATATTAGCAATCTAGGCCCAGACCAAGCTTACTCCTTCACTATAAGTAATTTTAGTAACCATATTTTTATATGGTTGCCCGATTTTTGCATGTTTAAATTAATCAGAGAAATCTTAACCCCAGCTTTTCAGTCTCCTTATCCCACTTTTGCCATCACCTCCCTATCTACAGGATTATAGGATCTAAAGATAACTGTACCATACATAGGCACACATAAGGAAAACAAACAAGCAAACAAAAAAAAACCACCACAAAACCAAGTTTAAAGTTTCCTAGATTCTGCATTTGCTGATAAACCTTGACTGTTCCTTGTGAATTTATACATCTTCATTCCCTGATTTTATCCATTTGCAGTATCTAATGGCACTTTGATATTTAAAACAGAATTAACAAGAAGCTTGGGAAAATACACAGTATGTTTTAAAACAATTAGAGAAAAAATATACCATGCCAGATCTAATAGCCTGGGAGAGCTAAGGCTGCTGTGATACACTCACATGTACAAGGTGGATCCCTCCAGCAGTGGTCCCCTGGATCTTGGCTTCCCCAGCTGCTGGCACCTGGACATACAAGCCCTCAGGGATGCAATCCCACTCCAGTTTCTGCAGAGACCGTTATGCACACACATACTCACAGAACTGGCCAGGACTCTCCTGACCCCATAGCTGGTAACCCTCTGCTCTCATCCTTACACACACAGATGCTCTCACAGCCAGAGGCGTCCCTTAAAGACCCACTCATTCCCTCACTCCCAGGCCACTTCGACCATTCATCAGCTAGTCCAGCATGATCTTTGCTAATGATCACACACTCACTCACACACCTGCATTCATTCCAGAGATACGTGGACCCTCCAACTCATGGCATGACTCCGGCTGCTGCACTCCCCGCCTGCCCCTGCACCCCCACACACAGAGGATAGAAAGCCTTCACCCAGGGAAGAGTTAGAAAGAAACTTAATAAGACAAGACCTCACCAGACAAGCATACCAATCAGCAAACAATTTACAGGTGACTGGCCCTTTTTATCCCCTTACTGCTTATTTTTGCACCATTGATTCTTCTAAAATTCCCTAACCCCCTCCTTTCCTGCCTTTTGTTGCTCCCCTAAACATCTCATAAATTCTGTGCAATCCTGAACCATTCTTCTCCTGCATCCCACTATTAGTCCCATATGCCTGGGCAGTGACACCCCTCATTGTGCACAGTGATCTGCAGAACTGGTCCCATTGACTATCTTGATGTGTTTCACACCTGCATCATGGGACTGATGGCTTTGAGCCACCTGGAAGTTGCCCAGACAAGGTGTTAGTTCCTTAGGAGTCCTTAGCTTGGGTTCCTGTCTGCCATTGTTCACCCTGAGCTCCTCTGGGTTTGTGGAGCTGGGCCTTTGACAGAAGGTGGCTGCTGTGATGGGCCTGGGAGTGGCCCACCAGGGTGTTATTTGGGCTCCTCCCCCGTTGCCTTTCTGAGCTCTTCTGTAAGTCTGTACTTGAACTTTTCCATATAATCTAACAAAAAATACCTTTTTTTCTTTGGGGAAGCAGTAATTTAGTTTGATTTAGATGTGTGTCATTTAAAAATAGACAAATGCAATTCTAAATAAGAGGAAGATCAGGTATCTCAAGAAATAGCAACAATTAAATCCTGCTCTTCTGCAGTACTGATAAACTGTAATAATAGAAAATAATAGATATTTGTTGCCTCGGACAAAAGAAAATGAACTGAAGTAGGAAAATTACTAGGTAAGCCTAGTTACCTACAATACAAGTATTCTACCACAAACTTTTAATGAATCTGATATAAATCCTCTGGTCCTATGGATGTGAAATAACATCCTACCCAGGAAATATTGTTACATTCCATCCCTCCACAGTTCTTTTTATGATTTTAAAGTGTTTTCTTGTCATTTTTCACCAAATCCATACTTTTGCGTTAAACTCCCTACATAACTGCTTCATAGAGAAGATAATAGTTTTGTTGTTTGCTTAACAGTAGCCATGTGGTGTCAGATATAATCACTTGTGCTAGTGTCTTGATTCCTACTATGATCAGGCAAATACCTATACTGTATCACAGATAATCCTTATTTAAAGAACTCAGCCTAATGTCCTCCAAACATCTGCAGTTGATAGAGTTCCTGAAGTAGACAAAGTTATTATGGATTTACCTTTAAAAGTCCTCATATATTGCATCTATCAATCTTCAACCTTCATAGATTGCATTGTGATGATCTCATGTGGTCTCTTCTGAACCCTTGCAAAGCCTCTGCATCTGAAGTGTCCTTTGGCTGTGAGTGTCACTCTTTTAACTGTCCACTGGATAAAGAACTACTCCCATTGCTTTGAGTTTTTTTCCTCCTAGGTTAACTTGATGTCCCATTAATTCACCCCCTCCGTGTCAGTCTCATTGTGCTATAACACTCATGCTGGAGGGGTGAAATCCATGTACATTCAGTAATATAGCTAATTTAAGTCCTTACTGAACTGAGATTTTACTGTTAAAAAAAAAAAGTGTACTAAACCCCATTATTCATGAATCTCACCTAGTTATTTAATTCCTATGTGAATAAATATTTATGCATATATTTATATTAAAAAAAAAGTCTCCTGTGCTATTTCTTCTCCTTTGTTATTAACTTTATTTAAATATTTAGTATAGGCAGACAGGAAAGGAGTTGAATGCATGAACATTTGGTTTGGAAAAATCTCAGGGATAGTTTCAAAATCAGTTCACTGATTTTGGAGTGAAGAGCATGGGAAATGGGGTTATAAGGTGTGACTGATGTTATCATATCTTATTTCCACCTGTGAGAATATAAAAATCTTCAATTCTGTGTTGGAGGACTTGTAAAACCAAGGAATTTTGGACTTTAGTGAAGAAAATACTTATAATGGCAGTGAGATGTAATAAAACAGTCAAATCACAAAATATTATAGAAGATAAGAGAGGATGGAGGACTGAATAAAGATTTCAGGCAGGGCTGAATCAACACAATGACATTCACATGCCATTCAGACAATGAGAGAAATCTAATGTAACAGGAAAAATGGTATTAAGAATTTAAGACTGAAAAAAAAACCCTGGATGTACCTTCACTATTCAGTGACCCCAGGCTTCGTTGCTCTGTATAAAGTATCCACATCTGTATGGCAACACTCACATTGTACCAAAACCTCACATATGTGCATTCAAATTTGTCTTTTATTTGTAGGGTTGAAATATCCTGTCCTGCTACTGTGCGCTTACCCATGCTAATCTGTTCAGTTCTTAAAAGTGCACTGTGAAGGGTAAAGTTACTTGCTAGACAACCGCTGTGGAATTACTCTTAATGCATGCAGACTGTTACATCTGTATCTCGTTACATTCACATCACATTTACCCACTGTGGATGTTGATGAGTGGAAGCTGTTGTGAGAACTAGGCATATTTCAGACAGAGCAGAACAAAAAATAATAATAATAATAAAAAAAATTTAAATGTACGCAATAGAGAACCACAGATAAACTGTAGCATATTTTGCTGCCTTATAAAGGTGGCAGCATGCCCTTCAGAGGTCACACACGGATGCACTGAGGTCAGACATAAACCTGGCCAGAAAGAAAAGAGTCCTTTGGTATTTTGTTTCAGTTCTGTAGCAGAACTGAAAGCATAAAATATTGTGGCTACTTGCTCCCTCAGATGCCTGAAACTGCATCTGGAATTCTAAATATCAGCTTCTCAGTCCTGTCAGAGCTCTTCTTCAGCGCCAGGATATATAGGAGGTGCTGCCAGGTCAGAATCAGGCTCTTACTTTTTCTGTTACACAATGGTAGCTAAACAGTCTGACTGATGTTGACAGTTGCTGGGTCAGTGATTTGCAAAGCAGATATTGCTCCCTATAACTGAGCTTTGAACAGACTTCTTCACTATGCTGTGTTCATCAAGGGTGCACACTCTGCTTGAGTGGTTCACATGAATATGGTAATTGGAGAGAACATTTGTAGCTCATTAAGAATGTTTTGATGATCAAGGAAGAAGGATGGCAAGCTCCATGATGACATCTACACCTGTAGAGTAATCAATTTATAAATAAAATATTTATTTACGGAAGTGTCATTCTGCTGGTTCATTCATGAAATGATGAAGAAAAAGAAGAAAAGAGCTTATCAAAACAGGATGTGGATTTGGCTTAATGAAATAAAGACGGGAGCTAAGGAAATAAGGGATGGTTTTGTACTAATTCCCTTTTGCAGAAAGGTAACCATCATCTTCTATAATGTCAGTACACAGTATCAGTGTACCTTTGTGCCTGAATTCTTTTTTATGAGTTTCATTGCATTGTCAATCTGAGATTTTAGAAGTTATGCTTCAATTTTTCTGATCTTTTTTTTTTTTCTCCATTTCATTAATACCCGTACATGGAAGAGATATAAGGAACATAACACTAAACATAAAAATCAGCTAATCTAATCAGCTAATCATCTAGTTTGCCTTTCTGTGCAGAAAAGAAAGGCACACTTAGAGGATGGCAGCTTCCCCTTTGAGAAAGGAGTTTCAGACCCCTCTGCATAATCCTCCTCTGATGGTATTACTGGTTACAAAGAATCTAAATGAGCAGTTCAAGCTAGAGACCTGTCTTACGGCAGAGTGGCAGTAACAGCTCTGGGCATTAGAAACAGTGTGAAAACACACCACTACTCCTGTTAGAATTTGAACAACTAAATTAAAGACAAATTCAGGTCTTTGAAAAGGAGAAATAAGAAATATATACCTGACATGATAAGAACTCTCTCTCATCAGGTTAATAATTCACTTTGTGCTGAAGAAGTAGGTCAGTATATGCATCTGCTTAGAAGCTTCCATTCAGTGAACTTCATCAACAAGCTAAAAATTCTCTCTTAGTAACTCCTCAATTTATAGAGGATGTAGGGGGTGAAAAAGAGGACTCAAAATGGACTGGAAATGGGCAGGATTTTAGCCATGTGTTGTTGCTGTATGGAAGGAGGAAAAGATCTTTAAGGAAGTAGTAGGACTTGGATCATTTACAGAATAAAAGGGTAATGGTGAGAACAAATTATAAGCCAAAAGAAAAATGGAAAAACAAACTAAAAGTAAGAAATACTTAGAAAAGAGTGAAAACAGAAGATAAAAAAGGCGTGAAATAGGAGTAAAAGGGACAAAACCAAGATTCAAGGGACATATGAAGAGAAATTAATTGTATGTAGATAGCTGATAAAGAGGAGAAACTGATTGCCCATGTCTTTCCTGGAAAGTGGAAAGTCACTAGAAGAAGGAAAGCTGTCCTTTGCTGTACTGAGCTAGCAAGCAACTAGGAAAAATTTGCAAAATTCTTTGGAGGTCAAATTGTTTTGCTTAAATTTATGCACATAATTCCTTCAGAGTTTCTATAAAAACTGCCTGTGTATAGCAAAAAGTAGAATTCTACATTTGTATATTAAGGAATAAATAAGAGTTAAACATTAACAATAAATGGCCATAACACGTAAGTTGATTACATGTAAGCACATACGCATACATAGAGAAGACAAATCATTAGATTTTTACACTTGGATGGGTTAAGACAATAAATGTGCTTTCCCTTTAATTTAAATCTTTTGTGAGTCCAGTTACTTTCTTTCCTAATATGAATGATCTTATCTTCTGGGTCATTTATTCTTCAAGTGAGCTCATACTTTCAAGGTGAATGGTTTTCAGTTACGGAGAACAAATATATTGCTTCCAGACATGCTTTATAAATGTCTGGTATCCTGTCAGTGTTTTAAAAGCCAAGTTATAAATAAAATGGCAAAGGTTGTTTTAACTGATGAGAACAAAATGCTTCCACTTTATTATACACTTGCAAAATGTAAAGGCGACTCAGCTTTGTAGAGAATCTATTAAGGTTCTTCATCTTTACAAAATAGTAGGAAATAAATGAAAAATGATGTCTGAAATACTTTATTTCAAAGAAAAACTACAGGAATATTTACCAAGGACTAGGTGACATTATCTAATAGTACATTATCTAAATCAATTCGTAATTGTAGAGTTGCCTTTCAGAGTGTCACGATGAATGAAGCTTATGACAGAAGTTACTGCTTATCATCAAACAAGAAACTGTTTTCCACAGATATAATAAAGTTGTTGTCTCATTTTTGTCTTAAACAGAAATAAAGTCAACTTAAACCATTTTGCTTTATACCGAGTGGTAAATCATGCTAAATGATCACTTCAAGAAGTGATAACTCCTTGATGTTGAGAGAAGAAAAATGAAACCGGAGGATGAGTTTGGAACAAAGAACTGTAGGAACCTAAGCTCATTTTAAACCCCATTAGCTTTTGTTACAAGTGTCAGTACATTTCTTTATTCCTACCTTTGTTGAGCAAAAATTCATAATAGCCTGTATTTATGGAAATGAAAGACAAACTTATGTATGTATACACACATATACACAGAAATAGTGCTAAGGAAAATATGTTTTTTTCCAGGGATTTCTTTTTTTTTGGAAAAATACAAAACTGTTGAATCTGAAACTTTGGGATTGAAGTACCAATAATGTGTCTGTTAAAAAACAACTTCAAGATGAGAATGTTGGAGTTGAAAGGACTACTTAGCCAAAATAGCTACCAAGAAATTTACCCAGGTTGACAAAGAGATTCAGGGCTCTTTCTTGTTGAAGACAAACCACAGAATTAATTTTTCTGTGTATTAACAGTGAGACTCACTTCTTTGGGGTTCTTCCATAACCAACAGAGAGACACAAGTATTTCTAAGGCATATTTATCCAATTTATGTTAGGTGTCTTTGTAGTGTGTGTGTGTGTGGGGGGGGAATGACAAAAAAAATCAAAACCCTGTAAAACAACAAAAAAATGACACCCAAGAAAAATTGTTGTCAGTTTGTTTTGTAAGTCTAAAGGTATGAAGAAATTAGTTCTTCTACTGAACTTAGCTAAATTTAGGCATAAGAATAAGCATCCATACCTATTTAAATGCATTCCAGTTCACACCCTGAAGCCTAACTAGTTCAATATTCTTTCTTTGTTAAAACAGAGTTTGTTTTAATGTAATTTCTTGAAAATAATTTTCAGATTCTCCAAAACCAGATCTAATTATACCAAACAATGTGTCTTCAAGAAGAAATATAGAAAACATAGAACAACATACAGTGCTTTACAGTTTGTTATTTCTTTTTAATGGTCTACAACAACTGTTATTACTACGATTTGAATCTGTGTTAGGACATGGTGGGACATATCAGAAAAAAAATCAGGAATCCTGTGAGTTCAAAGTATATAAAGTTGGTGAACATATGAAATATTTTCTATGGGATTAACTGTTAACAACAAATATTCTATCTCAACAAAACAAACAAAGACATTTTGGAAAAGGAGTACAGTGAGGGAACAGTGAACTAACTATTCAAACAAGAGGAACAGAAAAAGACTACTAGGCCCAGTCTGACTGCAGCAAATAAGATTATTAGTATGCTATTAATAATATGTATGATATAATCTTGCTTCCAAAATCTGAAACCTTATCTTGACTGACCAAAATAATCCATTAAGAAAGGACTACGTAATATTTATTGGAAATTAATTGCATATTTACCTTCATCTAAGATTTATAATTACTGTATAGAAGGACTCTGAATTGTGTATATTTGCATTTTACTCATCCACATTTCCAGACAATTTCATGCAGTGTTCAATGGCTGATAAAGAAATGTTCGTTATTAAAAGCACTGCTTTTTACTCATATGCTGAATGAGACAAAAGAAAAGTGAGGCATGTTTCTCACATCATAAATCTTCTATTATATTCTCACTCATTATAGAATTGCTGTTTTCCTTTTAGTACATGTGATAAACTGGTAATTATT
>JANZLQ010000008.1:12820966-12844759 GCA_026212715.1 Elanus axillaris
TCTTCTCATACTGAACTCAAAACACAGCACTGTACCAGCTACTAGGAAGACACTTAACTCTGTCCCAGCTGAAACCACCAGGACATTTCTTTAGAAAACACTCTCAGACACAACCTGGGCACACTCTTACAAGGAGGGTGGGTGGTTGTTTTTATGTTTGTTTGTTTTCATTTTCATGATCACTTGCATGAATAATTTTGGTCTTATTTTTGTTTCAAGCAGCCATGTTAATTCTTTAATTCTATCCCTTAATAATAAAAGCTAGCATTTTCAAAGTTATATCTTAGTTTATGGAAAACACTTTATGCTTGGCCTTTTTTTCTACTTAAACATTTCAAATTGAATAGACAGAAGAAATCCAGAGAATTAACAATGCAATTCCCAGGATCTAATGGTTAGTTGAATTACTATACATCTATGAAAACTGGAGAAAATACGCACTGCAACAGATATAACCTGATCAAAATAATCTGCCTAGCACAGTCTATAAATTTTCAATGTTTTTATTTAAACTATTTAAAGTCATGAACACCTGCTGACCAGAACATGTTATCTGCTTGACATCCCATAACTTTCAGCTCAGAAGAATAACATTAATTAGACTGGTTAATTTTATGTAATGAGTTTAAATCTTTTGCTCTGTTTTAAGAAACAGTGACACATTTGAAAATAATGTTTGCACAAAGAAAATGGCCTAAAAAGTATTATTTAATTACTGCACATTTCCTTCTAGAATCAACTTTGTTGTCTGTAGAATTACTGGACAAACTAAGAAGCAACTTAGTCAAAAGGTTGCAGAAAGATTGTACAGAAACAGTGGAAATAAACACTTGATAAAAATAAAAAAAAGCAAACACTGAGGGACATACCTGCCTGGTATACTATAAAAAGACTGTATCAGTCATACCTCTAAATGTTCATCATTCATTTCTGTGGCAAGTATGAGAAAGTAATGTGTATTACTCATTTAGATTTTATGATTCTGAGTTTGTGGTAATATTGATTCACATCCTTCAGTACCCCATGCTGCATTATTATTATTGTACTATTAACATTTGCATCCAAGAGACAGATCTGTGCTTTAATTTTCAGCACTTTCTGCAAGCAAAATTCTATTCTATCTGTACTTCATTGATATTTTTTTGCCCCAAAAGGTGCTCACTGGTTATTTTATTCAGACTACCATAAACTATGATCATGAAGTAACTTTTCAGAGCAACAGGATAATGAAAAATACCACGATCAGCTATAATTTTACCAATATAAGTATGCTACTTTTTGGAAAGCCTTCCATTTCCATCCCATATAGTTCACTGACCTCCTTGGAATACTGTCCTAGGTCATTTGTTTCACAGGTAAGTGGACAAGAGAACTATAAAAAAATTCTCCCATAATAAAACTTAACTTGGTTAATTTGATATGGTACTGATTTTTGTTACTAAATTTAGTGTTATACATTAGAAGTGGTTTATTTTTCTCTCAAAAATAAAATTAGGTCCAGGAATAATTATTAGGTAATCCAGAAATAAATATAAATGCACTTAATCAGAATTTCAGACCCATGGAAGGCAGTGTGAAAGTCCTCACTTTATTGTCTTGTAAACCTACAAACTGTGCTCAGTCAGCTCACTTCGGAACTTCAATCTGTAGAAAACATTAAGTATTCACTTAGGGGAGAATTCTGTGGCTTTCCAAATTTTAAATGATAGTTCTGTCAACAGATTATGAATAGATTATTCCTCTTATAGTGCAATTCCTTCAGGACATAGCTGTATCTTTGTCTGCATGCATATGGTAGGTAAGTAGATACACTACTGAAAATATCTTTCATTGGAATTAAATTACCCTGTGGATGAGTACTAACTATCTAAAAAAGAGATCCAGATAAAACCAAGCTTCACTGGGAGGAGAGGTGAAGTTTTATGGGGTTTGTTTTGGGTTTTTTGGTGGTGATGGTGAAAACATAGGAAGCAAAGAAGAAAAACTGGTTCTGTCTTTGAAAACATCTTGCCTGAACATCACTTGCAAACATGAGCCCAAAGCCTTTTCTTCATCTTTGTCTGCTTATACAAAATGTCCTTTGGATGCAGATTTCTTACTGTGATTTATAGTCTTTTTAATTATAATTTTATTTTACTTTAAATTATAATTCTGCAAGCACTAACATTGCAGGGCAATTCAGAACTCTATTTGAGTTCATTGATACAGGGCAGAATAGGAGAGAAGGTAAGAGATTGAAAGGTGCAAGAGGCTGATGTTTCCTAGAAAGATACCAGTTCCTTGAACATGTACTTAAAGTTTTCCTTTAAATACTTCTTTTGATTTTACCTACCTAAACCTGGTACTGTGTTTAAGGATTTGTAAGAATAAATCCAAAAGAAAGAAAGAAAAATAGAAACCAGTCTGCCTAATTTCAGAGTATGTAGCAGAGAATTTTAATTCAAGTTACTTTTGGAAGAGAAAATGGGGAATTTTGTTTATTTAGTTGTTTAATTTGTTTTGGAGGAGGGAAGTTATGGAGGAGGCAGCAAAGTCAGCTGCTGGATTTGTCACTTGAATAACTGTTCTTTAATTCATGTTAAAAACATCCTATATGCAATACAGATGCCTCTTTCTGTACATTGGAAATAGCAGTAAATTAAATACTCCCTATTATTAGGAGCCACTCTTGGTTTGTATCAACAGGATCTAGCTGCACAGCTGCAGTCTATCTGTGGTAATGGACCCTGCATTAAAAAGAATGTGTAGTACATACTTCAGATCTATTGTAAAAGCAGCTGCTTCTAAGTGAAAAATGAGGATAAAACATGATAAAAAAAGACAGCTAAACTACAGAAACATTAACTGCCTTGTTTCTCTTAAAGAAACTTTAAATTTAATCCACATTCAGTTACTGAGCTAAATCACCATGTTTTAAAAATACACTGTGATGCCCTAAGTGGAAAACATTTCATATCAAAAGCTTAATACATGAGTCCGCAAGGTTTGGGTTACAGATGAATTACACCTGAAATATTTTAGTCAGCTGCTAGGATTTAAAACCAGCATTTTAATAAATTGATGTATGATCCTTTCTAACTACTGCTTTCCACAGTGCATTAAAAAGCTGAATAAAAGCTCTAAATAGCATATTTTCTTTTCTTTTCCCGTTTTTTTAAAGCATACTACATACTGCTTTCACCGATCTGTCTTTAAATTCACCAATGAAGGTATAAAATGCACTAAATTTGTCCTTACTATAAAAGCTAGTTTGTTGTGCATTGGTTATTTTAGACCAATATACTCTTCCTAGATGTTATACTGAGGTTATAAGTTCTTCCCTTTGCAGCTAAGTCAAAAATACCCTCATTTACCATTGACTGAGAGTCTGTGTATCAACAAGATCAAGTTATGAAATACCTTGCTATTAGACGTTGTGAAATAATAGACCAAATGAAACATCGCCCTGTGCTGCACCTTGCAGTTTTTCAGATCCATGTGCAGGAAGCTCCCAAAAGCTGCTTTAGAGGAACTGAGATATGAACAGAAGACAAGAGGACAGAGGGAGAGAGCAGCACAGGAGTGAAAAGGGGAATGGTGTAAACATTTCTGAGAAAAGAAGAGATAAGGTAGCTGGGGGAGGTACGAGAAGTACCCACTGGAGTGGGTGTGGTTAGGACTCTGCAGGTGCAGAGAAACCCATCTTATACACTGAAGGTCAGGAAGGCATGGCAAATTTTTCAAGGACTCATATGGAAAAAATGATAAAGGGTAAAAAGTGGTTGTGGTAATGGCACTTTGGAATGAGCAGGAGTGAGGGCTTCCCAGTAGTGAGAGGGTAACTGTAGAGCCCAGGACCGAGATTAATAAAGTGGAAGCAAAGATCAGTTGTGAGGTTGGAAAGATTTTAAGAACAGAGAGGTTTGATGGGCTCCTGAGCAGATGAGGAAGAGGTAGGGTATGGGCTAGTAAAAGACCAGAAAGACATAGCAAGTCAGAGCATCTCAGAAGTTAAAAGAACAAGGAAATGGTGAGGATCAGAACTTTTCGCTAAATCTGCACTAGGGATTCTGAATACACTATTTTAGCTCAGGAAAGAAGACACTTGTAGACTGTGATTCATCTCTTGCCAATGATGATTCAGTTGCCTGTACATGCCACATAGACATCTACTGCTAGTTGAGACATGATGAACAATCTGAGGTACCCTTTCAGACCAGCAGTGATGGCACAGGAGGACAGACTCACACAAGCCCTTTTGAACTGTCGGCTACAGACCGCATGGCATGGCACTGGATACCTCACAAAGCAGCAGATGGGTATGCATGAGTGGTTTAATCAGATCCAGATACTTACTTTTGGTAAGCATGACCATCTGACACCAGCAGAAGTTGTCCACATGTTGTCAGATGTTTAGAAACCTCAATTACACTCCAGTAGTCTGTTTTGTCCACTATTAATAAAGGGTTCTTAGGGTAATAGCTCAGAGTTCTACATTATAGATAGCTAAAGTTGGTGACATAAATCCTACTGCTGTATCATGCTGCAAGGCAAAGCCTTGCAACTCTCATTGCTGCCCACATGCATAGAAGGCATTAAATTAATATATCAGTTCTTGTCCTTGCTTCCAGGCATAGTTCTATACAGCCAGTGAAAAGTCCATCTTTTTAAACAAGTTATGCTTCATCATTTGTAATTTTCCTTTTTTTTTTTATGTTAGAAGTGGGGGTTTTGACCATGAAAAATATTTTAACTCTCATAATACAGAGTCTGGCCCTCATATAAAACTTCCATTTATTTCATCTAAACATTTAAACACTCAGTTAGCTTTCAGCATGTGTCTGAATCCTCTACTGCCAATAAAACATACCCTGTAAAATAAGTGAATAATTCACTAAAATGGAACAAAGAAGCTCTTTCTAATTCCCACCAAAAGGGAAGTAAAATTTCCAATTAAATCCTCCTTAGTGGAATATTTGCATACCTTCAGGAACACAAGCATAAAAGCACTTTAATGTGTGTAATTCTACTTCATTCCCTCAGATATCTTGCCTGAGAAAATGCCTGGCATATGGTTCAAAATGTAATTTTCTTCCCAACTCTTTAAAGATAAACATTGTCCATACGTACCAGTCACGTGGTTACACATACAGAGCTGGCATGTTTTATTCATCTTTGCTAATGCACAAGTGATATGTTTTAGCTTTTTATGTACAAGTTGTTAACCCATCAAACCCAAAGCATGCCAAAGAGGACAGTAGACCAAGTAGCAGTTTTTTCATCAAACCCAAAATTTGGTTCTAAAACACTTCCAGTGCTAAATGTTAGGAAATTCTTCCTAACCCACAGAACAAATAGTGTAGAGTGACTTTTTTTTTTGCAGTGTTAGACCTAGTTCCTGCAGAGCAAAGTGGATATGTTCACACTACATAGAACCTGACTTCAGATGTCTTCCAAACTTCATGGAAGTTCATGTGCCAGTGGCCCAAAAGTATGTATAGCATACATATTGCTGTATGGGTGAGTGAGTGAGCATATGGAAAAATGTGAGGGTATGCAGCGCACGGGCATAATGTAGAGCATGGAAAAACATACCACAATAGTATTATTTGTACCCCCTCATAGGTAGTTGTCTCCAGAATAAGGTGTCTTTAGGACTATATGCTTTTCTGAACCTTGATCCTGTGTTTTGCTTTGAAGCAACTTACTGGGGGTCCTCCAAAACAGAGCCACAGAACAAACTAACAATTAAACAGCATAGATGATCATGGACCTAATGTTCAAATTAGCTCCATACACCTATTATTTTAGCACCATAAGGAATATGGTGCTAAAGGAATCTGAAATGTTATCTCATCTATCTGCCTGGTCTGAATTTTTTATCTGATAGAGACATGTTCTACCATCCAGACTAGGCCCATACAACATTAAACACTTAACTGAAAGAAGCCAATTGAAAAGGAGAAGAATCCTTTGGGAGTAAATAATCTCACCTCAGACATAAATTACCTTCTAGAACAGCCTCTTGCACTCAGACATATACAAAAGAATGACAGGCTTATACTTTAGAATCAGGTCCTCATTTTAAAACTTATGTGCCTTACTTTAGACTAAAAGACATTTGTGTGCGTATGTATAGATACACAATTACGTATGTGCGTTATGCACAGAAGTGTGTATATGTACACAAAGCATCTTTACAGAGAGAGATTTATACACATAAAGGGTCTTTTAGTCTAAATATATCTGCTTGCATACATATATGTAATTAATATACACACATCTGTATCTGTATCTATATCCGTATCTGTATCTGTATCCAGTGTTCATTTCTTCTGGGCATTTTTTTTTTTTTTCTCATTTCACAACATAATCTTTTAGATTTACATAACTGTTCTGTATTTTCTTTCCCTATCATCTACGCAGTATCAGTCACATTGCAAGAGACACTGAACATTAAATCTCTAATTAATTAATTTATGTACAAATATGATCTTTTCCCACAAAACCTCTTGAGTTAGAAATATTCAGTTCAGATCACGCTTTCTAGTAATTATTCATATTTTCAATTCATTTGTGAATACTTTATCCAAGCTTGTTGCCTTTTTTAAAGCTGTGGAAAATTAGAGGTTTCTAAGCTTTAATAGCAGAAGCACAGGCAAGCAGGAGTCAGACATGTGCTCTAATGCCCGTATTCACATATGCTCCAAGAAGCAGAATATATTCTAAGACAAAATGGCAATGGACAAAGCTGAGAATGTATCTGAGGGTCTCAGAAAGTATTTCACAGATTAAACAGTCCTGAGAAGCCAGAGAAGTGTAAGAATACATTTTGTTGCAAGAACTGAAAAAAATATAAATATAAGAAGGGATATAAATATTGGATGGGTACTGAAAAAATGTCAGTTTACTCTCTGGAAAGTAAGTTCTTTATGAAAATTAAGGAAAAATGATGACAGAGTACAACGAACTGTGTTTTTTAAACTCTGCAGCTGCTTTTACCTTTTTATTTTCCTGCTTAGAAAATTAAGATAAGATTCCTCTACTAAAATTTGCATTTTAAGAAGTTATTCATATGGCAACTAGCCACTTCAGGCTATTTTTATAGTCAGAGAGGAATAAGATTCTAAAGCAGGCCATTAAGACAAACTAATATTTTTGCAGGTGCATATTTGTCTGTATTGACTATAAAGAAAGCCTAAAATAGCTACTTCTAATTTGCATATCTAGCTGCTTTTATTTCTAGTTCAGCCTTCTGATCAGCCATTGGTGAATGTAAATACTAGGAAATACAGGAATAAAAAAGAATGGGATTAGACAAAGGTGATGGTGGGGGAAAGCTTTGTGGAAACAAACAGAGTAGAGAAATAGAAAGACCTGGTGGTATACAGGGGAAGGAGGTTGCTATAAGGACATGACAAAAGAAATACTATGTCCGTATTTTCTTTGCTTTCTTTTTGTATGTTACTCTCTGTCATCTCTCTCATACTGGTATTTTTTACCAGTGTTTATATGGAAAGGTGACAAGAAGGTGAAATGTTTCCATAGTGTTCAATAAGACTCAAAGCGTTCGCATCTTTCAGAAGGTGTCAAAGTCAGCAAGTTCACTATTTGGGGGAAAAGATCTGAAACATACTTTCACAAAAATCTTCAACAGCACTTGGATTTTTGTTCAGTTTTTTTTATAGACACTTCTAAAATTCAACTGCACTGTAGCTATCTATAACTTATCCTAAAAATGCCTGAATTTCTATAATCATTAACTCAGCAGTAGTAATGTCTCAGAGAGATGTAAGAGACATTAGTTTTTGGCAAACTAACAAAACCTACCGTATTTTACATTATAAAAAAAATGTAAGTTCAGAAACTTAAAAAAGTATTTACCTTTTTACATCAGGTAAATAAAGAAAAGCTAATCTTGAAAAATCTACAGCTTCCAGGTGCAGAGACTCTTCAACGTGCCACTTCTTTCTTCTATTTCACATGAATTATAGAAGGCACTAGAAATACCTGTTATAGGGAGAGACCAATTTAACCAATTCTACAGAACCATAATGAGATTTTCTGCCCCAAAATAACTTAAATTCTACCTTAGACAAGATGTATGAAGTATCTATACCAATGAAACAGAAAGAGAAAATGAAAGAAGAAAAATACATCCTTGATCTATCTATCTTTCAGTAGCAAGTGACTTAATTCTAAGCAAACTGAAAAAAGAGACTCAGAATAACTGTTTGGAGCTCTTCTCCCCTCTTTTCTCCACTGGACACTGATTTAGCTTCCATGAAAATATCATTAAAATAATGAGTGAAATTATCAGTCACTGAAATTATCTTTCTGGAGACGATGTTGTGACCATATTTTGTAAAAATCACAGTATCGTTATACAACCCAATTATCCTGTCACTGTTTTCACCTGTGCTAGTTCAGTTCTTCTTTTGTCAGGACTTGAATCATACTCTCTCCTGTTTAGGAATTTACCTCTGTGTGCTCAGTGTCAGCACCTTGGCATAGCACAGGTGCCTAATTTGGTTTAGACTGCTGCGAAGAAACGATCAGAAGCAGCCTCACAAGCGTCCTTCCCCCTCATCCCCTAGTTCCTTTCTCTTGCAAGTACATTTAAGCTCAGGCCTTCACTTTTGGTCCTTGACTTAGCTAAGCTGCAGGCATGTTTAGGCATGTCTGTGTGTCTCAGTTTAAAAAGGTTCTCCATAAATTCTCCCCATTGTCCATGGAGATGATGGAAAGTGAACATGATCCCAGAATCCATGCCTTATGTATTGGATTTTTCAAAAAAATTGATCTTTTTTCCATTCCTAGAAAATTCATCAAAATTTAGGCCATTTGCTTACTAAGCAGTTCACTTAATAACCTAAATGATTTTATCTGAGTGATTCCAAATGTTCCTTTGTCTGTCATCCAATTCAAACATGAATAAAAGAATTTTAAACAGTATGTCCTGTTTGATGACAAAATTCTGTGTATGTTAGCATATGCAAACCAGACAAAAATAACAGAAATTTGCTGCTGTAGCTAAGATAGATTAATTTTAGAAGTATACGAGTATCTACAGTTAGGTCCTGAGCTAGTCTCTTAAGGTTCAGGGAGGGAAGAATAGATTGAATGAAGTGTTTCACCTGACTTATTTTAGGTATCTACTTTTTCTTCCCTGTGTATAAAAGGAGTCCAGTGTGAATAACTCAAAAATAGACATCAAAACTCAATTCAATAGCCTAAGTATGGTACTCGCCAAGTGAGGTGCCAGGTGGTATCTGACTTGATCTTTAGCTACCATTCCAGAAAGAATTGTCTCCCATGTGTCTTGTGTTGTGTTTGTCATTCCCATGTGGATGCTCAGGTTATTGAGGACAATACAAATATCCCCTTATGTTTACATTTAGCAAGTCAATCTGGCTTATGACGTCTAATTTCCCATTATAGAAAATGGAATTCTAGTGCTCAGTTTAGTTGTCCACAAGGTGTCTGGTGCCATAAGAGATGCCGCAGGTTTCCCTCAACCTGCCATTTGTCAACAAGACACAGGTTTGCCATTGTTCATATATTGCATCTGCCACCATTATGCCTGCCTTAGATTCACTAAGGCATCTCAAACAGTTGCAAAACTTCTGCTTAGGCAGCTCCTTAGCCATATCTTTTGGGAGCTTCAATCCCAAATTAAGATGCAGATTATTGCATTTAGATACTCAAATTAGTGTGTGTGTGATCTGGACATGAACACTACCCCTAATGTAAGACAGAATTGATCTTGCCTTCATGCCTACCTAGAATATCAGGTATGGCATTTATTGTGTAGACGTTTCCTAATCTTTTCTTCACTCATCTTCCCTTCCTTCCAAATCATGTGATACTGGTGGGAACAGAAATTTAGTTCAGTAAAAAAAGAATTTTATTCTCTCATGCCTATATTTCTTTTATGTTACTAAAAGAATATGTTTACTTAATACAGTTCCTTGATCAAGTCAGAGAACAACTCTAAGCTTCACTGAATCTCAAGAATTCCTCAGAGCCAAATTATCATATGTAAACTAGAAGTGTTCATTATTCCTGACAAAGGAATCTATTAAGGGCTGTATAACAGTAAGAAAACTACAGCAGTAAATAGGAAGAAAAAAGCAATAGTTTATGCTAAAATATGGAAAAATATCCTGAACAGTATGCAAACAGGAATAGCATACCATTATAACAGAAAGGCAGAACACCTGAGTCTGTCTTATTTTGAAATGTTAGTAAACAGAAAAAGAGGGAGAAGTTATTACCTCATGATGGACAGAAATAGACAAGTAGCTTCAGAAGTTGGATAAGCTTCAAAATGATAGTCCAAAGTGCCATGATGTGCTTCTCTTGAATTAAGCAGAGATAACAAAAAGCATTTATGACTTGCTGTCCAACAAAATGTCTAGCAGAAATGAAAGGACTTTTAAGAAAGCACAGAAATTTGCAGTGGTAACTGCTGTCCTGAAAAAGAGTGTAATAGATGAAGCATTTATAGAATCTGCTATTGGATGGCTGAGATTTCCATGTTAAAAGATATGAGGTGTTACTAGATGAACATTAATCTTGAAATTGTGATTTCAAAATATTATTAGTAAGAAAATACCACTTTAACACATGCAGAGGAGAGGCTTTTAGCACATTTTTACCCTTTATAGACTGTAAATTTGAAAATGGTGAAAACAAGCTCCTGAGATGTCATAGATATCCCAAAGTGTAAACACTTTAATGAGATGCCATGTTCATACAATGCTCTTCTTTTTGGAGAACTGTAACCCAAAGATAGCAGAAAAGAAACAACAACTGTTGTAAAAGCAAAACCTCTTTGATTCAGAGCATAAAATATCAAGTATTTAAAATACTGTTTGTTTGTTGGGTTTCTTTCATTGTGTTTTGTGGTTTTGATTTGGTTACAAAATTCTTAGGGTACCTCATCTACACACAAAACTGGTATCTGTGAGTTCAAGAGATTTAACATAAATTTTGAAAATCTATCTATAAATCTACTTAATATTTTTCTCATCTATTCAAAAATATACTATGATTATTTTAAAGTCCCAGGTAGTTTCTTTTTTTTTTTTTTTAATATTTATTATGTTTCTTTAAAAAAAAAAGCCTCTAAATACCCTAGGTTTCCTTATATTCAACAGTGTCTTAAGTTCTCTGTCAAATTCTTTGAGAGGCCAATTTCTGTAATGAGTTCTCTTGCACAATAAATAAATAAATGAAGTAATCTTTACGCATGATAAGAATGTACTTAATCCTTGCCGACTAAAAATTAGTTGACCAGTTCAAACTGGTAGTCTTCATTCCTTCTCTATATAACGTGGAGCGAAAGAGGCATATAGAGAGTGTGATTCATTCAATCCTAAAATTGGTTTCTACTGCATAAATTTTACTGCCTTTTAAAGGTGTCACTCTGATCAAAAAGCTTATTTCCACAGTTAGTTTAGACTAAACAGGTACTTTTAGATGGTTAAATTAAGATGAGAGTAATCCCCCACTGCACTAAAGTGGTCTGAATTCATCCTAGCTAAGTTACTATAATAAGCAGGATAAGTTCAAATCATGTTACATAAAACAAGCAATTAATTTGTAGTTAAATTTTAATGCATTAATCCCTTTAAAGGAAGTGTCAAATTTCCTCATATACAAATGGGCATACAGGTACTTTTGAAGGGGGGGTGTGACTTTACAATTTTTTAGTTTTATTATTAGATCTTCAAAAGCATCTACTTTACTGCACTGAGGACTTAATTCAGTTGCCAACACACTGAAGATGCTGCATGGCACACTGACCTTAACCTGTGCTAGAGGAGTACTGACATCTCTTACAAGTCCTGGGTATCTAACAGATCCACCAAGATGAGTTAAATTCGCTTAGGATGGATGCTGGGTGTCTAAAATTAAGCACAAATTCGATACTTGAATAAGCTGAACTGAATCTCCTTCTGCATTATTACACCCTCTCTCTCTACTATATGAATATATTCTCTTCCTGCCGCCCAACAAAATGAGCCCATGGGTAAGGAGAACCAAAATCTTAGATGATAGTATTTTCTCACTAGTTTTCTGATAATGTATCTCACTTGCAATTCTTACCTCCTTTCCCTCCCCAATGTTTCTTGGTGGTTAATGTACATATACTGAGATAGATTTATAGGTTGTAAATCCAGAGAGAACTAATAGGAATGGCATTTAGTTTTATGAGGCTACCACAAACTGTGGAATTATACTAGTTTATTCCTGTATCAACTTCTATCTTAGATTGACGTGTCATTTAGAGTCCAGGTTTATGAACATGCTAGTGAAACTGTTCCATGTATCTGCAGCTGCAAAAAAATGTAGAATTCCTAAATTTATCATTTAGAAGCCATTTCTAAATATATGAAGGACAAAAGGGTGATTGGGATGTGCCAACATGGACTTACCAAGGGAAAATGTCTGATCAAACTCAACTGTTTTCTGTGGTAAAGTGACTGATGCTGCGGATCAGGGCAGGACAGCATATGTACATTTTGACTTTATCAAGGCCTTTGGCACAGTCTCCAATAGTCTTCTTATGAGCAAAGTGGTGGAAAATAAGTGGGTAATAATGTGAGTGGAATATTCCTGGGGGTCCTATGCTGAAAGACTTATGATGTGGTGCAAAGTCTAGCTTTACACTAGCAATTAATAAGACTAATGACTAGGAAGACTAGTAATTAGTGGAGTTCCTCAGGATTCAGTAGTGTAACTAGTATTATCTAATGTCTTCACTAACAAACTGGGTAATGGGACAGAGTGGACTCTTAGCAACTTTGCATATGACAGCAAGCTGGCAGGGGGACAGCTCAGTATTGTAGAAGGCAGGGCTGTTATTCAGAGAGCTGGACAGGATGAAGGAATGGACAAACATAAATTTCATTAAGTTCAACACAGACAATGCAAAGTTCTGCCTCTAATACAGGCTGGCAGCTCACCAGCTCAAAAGCAGCGTTGTGGAGAAGGACCTAGGGATCCTGGTGGACAACAAGTTGAGCCAGCAATGTTCTCTTGCATCAAGGAAGGCCAACAGCTTCCTTGGATGTATTAGGAAGAGAGTTGCCAGCAGATCAAGGGAAGTGATATTTTCCCTCTACCCAGCACTGGTGAGGCCACATCTGGAGTACTGTGTCCAATTCTGGACTCCCCAGCACAAGGAGTATATTGACAACAAGATAGTCAGGAGCTGGAGAACAAGACATATGAGGAAAGGCCTGAGTGAGATGGGTTAATTCAGCCAAGAGAAAGCTTAGGGGACACCTTACAGCTGTTTACAATTACCTGATTGGAGTATACCGAGAAGATGGAGCTAGACTCTTCTTAGAAGTGCATAGTGACAACAACACTAGTTAGAGTATGGGAAATACCAATTAGGTACGAGGAAACAATTGTTTACCATGAGGGTGGTCAAACAGGGGAAGAGATTGCCCAGAGAGGTTGTGAAATCTCATCCTTGGAGGTGTTCAAGACTCAGATGGACACAGCAATGTGTAGCTTGATCTTATTGCAACTGTTTTGAGGAGGCATTGAAATAGATGACCTGTGGGGATCCCTTCCTGTGTGAATTATGATACTGTAATTCTATGACTGTATTCTATGTTATGCTGAAGAGTTGTCACTGTGAGAGACTGGACAGAGTTAATGCCTCAAACAACCCATCATGATAGACAGAGACCAGGGTCTGGCTTTTGTAGTTAAAGTAAGGAACAGGTGTTGCTTGCTAGGCTGCATAGGAATATCATGTGAGGGACTGAAAGAGTTAATGTCTCAAACATCATGGTGGGCAAGCCCTGTATAACAATGATGAACTACAGGTGAGAAGCTGGTCAGTAACAGGAAGAAGAGGGTGTGTGGTGCTGAAGGATGCACAATTCCCTGTTCTGACATGCCAAGCAGGGCAGCTCACCACGTATGGCCAAAGATCAAACAAAGGCCATGCCTGCAGGGAGGGAGAAGTTACTTCCCAAATGACCCCTAAGCCCACCGAACCATATCCTGAAGGTTTTGAAACTGACCAAGTCTGGGACTCGGGTCGGATCCAGCCGCCCCCGGGCTCATCCCTGAGAGGGAGCCTGGAAAGCAAGGGGGTCCGCTCTGAACCTCCTGACCCAATGGGAGGGATCACCTGATTTTGTTCCCTGAATTGATATATATGGTTTACTGAGGTAGTTTTGCCCCAATTCCTGCTGTGAGAAACCCCACCACCTACTGTTAATGCCTTCCAAGTTTGGGCTGCTTCTGCCATAAATGAAATGTTCAACCAATCGTTTGGTGTTATTTCACCTTAATTCAGCCCAAGGGAATTCTGAACTCACCATGACCCCTCCCTGGTCTGTCCAGCATGGCTCATGACAGTCACCTATTATTCTCTCTCCTCATTTAGGAACTTATGGTTTGTTTTCTTGACCTTCTCAATCTTCTAATTAAGTTAAATTTCATCTTGTATTGTTAGCATTTAGCACGTACAGAGTAGAAATTATTCATTTAGCTATTTTTATTCCTTTTTAATTTCTTCATATGCTTCTGAAGGGTGGATAAGCTGTTGCCACTCTGCATGGCCTTAATGAGATTGTGATCTTCTGCCTAGTAACTCCACTACATTGCAACAACAGAATTTATACACTCTGTCACTGTCTGGTTTTGCAAGAAAGGTGTACTGTGAAAATTTTTCATATTTATATATTCCTTATATTTTTTCATGTAACAGTATATAATCACTAATATGCTTAGATGTAGGAATTTTGCTTTTACTGGAGACAACATTTTGCTATAAGGAGATTTCTCATCTAAACACTACTTGAAAAAATTTGTTAGTTTCAATCTTTAATGCATTCTTGCCTATTCTCTTTAGTTATTCCCTGAAGATATGGAGGAAAATATTCTGGTATCTAATTGATTCTGGCAGCATAGGCTTTAAGAAAAATCTTAATTAACATGCTTATCACAACTACTAAATTATTTCATGGGAGATGGAACTAATCAATACAGTGATGACACCTCCCCAGAGATATATAGATCAGTTGCCTCTATAAACAAAGAGACAGGCATGGTTCCAAATCATCTAGAGTGACGACCTTGTTTAACACAGCTAATATCTTTAATCAGAAGATGGGAAGGTTTGCTTTTTTTAATTATTTGTTGTTTCCTTAATTAATTTTATGTATGTGAACAAAGCTTTGACTGCTAATGATGTGTGTGGTTGGTATAATACAAAGCAAAAATTTCACCTGTTCTTCATGCTTTCATGCTAAGCCACTGTCCGCTTCCTCATCTTGATCAGGTGTCCTGTAAGACACTTCTGCCACAAAGTGGCCTCCTTTATGATCTTGACCCTCAGACTTTCAGCCACCCTGTTGTCCATCCCACATGGGACCTTTCTACAGACATACTGCTCCTTCACACTGAAGACAAAACCCTGCACACCACCTTCCTTTCTTGTCTTTCCTGAAGAGCTTGTATTTGCCCATTGCACCAGTCCAGTTCCACCATATCTTAGTTTATTCAACAGCATTGCAATTGTGCAACAGCATGTGGCACTTGAGTTCCTCCTGCTTGATTCTCAAGGCTGCACACATTTTTGTATGTACCCTTGGGGAAGGCCTTGTTCCACCCTGTTCCTGAGGCGTCTTTTTTTCCTGTTGCCATGGATCTTCGGTTTTCCACCTGTGTCCACCGTTCCCACGTTTGACTGTGGCTTGTAATCTCTCTCTCCTTTTCTTCCTAGTTTAGGAATCTCTTCATCAAGCTGGCAAGCTTTCTGGGTCTTGTCTTTGGCTGCTTTTATCTTTCTTTGAGCTGTTGGATGTTTTCTTTTTGCCTCAGCACTCATTTCCCTGAACTAGTAAAACTGTTTGAAGAGAATAAATGGCTTATCTTTTTCCCTTTTACAGCTCTCCAGTCCTTTTGTCATTTCATTCCTAAATCAATCTCTTCAGAGAAATACGAACACTTCTCAGATAACTTCATTGTTAAGGTACCTTTGCAGAGCAGAAGTTAGTTATTCTCAGTACAGACTTGTTTATTGTCCAGTATATTTGTATTTGAATAGAGATAGTATTCATTTAGCAATCATCTATTGTGAGGTCTGTGTTACCTTTTTAGGATTTCAGCTAAGTATTAAGATAGAAAGACAGAGAAATGAGAGTATCAAATGACATTGACAGCACAGCATGTCAGTTAGGAAATGGAAATGGCAACTTGATAGGGAAACACACAGAGTCTGTAACCTCAGCCACAATTCATAAATTGTGTAGACAGATTCTTCAACTTGTCATGGATCCTTTTTTTGTCGTAAATCCATTTAAATAGTAAGAAAGAGATGTTCTGCTCCTTTCTGTTCTATTATGCAAGAGAAAAGTGATTAGAAGACTTAGCTAGATCATCAGATGATATATAAGCAACCAGTATGTCAATAGGACAATGGTGTTCATTACTCTCTGTTGGACCTTCTGAACCATCTACTATATTAGACAGACAAGAACAAAACAAGATCAGTAATATCTTTCATAATATCTTTCCTGTTTTCAAATTAAGCCATTTTTAGTCTGAACTTAAAGCATATCTACAAGCCAGTTAATATAGGTTTTAATCAATAGAAGCTGCAGTATTACAGAAATTATACTCTCAGGTAAGTCATCACAAATACTTACTTAATGTCTGGCTAATTTAAGAATGGACATGGTAGAGCCAGTGACAGATAAAACTGTGGCAGAAAATCATACACGAGCATTACACTGAGCAGGACTCAATGTTGACACAAAGAAGATTTAATTTCCTCAGATCTCTTTGATGCTCTACATTATTGGTGTAAAAACAGATACACTGTTTTTCAAAGACTGTAAAGTAATTCCACTGAAGCAAAGATTATAACAAAAAAAACAGGAAAGAAGTTTGAATTTTAGTAATTCTAAGGGGACTACACAGAAGCATGCAAACTGAGTGAGGGTATTCTATTAAAACAGGATATTCCATTAATTATAATTTTAAAAGAGGTAATTAATATTACCTTACACAGTGTCATGGTAACTAAGCCCCACACAGCTGCTCGCTCACTTCCCCCCCAGTGGGATGGGGCAGAGCATCAGAATGGTAAAAGTAGAAAACTCGTGGGTTGAGATATAGGCAGTTTAACAGGTAGAGCAAAAGCTGCATTCAAAAGCAAAGCAAAACCAGGAATTCATTCACTACTTCCCATGGGCAAGCAGGTGTTCAGCCACCTGCAGAAAAGCAGGGCTCCATCAGGCGTAATGGTTACTTGGGAAGACAAACAGCATCACTCCAAACGTTCCCCCCCTTTTCTTCTTCCCCCAGTTTTCTATTGCTGAGCATGACACCATGTGGTCTGGGCTATCCCTGTGGTCAGTTGGGATCAGCTGTCCCAGCTGTGTGTCCCCTCCCAACTCCTTGTGCCCCCCCCAGCCTGCTCGCTGGTGGGGTGGGGTGAGGATCAGAAAAGGCCTTGGCTCTGCGTAAGCCCTGATCAGCAGTGACGAAAACATCCCTCTGTTATCAACACTGTTTTCAGCATAAATCCAAAGCATAGTCCCATACTAGCTACTATGAAGAAAATTAACTCTATCCCAGCCAAAGGCAGCACAATGGCTTTAAACATAGAAGTTTCTAGCAATGTCCATACTGTTAAATACCCAGCCAAAACCAGCACACACAGTTTCTATATTTTCCAGTTAGATAATTCTAACAACTTAGACATTACAATGTTCAAAGTCAAAGTTGATTAGAGGAGAGAAGGGACAAAAAGCAGAGAGGAAGAGAGGAAGGAAGATGGGAGAAAGGAAGGATAGACTGCAGAAAATCTTCAAAAACCACTTGATGTCATAGTCTGTGTAGCTCTGGGACAAGGAGAGTGGTGCCATTGCCCACCATACCAAAGCAAGCCTGAGATACAGCTCAAACAAGACCCTAGAGGAGCAACCCTGACTGCAGCAGGGACACCAGAGCCACACAGGACAAAGCTCTTAGATCATGTCCTTGTCCTCAGACATGGGACAAGATCAGCTCTATTTTGCACCCTAATTAGGGCCATGGTCAACATGGACCCATCCTTACCATAGGTTTGAGCCAACTGGATTGCCCTTGCCTTGGCAGCTGCCTGTGAGGGTAGGTGTGTGGAAGAATTTGGACCCCTCACTGCAGGAAAGACATTGAGGTGCTGGAGCGTGTCCAGAGAAGGGCAACCAAGCTGGTGAGGGGCCTGGAGCACAAGTCTTATGATGAGCAGCTGAGGGAAGCGGGGCTGTTTAGTCTGGAGATAAGGAGGCTCGGGGGGGGCCTTATCACTCTCTACAACTACCTGACAGGAGATTGTAGTGAGGTGGGGGTCAGTCTCTTCTGTCAGGTGGTTGGAGATAAGACAAGTGGAAATGGCCTCAAGTTGCGGCAGGGGAGGTTTAGTTTGGATATTAGGAAAAGTTTCCTTACTGAGAGGGTTGCCAGACATTGAACAGGCTGCCCAGGGAAGTGGTTGAGTCACCATCCCTGGAGGTATTAAAAAAGTGTGTAGACAAGGCACTTCAGGACATGGTTTAGTAGGCATGGATGATGGTTGGACTCGATGATCTTGAAGGTCTTTTCCAACCCAAATGGTTCTATGATTCTATGAATGACTGCCCTGGTGTAGTCAGACCTCACAACCGAGAGGCATCTGGTGCCTGGTGCGGGGGCAGGTGTTAGAGCTGCTGCAAGCCGTCAACTAACCCTGGAACTTCAGTGCCACTGCTACCCCTACTGCTGTGGGAGACAGACTTTGCAGCACTGCCGCTAAAGTGAGATTATTAAAAAGCTCTGTCTGCAACTCGAGCACTAATTTTCATCTCAAAAACTGTATTAATCTGTAATAAAAGGCAATTCCAAAAGTGAAGCTTCTTGAATTACAGAAATGTGAAATATAAATAATTAACTGCATTTGTTATCAGAACTCCAAAGCATTACAGAAAATGAGAGAGAAAATTATGTTCTTCATGAGAAAATAAAGCAGAAGATATTAGAATATAAGAAATAGTTTTACTTGCTTTAAGCAGATAGTTCCAAATAAATGTTGGGGAATAAAAGCTGTATACAGGCAGCATTCTATCACCTTACTTAAAATAAATATTTTATGAATATATGTTTTCTTATTAATAAACACATAAAAGAAGAGAATTTCTGATTTTTTTTGCCATTAAATCTGTGCAAAATTAAACCTCAAATGTATTGGTACTGGAATAAATGTGGTTATGGGAGAACTATTTCCAAAGAGCAGAACACTATATAATATAAAAATAGCTGTATTAGTCCACTGAAAGACACATATACAAGTATATATTAAAAAAAAGATTACATGTCTGCTACAAATCTGTAATCCTTGAATTAAGAAAAAAAAAATTTAGAACTTCAGTTTTCATGTTCAAAATACAACAAACTGGGAAAAGTGGTCTTATTGATCTCGTGTCTGCAGAGAAAGTTTGGAATATCCCAATCAAATATCTCCTGAGGGTTCAGAAAGCTAAAGATCAGCTCTTCTCCCATCAAAAAAAGCAAACACAAAAAAAATCACACAAGTCCTTACTTTTAATCTGTTCTCTTGATTTTCAAGTCCATGAAGGTAACTGGCATAATTATAACACTAAAGGTACTTTTTAATGTGTCACGTTGAACATGTTTCAGGCAACCTACAAAACTTCTACTACTTGTTCTGAAAATACATAAATACTTTACTATAGTTAATGAAGAAAAATACAGCAATTTGTGCCTGTTTGATGTTAATATAGTTGGATCTAATTATTACTGCCATATCTTGAACTCTTCCTATCTCTGCAGCTGTCAAGAAGAACTGAGAATGAATATGAATAATGGATATAGGTTCTAACTACTTAGAAGAAAATGAACAATGATAGCTGTACAAAGAAGAACTTTGTTGTATGGCAGAAGCAATGGGAATGTCCAATGACAAAGAAAATGAAGACCCTGTGGTTTTTGACTTGTAAAGTTATACTGGTGTCAGAAATCACAAAATAAAAAGGTGTTTTAAATTGCCTTAATTACAGGAAGTTAATTTTTCCTCCTTTCCCTCATTTTACTGCCTTTTTTCTCTCTTTATAGATCCAGGATGATTTTCTTCTGCTTCCTTGCTTAGGAAGGTTGCATGCGTATGTATGTATGTGCATAGCATACCTCTAGGCCTCCTGTTCTAATCCTAAGATTACTAATTATACAAAATTCTTATCTGACAAACACACACTGAGAACATTTGTCTTTTGGATTAGCAGTGTTTTAATACTGATAAACAGAAACTCTTCCAAGAGTCATTGAATTCTGTATTTTAATTACATTTTACTTTATTGTTTGCCAGTTATGCCAGAAGGATCCTTTCTGAGGCATGAAAGCAGTTTAGGAAACAGGCTAATACCGACAGAGTTTTTAAGGGTGTGCAAAAGAAGATGCTCTGAAAGTTTTTTTGCATTTTTTTTGTTTGGTTTGTTTTTGTTTTTTTTTAATCTATAAACATGTCATTATCAATGATTAGGGGACAAGGAAGCGTTTAGGCCTAGATTCATTGACTTAGGATTTCAAATGACTTTGTGAATGTGGATTTTTATGAGTACACATTTTATTGCTATCTTATGAGATTTTTCAGTACAGGAGGAAATTAAAGAGCTGTAAAAGACAAATACTTTTAGTAACATCAAAATTATTAATTTATTTTAATCTCTTGCTTATTTCCAGGTTTATTCTGTATGTGACATCAGGCTTACAATCTAATTCTGACATCACAAGTGTTCACATACTAACAAGCCTTTATAAATACAATACATAAATTTCTTGATTCTGACTTCACAGCATAAATAGTGAACAGGAAGAAAGGCTATAAGAGCTATAAGAGTATTTTTTGCTGCAAATATGGGGGGGAGGGGCAGAAAAAAGAAAGTATAATATATACTACCTGTATTATAAGTACATATTTAAGTAGGTTATATAACCTGAAAAGGTGTTCAAAACAGGATTTTGCTGTCCTGACTTTAATTACTGCTATTTCAAAACCTTTTGTTGAAATGGCTATTACAAAAGGTTAAGCTCCTGAAAAATAGAAAAAAAAATAGATGCTGGCAAATGTTGTATAAAGAAGTAGATTGGGAAGAATGAATTGTGGTATAAAAAAAATCAATCAACTGAAAGCCTGAAACATGAAGCTTGATGTCTCTGGTTGTATACCTCTATTCAGTTTTCTCTTAAAATAAGTTAAGGTAAAAAACCCACATCTACATTTTGTTTAAGTAAGGTTTTCCACGCACTGGCTACATGCTGTTAGGGAAAGTATTTTATCTTTTCTCTTGCTTTTCTACTGCAAATGTCAGTATACTGAACCAAGGTGATTTGTACTCTTTATAACCTCATCGTTACATCCTTTCTACACTTCAAGAAAACATTGCTTTGCTTTGGTGGGTTTTGTTTTGGTATGTTTTTTGACTGGTTTTACTCACATTTATTATCCTTGTGTCATTTTAATCTCAGCTTTTGCATCTGGCTAAGTATAAGAATGCAACTGGAACACAGTAATTCTGTCTCTGTGGTGAAAATGTTTAATTAAAGCTAATGGAATCCATTTATATCAGGACCTGGTTCAAAGTCTTTGCAATGTTTTTCATATTATTTTTATTCACTTAGACACTCAAATTACTTCATTACTGCAGCTGCACAATGTAAAACTCTTTCATTAAGCTATGCATAATGACTTTGAGATATTTTTACTTCAAAAGATCCTGCAAATTCAAAGGCCATCTCCATTTTTTTAAATAATCACACTTTTTTTAGGCAATTTGTCTTTTACTTACAATACTTTAAAAACAGATCGTGTTTTTCTACTTGGATTTGCTAGCTTTAATTTTTTTATCAATCCAAACCCTGTAGAAGTTGTACCAGTATCTATGACCCACAAATGTTTATAATTCATAAAAATTTGCTATCAGTAAGTAGGATAAATGTAAAATATTCTATGTATAACAAATCAAAGTTTTCTGACTATAAATGAGTGATTTTGGATTTTTATCCAGGTCACTTAGAGGAGACTAATGCTCTGTTTTATTAAATTTTATTATTGTTTTATAATATCATGATCTTAATAAAGTCTAAGACCATATGCTGAAAGTGAACAGAATATTTTGGTTTTATATATAAAACAAATAATGATGAGTTAAAATATAATTAATATAGCACTAAATACTTCATTATTTTCAGCCTTCCCAAGTGAATTAAAATTGTTTTCAACCTGACAAGGGGAGGATCCCAGTTCAAATGTCTTGTAAACAAAATACAGAGGAATGTTTAAGAATAACTGCAGCACCACTACCAGAAACTCTAATATCAGCATAAATACTTTTCCCATTTTCCTAATTCAGTTAATACAATAATATCAGTGATGGGGTTATTATTAATTTTTATTTTTGCATTTGGAGTTGAAAGTAATATTTGTCACTGAGAAATTTCCCAGAATACTGTAAATTGTAATCTTTAAAGATAATACTAAGATATATTAGACTAAAACATTGCTTTAAAAAGCAATATTGCTGCAGACATGGGGGTAGAAGGTTAGAAGTTTATTGTCAAGGCAAGACAAAGTTTAAAGTTAGAGGTAATATTCTATATTAAACCAGAAAATACACCTGGAAAAATTAAACACATTTTTGGTCACAGAAGACTTTCTTCACAGGTGGAAAGTAGACATCTTGAGGAAGATTTTGGTTTACTGTTTATTATATAAGGTAGTATATTTAGCTACAAACCTTTCCTTGCACCACTTCATAAATAGTATATCTGAGAGGTAAAAATGAACATAATATGGGGGATATGCTCAGGTATAGGTGAATAATAATGTCAGCAAAAATGCAGTAATGTGAGCTTCAGTACATCTCTGAATGCATGCTGGGAAGGCAGAATATGAGGGAGGGATTTATTCAGGTTGCTAGTATTGCTTTTGTCACGATAGCCCTTCTGCTATCCTGAGTAAGCTAACATAAGAGTATCAACACTTGCTATTTCTTTACTTTCATTTTGCTGTGGATAAATAAAATGCCAAGACTACCTCCTAGGTAGCCGCAACTATAGAAGTAATTTCTCTTTCCAGCTTCCAGCTCTGCATTTCAGAGTGAGAGTTCAGGATGTCCTTTGCTTAGGTCCTAGTGGCATCTGGTACCCTGGCACCTGAAAAGAGCTGTTCCATATCTTTTCAGATGCTTCAAAGGCCACTGCTGCAGTGGCAGCAATAAGCCAAGCACAGCCTGGAAATGTACCATAAACGGACCTAAACCGGGCAGCTGTGTTTCAGTGCCTGAATTACTCAGGGAGTGTGGTTCATCTCCACGTTCAGATAGTTAAATTTAAGTCTATACAACATATAAGTCTAATGAAGAACTGGGCACCTAGAGGGTTGGAATTAAGACATATGTGGTTGGCTGTGTAGTTCTCTGGACCTGCTTGATTGTAGTAGTGAAGTTTCCATAAGGTGATTTGTGGGGCTTAGTTACATCCATGTTTTCCTATGGGCAGTGAGGTGGAAGGCCTCGTCCTCTATGCTTCTCCACTGGTTTCAGCTGGGATAGAGTTAATTTTCTCCATAGTAGCTCAGGCATGGGGTTATGTTTTGGATTTGTGCTGAAAACAGCACTGATAACAGAGGGATGTTTTTGTCACTGCTGAGCAGGGCTTACCGAGAGCCAAGGCCTTTTCTGCTCCTCACCCCACCCCACCAGCGAGCAGGCTGGGGGGGCACAAGGAGTATTGGGGGGG
>JANZLQ010000008.1:12866126-12877238 GCA_026212715.1 Elanus axillaris
CTTTTCCTGCCAAGAGCGAAGGGAAATAAAAATAGTTATGTTAAGGTTTAGTGATGTTGGCAACTACCACCTTTGATAGCAGATGACTAAAACTAAAGGGAGGCAATGAAACATTTGCAGGTATTCAAATGAATAGATTTTCAATTATTTGCATGTCAACTAAGTTTCCTTGAGTTTAATACATATTTATGCAGTAATAGACTCTATTTTCACAATAAAAGTACTAAACGAAGTCTATGGACATAATGTTGTGAAACTAACATTTCACAGAGTCCTATTTAGATGTATTACCACCTCAGATACTATAAAGCAAAAAAATGCATGGTTTCTTCTAAATGGATCTACAGACTCTCTGGAATGGTAAGTGATTTTTTGGCTAAGCCAGCGAGAAAAGGTAACCTTTCAGAAGAACATCAGAAATGAAATTATGATGATGTCATATTTATGCTGACTGAGCACACTATTTAGAATGCATCTTGTGTACATATTTTGTGTCATTGTCATGCATGCCTTACACAAGTGCCACATACTATGTCCAATGTGGTTCTAATTCTCTAGTAACACAGTTAAAACAACTGTAAAACAAGGGGATGACAACTGTGAATTATATAGATAGCTGTAGCATTTAAAGGAAATTTCTATTGCTTGAGAGGAAAGGGAGGAGTTGAAAGAACTAACTGAAAGTATAGAAAGAAGTGAATGCTAGCTTAGTTTTTGTTCTCAGACTCACTTTAAGAAAATACTTAAACTCATATGCAGCTTGAGAAAGAACACTAAGTGTATTAGTAAGTTATATCCATAATGTGAGTGAAGTTCGAAGTCCTTGTCCTTAATTTTTCATACCAAATGAAGAATGACTGAAAGAGATCAGGTCCAAAACAGGCAGCATTTTCATCTCAGTGAAAACTCTGTTAGGAAATTAAATTTGGAATTGTAAGAAATTTGATCCAAGGGCTTCTAAAACCTGTAATACTTCCATTATGGAAGAAATATATCTTAGAAACTTTTCTCAGTGGATGATATTTGTATGGTCTTCATTAATATTTTTTTCTCTGAATATTCATAATGGCAAGACTCTGTTAACAAGAAAAAAAAGTGTATTTAGTTTAAGCCTTTCATGTCAATGTGTGTGAGCTCTAAAAATGTTGTTAGCTTAGTGTTATATCAATATATTTTACATGTCTACTACAGATGACATCTACTGAGTACAAATGATAATAGAGAGTGCTCCTGAGGATTACGCTCTGCTAATGAAGGAGAGAGATGACACGATACCTTTGTGCATACATCCCCAAGGCTGAAATCTGTATAAAGATTTCCTCCTTGTTTATTAAAAGAGTGAATGAAAGTGCAAAAGCAAACAGGGTTATTCAGAAGTTCATGAGTGTAACACCAAATGCAGTCATATAGCAAACTGCTGGAATAACCCTAGCCTTTGAATACTGTCAGTAGTATTACCCATCAGACAGGTTAGAAACTCACGTACACTGTTGCTCCAATTAGACTTTCAAAAACTTTACTCATTCTTTGCTGTAATCACAAAACAATGTGAGCAATAAAAAAAGAAAGTACAGTGTGTCATAATACGAATATCAGAAGGAAGGAATGGTTAGGCCTATACTGAGCTTAACCTTGAGCTTTAACATTTCTTATTTGTTGATCATATGTTTTTATTTCTTCCTCATATTTCCCCTTTCTTTGGCATTCTTATTAAGCCAGAAAAATTTATGAAGAGGATGGTCCTCTCTGCCTAATCAATATTATTATCTTTTCTGCAGCTACAGAGTACCAGCATTTAGTAGTAGTAGCACTGAGTAGTAAATTACTGTTGGTATTGGTATTTAATAGTAAAATATTATGAGTAGCAGTAAACAGTAATAGTAATATCATAATATCAATGGTGTTGATAGAGTCAGAATCATGGAAGCTGGAAGGGACCTGTTGCTAAAAGCAAGTCAAAACTAGGTCAGGTTTGGTTTTGTTCAACTGAGCTCTCAATGTGCCCCAAACCAGAAATTACACAGTTTCTCTTGGCAGCTCATTCCAGTGCTTCACTATGGTGTTTTCTGGAAGAATCACAAGAAAGAATAACTACATATACATGCTAAAATGAATTTGGATAGTTCTGCCAGTATTCTTTTGTGAAAAGAAAAGATGTGCAGGGAGGTATAATTTCACTGGGATAAATGAAAGGTACCTATTAATTATTTTTTGTCATTATTACAAACTGAAGACATCAAGTAGTATTTCAATCAGGAGAAGTTTTATTACAAAATGAAATGCTTAATGGTAATTATGCTATAAATATTACAATGTCAAAATATAATTCTATTAAATTTTAAACTGGAATACTTTTTTTTTTCTTGATAATAGTTTGGCTCATTCATCTGAAAATAATTGAAAATAATTTTTAGATAGCTATTTTGTTGCACTGTGAAATATAAACATTTCCTTCTGTGAAAAAAAATTTGCAGAATTGGGCATTTTTGCAGTAAGAAATAAAAAGTAAACAAACTAACCAAGTCAGAGTTACTAACTTAAAAGAAGCCTTAAAATACTATTGTGCAGTTACATTTATTGTATTTCATGCGTTTTTGCAACACACTTGGTTAATACATAATTTGAACTATCTTTGCAATCATCTATACTGAGGCTGCACAAAGGCAAAGAAGGTAAAATAATGATGGAGTCTCTTATTGATTCAAAGCAGGATATTACCCTGTAAGCTCAGTTCATTAATTGTGCTAATAGCGATGTGCAAATTATCTCTGTAATTTTCCTATGCTTGCCACTTTCCTATGCTATAAGGCCAAGAAAAGTAAACGGCTATCCTGTCATTATTGTTCCAATCTAACACAAGTAAAGACATAAAGATTTGCCTCAGAAGAGAACAAATTATACTGGCATGAAATACTATTCAGAAGTCTGCAAGGGAGCTTAGCAAATGTCTACACTTCTTTGTTTCCTTTTTTCTCCTTTTCTGTTTACACTGAAGAAATTACATACCAAGAAACCTATTTTTCTCACATGTCCAACAATTCATTATGAGGCCTTCATAAATTATGTAATATTTGAGACTTCTAAGCAGCACTGTAGTATTTCAAGCAGGGGAAACCTGCAGTGATTTATCATAGACACAGCTGTACTAGGAAACCCATCCCAAAGAACAGTATAGAGCCTTCAAGTTCCCAGCTGAAAAATCCTGGGACTCGGGTGTCCATAAAGTCATTGACACAACAACCTGCAAAATACTTTGATTGAAGTTGTCAAAAAATGAATCAATATGAGAAAAAATATTCCTCACAAGCATTTTAGTTCAGTAAACTTAATTTCTTGCATGCATGTAAACACACAGTCATTGAAAGTTTTATGATCTGCTCCTTTGATTTACTTGACTTTCTTGTAGAACAAATTTACTACCAGGTGGTACAGCAGATAATATACCAGGCAATATAAAGAGTAGTTGAGTACAGATAGTTAACACATGATAAGGTGTTTCTGCACACCATAATGTGACTTTATCACACCAGAGTCACATTCAGCATGACGGTCTGTCCCTTCTACCTTACTGACAATCCTTGAATGAAATTCTGTCATCTTTGAACTAACAAGTAATGCTGCCACTGACACAGAAAGTAGAAATAAATTTAAGATAAAGTGCATAAAGGGACTGGTAGCAATTAAATTAGTGTATTATATAAAAGAAGAATCTGAAATCAAAAGGGTAAACTCTATGTTGATGTAGTATGTCTTTCACTAATTCCTAGCTTCACAATTTAAAACATTTACAGTGGTAATGGTGGAACTCTGAGCTTGATGTTCTAAAGACAAAAGAATTTAAAAACTACTTGAAACTTCATTGACCTGTGGTACAAATCAGTTGAGGTGAGTCTGTATAACCCATCACATTGAAGTTATGTAGACAAGAGAAGATTTCCAAGGTGATCTAATTAAAAATTTTGGTTTAAGTATAACCTTTCAGTTTGAATCATGGCAATTTGTCTGTGTTCTGTGGGAAAAGAAAAGCTTCCAAATAAGAATTAAACCTCCATCCCAAACAATAGTTGCCAAGCCATTAATGTAACGCCTTCTAAGTCAACTGCTACTCTCATCTGTATAGAACACCTACTCTGTGATTGGCACCTGCATGCCAATTTAAAACATATTTGAAAGTCAAATTATAGTCTTTTAATAAAACTATATGCTTCAATTACTTAAAAATAGGATTTCAGAGCGCTGTGTTTTGTGTGTCGCAGCAATTCTTTTGTCTCAGTTAACTATGCATTTCTTCATTCAGTTCACATATACTCACAGACTGTTAAATAACCCTGAAGACTCAAAAATTAACACACAGTTCCTCTGGCCTTTACATTTCTTCTTTTGGTATGGACTTCATGCTCTTTTCCTTCTTGAATTCCAGATATTCTCTGTGTAGGAGAGGACTAACTGAATTTATCCCAGACTTCTTGGGAGAGAATGTCCCACCAAATGATTCTTGAAAAACAAACTCCTCAGTTCAGATTGTTTCAGAAATTTACCATGGGAACTTCAGAGTTTGTTTTTATTCTGTTCAAAGAGAAAGCAGTTCCTATGTATAATAAAGTCAAAGGAATTCTGAGATGTTTCCTTTAGAGTTAGAGATTTAAAACAGAACATACCACAAATCTGCTTTAAGCCATGTAATCTACTGGGATTTAAAATCCCTCATGTATGAAGCCCTTTTGGTTTTCTTCTTTTAATATCCTTTCTTTAAGTGTGGGACAATAACAAATTATTTTCATATTATCTATTTATTCTTCCAGTTTCTTACTAACACAGATGATAAGTCTGAGTGGTGTATAAAAAGTAATATATCCAGCGTACATGGCAAACAGTGTGTACCTTCAGCTATAGGTAGTTCCCCAAACATTGGCATCTATTTCATTCAAGATGCTCTAAGGTATGAGAGACAGCTACACAGGCTGGCACGTATGATGAAGGACCTACAGAGACCTGTGTTCATCTAGAAGAGCAATATATGGCTAAATAGCATACTTCAAGGCATCTCAGAGCACACTGGATGTTTATTGTTAGGCAGCTGAGTTCCACTCTTAGTTTGAAGGAAGCTGAGTTTCCTTAAGCAAATAAACTCATTTGTACTTTATTCAGTCTTCAAAATGCTGACACTGTCTCTTCAAAGCCAGTAAGAAAGGATAATGTAATGCAATAGTTGCAATATGATTAAACAGGCTATAGACATGTGGATGAACAGCTTACATCCTGCATTTAAAGTAGTATTCATAATGATGAAATATAGGTCTTTTTTATTGCTAAAAATATATTGGTCAAATGTTGAAATCATTCCACACAGAGCTATAATTTTGCAATACTACAGAGATGGTAGAAGTTTCATGGAGATGAGAATCTAATATATATAAATAAATCTGATATGAAAAACATGAGAAATTAGATTATGCTTTTTTTCTTTTAAATGTTTGACAGAAAAGTAAGATGGAAAGACATCTGCCTCCCAGTCCTTGCAAAAAAAATTCTGAAAGTAAATAAATATTTAGCAGGTTCCTGGCACCTATTTCCTATCTAAAAGAGTTAAACTCAAGTCTATGAAAACAAAATAAGACAGTTTCACATTTTAGGGTGGACATTAGATTATCAATGTTGGTAACAGAATTGCACGAGCTATTGCTGTCTACAAATTTTCGTAGCAAGAATATTTTTGTCTGGGATTCTTTTGCTACTTTGGTAATCAAAGTACTTCTGTGTACCTAGTAACAAATGGTAATTATCGTGGCAAGTTTGCGATTTTTTTTCTGAAGGCTAGTTTTTGAGAGCTAGGTTGTAAAAGTGAAAATACATTTATTTCAAAAGGGAGCTAAATAATCTGTTAAAATTGCAGTGTTGTCTATAAATGCTTGTAGAGGTTTACATGTGAGGAGGAGTGGTGTTACTGGGCTGGAAAAATGGCAATGTAAAAAGAATTATTTATAAAGTGTTAAATGGCACACTGAAAATGGCCAATAAAATAAGAAAATATTTCAATATGAATGCAAGTAATCAGAAATTAATATTGGCTTTGCAGAAAGGTAGAAACAAATCAGACCTTTGTTACAGGGAAGTTACCAAAGTTATGTCTGTAAGCAGCACTTGGTATTAAGTACACAGAGTCTTAGTAAAGCCTGGTTTCCCACAGCTGTACCTCTGTAACTGATGGTGGGACTTGTAGATGATAGTGACAGTTTGCAGGCTCTTATTGAAGAAATTTCCGCAACTGAGGCATTTTTCATTATTGTAGAAACCTCTAGTGTTCATTAATGTGTTCACTCCCATTATGCTCAGAAATTTAATAAGTAGTTATATGATAAGTTTACCAAACTCTCAGTAGACTCCATGTGATCGGAGAGTGTGAGGAGATACATGTGCATCTGTGTGATTCCTGATTTCTCATAAAAGCAAGAGTTAAGAAGAAAAAAAGAGAGAAATTATATTCTTGTATTTTAGCCATAAGTGCAGAAACTTGAGAAATTTCTTTAGCAAAAATAAGTGAACGATGCAATTAAGTATTTGCTTTTAACTGGAAAATTAACACTTATTCTGTAATTAAGCAATGATAACTAAAAGTGCACTTCAGCATAATTACAAGATGAAATGAGAAATGTCATAGGACAGAAGGCTAATAGACGAAGGGAGTTTTGTTTGGTTTTGGTGGCTTTTTTTTGTACTTGTGTTGTTTATATATGCTACGTTTGGGTCTCATTTTATGTTCATCACAGATCAAACAAGGCTTAGCCAGAAATTGGCAAACTCCAAGAAAATGAAGGAAGCACAACCTCTCCTCTCCACCAGCTGTGCCAGCTGCTGTGGGAGGCGTACTACTGGTTACTCTGAAAGTTTCCCCGTTGCCATGTTGCTGTCTGCTGTCACACACCATTCCTCTTGGTGCTGCTGCATAGTTCAGATTCAGCCTGCTTGTGTGCATCCTTCAACACAGCTTCCAGCCCCTCACCAGCTACCAGGACACTGAACCTCTTCTGTAGTTTCAGATACATGGTTGTACAGATTCTGCTACAAGAGTTACTCTAGGTGGAGCAGGAGCCTTCTTCCTTGTGCCAGAAGTCACAAGCTTCCAGCCTTTGCCAGTAGAAAAGTCTTAATTTCCCAACTCAATGAACACAGACTGTACCTTCTTTAGTACAGCTGAGCCTTCAGGCTTTTGTAGCTGCAGTGTCATAAAGAAGATCCAGACAACTTCTTTCAGAATATCTCTGACGCTGTGCAGGCCACTGAGCTCCTCCAGCAGCTACTTGGCAACACAGAGTCTCCACCAAGACACACCTGCAGGCGAGGACACCACTTCTCCTCCAACCTCAGCAAGACGCCCCAGCCACTATTCTGTGAAAAATACTCCTTCTGTTGACTGCACTGTTCTAACTGTGCTGTAGGCTGGCAGTCCCATAGGCCTCTCTGTAGCACCTGCTGAAAGGGTGCTTGGCCCTCCCTTTGCTCACGTGGAACAAGAGCTCAAAGAACCATTTGATCAGGAAAACAAGTGACAGAGCTTGTCAGAAGTCGCTAAAGCTTGCTGGAAGCCTCCTGTAACTATCCTCACCTAGTTGCAGCACTGGGCACAGTGATATTCCTTGAAAACATTCCAGGAGTCTCCCAACAATCCTAGATGAAGTTCCCAAAAGATCTAGATGATTAAGCAGTGCCTAGAAACTGCTATGCACATTACTGCACCTGTTACTTGCCTGTTAGTTAATGTTTTTAAAATTTCAGAACTGTATGGCTATCAGTTATGTGAGCATAGTGACATTTATCATGGGTAGTAAAAAATATTTTAATCCAAAAGCCTAAATATAAACCCTCAAATCTGTAAAGATTTTGCATATAGTATTAATCTCACCTAATATATATACAAAACTACATTCAACTCAAATTTGCTAAATGCTGTTCATAATCAGTGTTGAGAAAGAAACCGGATCTTTTTCATACATTTACTTGAGGCTATGAGATGTATTCCTAAAAGCACCGTTATTCTACACTGAGTATAAAGTGACTTTAGACAACTAGTTTCAAAGATAGATTTCTGTATTTAGGATATCTAAAGCTCAGTGGAATTCACCTCACCCTTAATGCCTGCAATACTTTTGAACTTAACCCTCAGTTCAAGTAAATTGTTTTCAATGAACTGGAATGATGATTGCATGGAGGTTGAATTCAGCTTTATATGCAGTGGAAGCTTTATAGTCTTGATGCTTTTGGATATCAGTCTAGCAGGTATGACCTCTGATCCATTGGAGAACTTCTGTGCTGCTGGAGTGGCAGCTGATGGCCAGAAGGGATATTAACCAAACCACATCCAGAATGTAAAGAACTGCTCATCTATTAAGATATTAAATAACCAAGTAAAAACCTTATTTTTGTCATCTGAAGAGCTCACTAAACTCCACTGTATTGAATACATTGTAATCAATACCTATTGACTCTAATGTTACTTTAACACCTAATTTTCATTTAGAATCTACCTTATGGACATCGTGGTTTAAGTGTCTGAATTTGAATCTCATTTCAGCTCTGGGTTATCTAAGAATTCAAGTGATGAACACTATCACCTGTTTGCGTCAAGGAAAAAAATCTGTACTGTAATTAAATATAAATGTCTTGTAGAAATGAACAAACAGGAGTTGTTGATAGTAAAGTCTCTAATGCCACATTCCACGGAACTCATTAGTCAGTGATAAGAACACTGGATCTCATAGCATATATATTTTAGAGAAAATGTGATGTATTCTGAAGAGATCTTACTCTGTATTGATAAAGAAACGGAAAGTCAGCCCACCATGCAGCTGCTGCCTAAACCAGGTGAAAAGTATAATTATTTGGCAGCACTATCTTTTACTGAATATCATGTCTCTGATGTACTGCAATTGCTAGCAAAAACTTTCTACCCAGTCTTCCCAAGAAAACTCCTTTCATTACACATATACTGTCAGAAATATTCTCCGCTAGCTTTTACAAAACTCTGCAAAGTTCACTGTCAGTCAAAACGTCAGGTAAAATTGTCTACTTTGCTTTACAGTGTGTAGTTGACAAATACTCTTGGAGAGGGAATAAGTGATGCTGTATACTTGAAGGCTTGCCTTCAGCTATCAGACATTTTAAAACGTCTTTAAAGAACATTCCTGAGAAGCATTTAAGTTCTGAAAACAGCAAAGTTTGGAAAACATGAAATCTGGCATGGCATCCTTGTTATGAGTATTCAGCCAAATGAGTATAATTTCTGGTGATCAGTATGCTGTGAATAATATAATTTTCCTCAAATAAACTCTGGCAAAAAAAAAAAAAAATCAGGGCATTAGAAAAGCCTTTAAAAAATTTTAATTCACTAGAGTTGAACCATGAGAGCTATTCTAAGCAAACTCAGACTTTTATGTCATAAGTGTTAAGATCATGCAAGTACAAGTACTCCAGCATTACAAAAAAACCCCAACCCAAACCAAAAAAAAGATAACTGATTTGAGAAGAGTAAAATACCTAGGAATGTAAAGGTGGAATGAACATTAAGTACATCCATCTTTCCACTTATTAACCTGTATTTTTCTTCCCCAGCATTTAACAAGATCTTTGTTCTGCCAGGAGGGAGTCCGAAAACTATTTTGGAACTAAATAAGGTGTTGCTCAAGCAGAAGAAAAAAAGAAGTTGTTGGTTTTCTTGGGTGGTTTTACTACTATTAATAAGGCTGTATTTAAAGTTCCATGATAAAGAAACATCTTCTGCTTTTTCACTGGGAGAAGTATAACTAGCTACTTCAGGTACATGGTGAATCTATTCCTGTCCCTACTTGATGGATCTTCTTGATCTAGTGGGATAGCTTCTAAAGTCCTTTTTTTTGACCAATAATAGTCTCTCTTTTGCTGGTATTTTTTTCAAAGCACATTTTCCTTAAGGGAAGAAACTTGTTGTATTTTCTGACAAATTAGCAAGTCCTCTGACATATAGCTGTGGCAAAATGAGGTTGAAATGTCATATTAAGTTTAAAGGAAAAATATACTGAGAAAAAAACTAACCTCAAGAATGGAAGTAAAAAAAATAAGTAACATATCTTTTGCAGAAAAACATAAAAAGTAATTTGGACACAACTTCCATTTTTTTCCTAAAAAAAACTAGAAAAGAAATATTAATATATTTTCCATTATTTTAAAATAAAAATAGGTCATTCTGGAATAATAATAAAAAAAATAAGTTACCTTAATTTACCGGAGGAAGGATCCTCATTTAATACACATAATCTGAAGTACCATAAACTGTGATTGCCTCAGAGTGTAAGCCCCTACTTCTAAAAATATATAAATGCTGAAATTTTCAATCTTCAATGTATATTTTTTAAGTAATGTGTGCCTACAATTTTGCTGCTTGTTTATTTCCTGAAAAAAAGTGAAAAAATGAACCTGTGAAAGATAAAAAGAAGTGGTATAACATATTAACAACAGTTAATTTTATTGAAGAGGAAGGCTGCTTCATGTTACCAACGAGTTTTTGAGAAGCCTTCATCATTCTGACCAGGAAATGATCGTAATCAAGTTTTGAAGTAATGAATGTGAATACAAAAGCGTGCACTACTGCTAATGTTGTCACTACAGCCAGCTGTCTACAGCAGTGGAGAGACTGACCCTTGGAGACAACAGAACATCAATGTTTGACAAATTACACAAGTGATAAAATATGACAAATATAAACACAATTTTCAAGTTAGTGCAAATAACATCTGCCTCATGGCAAAGTTGGGAAATAATTTGTGTGTATATAAATGTAAATTTTATTGAATCCTGAAGGAAGCTGTGAATGGTCACATGCAGATGTTCTTCAGTACTGTACATCAAGTCAGTATAATTGCTACTTTCATCCTAATAAAGCTTCTCATTTGCTGTTAAATTAACTTGCACCTTCCTTTTTATCATAGGAAAGTTCGTTCAGTAGTACTAATAGGGGACATTTTTTACTTCAAAACTGTGACACATAACATGTTAATCTCCCTTCCAAAACTGGATTTTTTTAAAATCTGGAAGTGATAATAATAATAAAACAATAAGCATTGGATTGGCGGGGGGTGGGGG
>JANZLQ010000008.1:12885559-12896047 GCA_026212715.1 Elanus axillaris
GCCGGGACAGCTGACCCCAGCTGACCCAAGGGATAGCCCAGACCATAGGATGTCATGCTCAGCAATAAAAGCTGGGGGAAGAAAGGGATGTTCAGAGTGATGGCGTTTGTCTTCCCAAGTCACCGTTAAGTGTGATGGAGCCCTGCTGTCCTGGAGATGGCTCAACACCTGCCCATGGGAAGTGGTTAATTAATTCCTTCTTTTGCCTTGCTTGTGCATGTGGCTTTTGCTTTACCTATTACACTGTCTTTATCTTAGCCCACAAGTTTTCTCACCTTTGCCCTTCCAATTCTCCCCTCCCAAACCCACTATGGGGGGAGTAAGTGAGCGGCTGCATGAGGCTTAGCTGCTGACCAGGGTTAAACCACAAGTCTATAAAAGCAGTTCCTTTGAGGTTCTGATGTTTCAATGGTACATTTAAAAGTACATGGACTAAGCCCATATTAAATTCCATAGATTGTAATTGAATTATGCATGTGGTAAATATTCCATGTTTCTTTTCTTAATAGAAGCAATTGTCCTCATAAATAGAAAAACAGTTATACGAGCACTTTTAACAGTCCTAAATGGCCTAGAAGTTGTCAATTACCACATGTAGACTTTTAAACACTGAAATTGTCATCCTGAGGCTTTGCATATTGATTCTTCATTGCTGCTAAATCCTTCCTTGCAGGAAAAATCATTGAACCTCTCAAATAAAATTGTTTCTTCTTTACACTACCATAAGAGCTTCTGAAACAGAAACTTAATCCATTTCAATATTGCAGTACTACTTAATTTGAAAATTCAAATAAAGTCCCTGGAGAAAAAAACCCAAAGAAGTTCTGTATTATAGCATCCATAATGATTATTTTACTAATATTAAAAAAAACAATTTTCATGAATTTACAAATTGCAAAGGAATCTTTCCACAGTACAATAAGTTTTAGTCAATAAGAATTATGGGACCCAAGTTTCCTTACCATCATTTTTAAATAGGTTTTAAAACAATGAGAATGAGAATGATATTTGGATAATTACACTGTTGAATTTAGTCTACTATCAAGTCAATTACAGTATTTAACTATTTGTAATATATCAGTTTCTTACTCTTTGCTACCACTGGTATATCTCCCTAGCTCTGTTTAAGTATCTGTGGTTCTTCCAAGTCTGAAGGCCCACATTCTAACTGAAAATTTAATTCTAACTCTTTAATTTTCCTTTTAGAAAGGAAAACATTCCATCATTGGTCCACTCCTTATTGTTGTTTTTGGTTTTTTTTTTACCTGTGTTCCTTTTCCCTTTATTCTTTTTTTGGTGTCATATATTTTTCCTTAGACAGATAGTACTTAAGCTCAGCATCTGCTATGGTGATGAACTCTATGAGTGATCACTTGAGCTGTCACATAGAACCATCTTAAGTACCCCACCTATCAATATTAACTGTAATTTGCTATGAATTTTGTGTGTGTATAGGGTAGACAAGAGAAATATACCCTGTCATCCTATGTCACCCAAAAAGAGGAATTACATGCCTTAACCGAAGTACTTACTGTCACATTACACAAGGTGAGGACTTCTGAAGTAGGCAGAGATCTTAGAGTCTGGACAATGAACACTTGTTACCTTCATAGTAAGAATCAAGTCCATCACTTAGGAGAAAGAAGTTCACATTCTGAATGCTTGTTCATTAGCTTTTTGGTTTGGATCAGGAAGCAATCTCTTGATTTTCTGGCTTACTCTGAAGACCAGTCTTGGAGTTCATAAACTGGATTCTTTTCAGGTAAGATTTCCTTGGAAGATGTGCTCTATCCTAATGAACTGCAACCACTAAAACAGAGGTCACTTTTTTTCATTATTTTTCTTTTTTAATTTCATTCTCATGTTTTCTCTCTGCATGTCTTAAGTTTTTGCCTTTATTTCTCCCAGATGGTCTTAGCCTTAGTATTTTAACTACAGTTATGCTTTCTTTGGCTCATTCTGATTCTTGACACATTAATATTAACTTCTCTAGCTGCCAGATTTGTTGCTTGGAATGGCATTTTTAAGTAATTTTCTACTTCTATGTCTGAAACAACCTCATAATTTGGTGGATGAGACCTCTAAAATTACAAACTTTATAGTTTCCTCTTTTAAATTTTAATCTATTACAAACTTATCCGTCTGTCCTTTACTTTTTCACTTTTTAAAATCTACATATATTTGTTTCAAGTGTTTTAATGACATGGTGACCCTTAAACTTTTTCATTATTTCTTTATTTTTTACCTTTGCTTTCTCATCATCTGTATTATAACATGCATTACCTCTGGCACATACATACACATTTCTTACTCCTTTCCCTACTTTTTCATTTGCATAATCATTATTCATGTTTCATTACAAAGCTTCCCATGTAGATTCCCTTTACTGCACAAGTTCTACAGCCATTTCCATTTTGTCATTTTTCAGTTCCATTAGTATTACTTTCACTATGCAGTCTAGATGCTTTTTACACATAATCACAGAATAGTTCAGATCAGAAGGGACCTCTGGAGGTCATCTGGTCCAAGTAGGCTGCTTAAGCAGGCCCATCTAGGCCCAGTTGTCCACAACCATGTGCAGATGGATTTTGAAGATCTACAAGAAGAGAGATTCCACAATCTCCCTGGGTAATATGTAACAGTGCTCAGTCATCCTCACCGTAAAAAAGTGTTTCCTGATGTTCAGGTGTACACCCTGTGTTTCAGTTTGTGCCCATTGCCTCTGGTCCTGTCACTGGGCACCACCTAAAAAGCCTGGCTCTGTCTTCTTTGAATCCTCTCTTCAGATATTTGTACACACTGATAAGATCCTCCTTGGGTCTTCTCTTTTCCAGGCTGAACTGTCCCAGATGTCTCAGCCTTTCCTCATGTGAGAGATGTTCCAGTCCTTTAATGACCTTTGTGTCCCCTCACTGAACTCCTTCCAGTATGTCTATACTTCCCTAGTAGGTTCCCAGACCTGAACACAGTACTCCAGGTGTGGCCTCACCAGTGCTGCATGGAGGGGAAGGATCACTTCCCTCAACATGCTGGCAATACTTCTATGCAGCCCAGGATACCATTAGCCTTCTTTGCTGCAAGGGTACATTGCTGCCTAATGTTTGATTTCGTGTACACCAGGACCTTTTCTGCAAAGCTCCCTTCCAGCTAGTCAGCCCCCAGCTCATATTGGGAGTGCAGAAATTTTTATTTCCCTTTTCTGAACTGCATAGACTTCCTGTTAGCCCATTTCTCCAGCCTTTTGAGGTCCCTCTGGGTGGCAGCACAAAACTGTGGCATATCATCCACTCATCCCAGATTGGCACTGTCTGCAAATTTGCTAAGGGTACACTCTGATCCATCATCCAGACCATTAATCAAAACATTGAACAGGATTGCATCCATTACTGACCCCTGGGATACACTGTTAATTACTGGCCTCCAACTAGACTTCATGCTACTGATCTTCATGCTCCAGGCCCTGTCAAGCCAGTTTTCAATCCATTTCACCATCAGCTTTTTTGTTGAGTTTGTTACTGGATTTTATGTTAAAAGTGTGATTCAGACCAGTCACATAACACCTTAAGATATCTACAACTTGGGCATCTACGATCTCAGTGTTCTATAGCAATTTGAGAATTCATGAAAATGAATAGGCAAGTTTATTAAGCAATTCACCTGAAATATTTAAGACATTAATCTTGGGAAAAATTGATTGCTACTATGATGGTTTGATTTCTAGCTATTCAAAGAAAGAAATCTGGGTTAAAAATGTTTCACAGTTCTTTATGTGACTTAACCTTTGTAATGCTGAGTGTCCCACTTGCAGTTCTGTAAAACTTCTTTTCATTGGCTCTATAACTGTTGACCTAAGTGTTTGTGTCAATGTTTCTCCAAAACCTTTGTGGTAACATTTTTCCCTTGTTTCTGTCAGGCTGTTGGTTTTTGGCCATCCAAACACTCATACTGTGGTTGTGATAGATTCTAATGGAGAATTTTTATAGTAGGAAACAGTATGAGAATCATCTCTGCCCCCCCTGAATTTTCTTATCCCTTGTTTTGAAGGGTTTGTATTACATGAAAACCATATGTTACTGAATAACAAAGCAGGCAGTGGTCATTTAAATATCAGCTAATCATTAGTCAATAATATACCCGCACAAAGCTTAGCAACCTATCAGCATGAAACACTTGGACTTAAGCATGCTCCAATGAGCCCTAACAGCACCATAAACAGAACAACCCATAGGGAGTTTGAGCAGATCCTAATGAAAATATACAGTGCTATGGAAAAATGATGGTGAACATCTTTACCACCCATCACATGGGAGAGATGGCCCAGAGGGGGTCCCTCCCTTCCCCTCCCTTCTCCTCTCCTCTCCTGTAAACTCATTGAACATAAAGGCAGAGAGAAGGATTCATGCCATTATATATATCTTGGACATACACTGAAGATGCTAAATCATGATTTAAAGGTTTCAGGTAACACAATTTTCTTGTAATATTTAATTGCACCCTCTTAAGAAATGTGTATGTCCTATTTGTGAATTGAATTTATCTACTTCAGAATGGGCTGCTGGTTTGGTTAAACCTCTCTGTTGTGTTAAATTGAGAAGGATTTGGGTTTTCAAATGTGTTGAGATGACAGTATGGGAAGGCACATCCACTGCAAGAATACTGACCAAGTATATAACAAAGTAAGTTTGCAGCACCTTCAAAATAGTTGACACTTTTTTTTCTAATACGTGTTTATATTTCATTCATGGCTATAGGATTCTTGCTTTATAGATATTGTTCCGACTCTCCGAAATGAAAAAGAAAATGAATTTTCTTATGGAGCTAAATTAAATAGTTTTTGACAATATCTGCTTTATGGATACCATCCAGCAGGATAGTTAAACTTGTGGTTAAGTGCTTTGTTGGATGAGGGCCTAGCAACCTATGAGGGGACTTTGGAGTTTTTCCAAAACAGCTAATACGTTTGTCCCTTGGCCATAGCAATGTTTGCTGAACATGTCATAAGACGAATTACGGAAGTAAAAAAGCAGAGGATGCTAAAATGCATCTTATGATTTTGCTCTGAATATCACAACAAAAGAAATTCCTTAGGTTAAAGGAAGCAGAAGAATAACCCCCAAAATATAGAATTCAAACTAAGCATCACATTAAGAATTTTCAGAAATACTTTAAACTAAAGAATTGCTAGATGCCTCAGAAATATAGTGACTTTGGGGAATTTAAGGAAATACCTTGCAGGTTTAGCATTACATAAAATAAGATCCAAAATAGAATGGAAAAATGGGTATTAGTATACGTTTGCCTCAGACCACCCCTATCTGGATTACTGAATTAGAAACAGGTGAAATTCCCCAATCAAAATTCACCTAATGTCTCTGAAGTCAAACAGATGAGTCTCATCAAAATCCCCTACACTTCATTAAAAGAAAAAGTGTCCAAGAGCAACTTTCTTCTATCCTAAGACACATCTTGCTGATCAATAACACTTTGGAATTGTCTTTCTCACTGTATTGATTATGACACAAAACTAAATGACTTGTTTTGATTAGGTACCCAAATTTTAGACAGCTGAAATGATGTGAGATTTACATTAATCTTACAGTAAGTATCATATTTTTAGACAGCAAACATACTTTTCCTTCCTTATCCATGAAGTATTGAAAATTATTTTATAGCTTTATACCTAATATATTTTGTGATATGCATGGATTTGTGTATTTCCATTTTCTCTTTACATTTTCATTTTAATGTTATGAAAGGTTAGATACACCTTATTTAACAAAAAATTGTGAAAATTTTCAATGCATACACTAATAATTGCACTCATATATAAGAACTTGTAAAAAAAAAACCACCTCATGTGAGCATGTATGCACAGAAGTGCACACATATGCATGATTATGGAATTATTCACATTTAACTCTGTAATTTCCAAATAACATTTACATTACCAGTATGACATGGTAATTTTGGTCAAAAAATCTGATAACATTTCTTGTAAAATCCAACTGAATAAAACTGTCCATATATTAGATACCAGCATCCCTCAAAGTAGGTGCCTATATTTATTAGCAACACCTCTGCTAATATCTTATTTTCTCATTGTCATTGGGAATTGCTGTAGATATACAGGCCTGCAGCCACAGAGTTTCAGCTCTCTGTCACTTCAGGCCATCCTATGGTGCAGACACAAACTAGCATACTTCAAAATATAACACATACTATTTCCATAGTTTTCTAATAATCTTGGGTTTTGATCACAACTAACAATATTCCTTTGGGGAAAAAAAGAAAGAAGAAAAAAAAAAAAAGAAAAAAGAAGTCTCTAAAAACTTTAAAACCATGGTAATATAAAATCACTCTGTGTGGGCAGAATGGAATAAGCATATGAGACATCACCTCTTCCTCAGATATGGGTTTTTTTTCATAGCAAGCATGAAAGATGGATCAGCCAGGTCAGAAAATGTCACATACTCCATAGCACATGACAACACACTTGAAACCTTCACCTGTTTAGTCAAATTCTTTCAGATCCTTGCTATAAGTGTGTTGTAGCTTGCATAACTTAATGGAGGGGGGTCCTCACACATGAAAGAGCAGGGGAGAAAAGAAAATCCAGGAAAAGGAAAGAAAAGGGAAGAAAAAGGAGAGGTATTTGAAGGGGTTCCAAGGGAAAGGCAGGGATATAAAGGTGTCCAGTTTATCTGCATAAAAGACATTCACATTTCCCTGAACTCTGTATTCTTTACTAGCTCAAGTGCCATGAGTCTTTTGCAGCTGCATTCTCCATTATATAGACATTTTTGTACCACACAGTCTGCACCAACTTATCAATGGCCACCACTTATGTCTGTGGATGAGAAAAGCACCTTATCTCAAGAGGTAAGTGCATTAACACTACTGTTTCTTGTAGCAATTGATACACTTATGCATATGCTAGTGGAAAATCATACTTTGTATGCAATATTGGGCCAACAGATTTCTCCATTGATGCATTAACTTTCACAGAAAAACAATTCAGCACCTCCTCTAATAACATACTAGCCATGCAAAGTCATTACTCCAGTCAGCTTCTTTTCCCTCTTGGAGACTGCAGCCAGTCAGTTAAGCAGGAGTTCAGACCTGCTGTGCAGCCAGACACTGTCACATCAGCAGCAGGCACAAGGAAAACACTCAGCACTTCCTCATGACTTCTCTATATATCTCCATTCACAGGATGGAAAAAACAGCTATAAAACTGGTGCATGTCTCACACTTCAAAGCACTACATCTGCCCTCTCTAGGAGGAAAAGTGCCATTCCAGGAGACCAGGAGAAATGAAGAGGTGCTTATTATTGCAAGCAAAAAATCCTTCTTGAATTGCTTGCCCACATTGTTAATCTTGTAACCAGCCTGAGCAAGCACTGGATCAGCATTTTTTTTATTGGAGGGTAATTCTTCATCCTCTTTTCTGAAACCATATGTTGTAGGTGGGCTTTTTCTGTAGTTATGGCTATATCATAACTAAGAACAGCTGTCAGGTAGGCAGCAAAATCTCAGCATGGACCTTTAGTAGGATGTGTTGTGCCAGCTGCAAGAAGCCTACATTCTGTGTGCTGGATTCCTTGTGCTTGTGCAAAAGAGGCAATACATATATCTTTTAAAATGATATATCTACTATGTAAGAATGATGAGTACTGCCCCTCTACAGCCCATGAGCTATCTGGGGCAGGGGGGAGGGGAGAGGCAAAGACATAGCAGCATAGATGTATCACTGCCAAAACTGAAGTATTTCAGTATCAGTAGACATCTGGTTTTAGTCCATTGAACCACACTCACAGTATCAAGAGGAGCAAACACTTTGGCTCATATGTAGAACTATAATTGAATATAAATATATTTAATCACATGTCATTACAGAAAAAATACTTGCAAAAAATAATTTACATTATAAGGGGATGAATTTTCAGTCTTTGTTCACTGCACCATCTCACTGCATAACCTCATTGCTTATTAATAAGACAAACATGTTTTCACTTTAGGGAGCCATGTTTCACAGAAAAGATGACAGTGGTGCACTTTGCAATTACTTTACTTCCTCAGAAAAACTATGCTAAGCCAATCTTCCTCTAATGAGTTTTCTTCACTTAACACCAGTTATTACTTTTTTTCTTTTCCCTCTTCAATTTTTAAACTCAACTTACTAAATATGGCAGGTAACAGCACAGGTTATTTTGGAAGGTTTATTTTTCAAACACAGGCTATTTTTCTGAATTCACGCTTCAGACCAATTAGTTTGAAATTATTGCTTCAGCATAATTTTCGTTTGAAGCAACAACCATCCAATGCAATGGCCTCCTAGAGTAAGGACACTTCCAGTGAAAAAATATTGCTCAAGTCTGCCCTATGAAAGACCCAGATTTAAGGAAATTTGGCAAAAGGACCAAGCTTATAAGGCCTAATTCATTAAAGGGATAACCCTAATAATTCCAGGAATAAGATTAGAGAAAACATAAAAACAAACAAACAAGCAAACCCCTACTTGCAACCTTTATGAAAGGCAAGAGATAAGAACAAGCCAGCTAGCAATTTTTTAACTACTTCCATATTCTTATTACATCCTTCCACTTGCCAGGATGTACAGTCAGATGAAAACCAGTATTGATAGCAAAAGCAACCCTCAAAGAACAACCCCTCACAGAGAAATTATATCAATTAAGCATTTTCTTTTTCATAAGGATATAGTGCCCTGAAATATATTGGGAGACTCTATATGGAGTAAAAATTTATTCATTGTAATTAATAGCAGTCCAATGGTAAAAATTATCTAATATAAAAAGGCTTAATTAATAATACCCTTAGAATTGTTATACATAATCTTTCCACCATCTACCCTTTCTCTTTGGTGTTATCTTTAGCCTCCTAACACTACTTGAGAAGGTTTGGCCTTTATCAAGGAAAGAGGGGGTTACGCTGAGTGATCAGTGCCTGGTGGTCTCTGGTGGGATGAGGAAGTTGCCCATGGCAGGTGTTGCCGCCTTGGCCCAAGTGTGGGTGTTTCACTGCGGAGTGCTTCTGTTTGGCTTTAGGAGGAGCTGAGCCTTCTGCTCCAGCATAGTACAAAATTTTCCACCTCTGAAAACAAAATTAACTGTATAGAGGAACAGCTGCTTCAGATCTGTAATCAGATCTTCAGCTCAGATTTGTGCTCAGCAAAATGAGTAACTAAAGCAGTGAAATGTGTGGATAAAGAGGAATTTACAATGAAGGACTCTGCTAGATAAGGACAGGACACAATGTGATAAATCTGTTCAACAGTATCTAAAAAGCATCTGAATGACCTTGGACCCTTTTTTGATGGTATTCTGAGAACATTTGTACAAAAATAGCTGGAAATATTTTTTTTTTTACTCTTACTCTAAAAACCTACTCTTGTTCAAATCCTGTAGCTGTGTGATTTGTAAATATGCAATGAACTTATGTTATTATTATTATTGTCATGGCAACCTGTTCTTGCACAGGTTAGACACTCATTTTACTTTTGCATGTTTTCAATATGACTTTTTGAAATATGTAATTATAAAACAGTCATTAGATTGTCCAAGAAGAAAAATCGTTAGTTTTTCCTGAATACATGTTGAGTATTTCTGATGTCTTAATACTATGGAGAAAAACAGGTAAACAGATTTTTCCTTTTTGTCTTTTGCATGTGGTACACATATCAGTGCAGTGAAAAGGAGGAATTGTAGAATGCAAACAGACAAAACTAGTATCTGGCAAATGTTTGCTTTCCAAAATGACAAAGTTCACTGAATTATTAAACTGCTTTTTCTCCCTTTAAAAAGCAACAACAAAACTTGAATAAGCGAAGCTATGTCAATATATCAGATCATTTACTTGGCACCTTGATTTGCAAAAAGTATTATACATAAATTTCTGAGAACTAAGGCCAAAGACTTGAACTGTGTAAATGCTAGACTACTACTGGAACCTGAATTTCATTAGGTCTGCATAATATAGTGCAAGTTTAATAAATAACCAGATTCAGTTCCTAAGATGGATATTCTCCAGATCTTACTTTTTTCTGTAAGAAAAGTCAGCCATTGCCACTCCATTTATGACGGCCAATAAGTTAAAATCTTTGCAAAGAGTACTCTCTGTATTTTTCCTCTTCACCATCTCCTCCCTAAACTGGGTCGAGCATCAAGTCAGCTACTGCTAAGGTACTTGAAAATTGCACAACTTCAAAATTCATTAGTTTTGTACTGAATTCACAGAATCACAGAATCACAGAATGGTTGAGGTTGGAAGGTCTTCTGGGTCAAGCTCCCTGCTCAGGCAGGCCCACCTAGGGCCCGTTGCCCACAACCATGCGCAGACGAATTTTGAAGATCTATAAGAAGTGAGACTCCACAACCTCCCTGGGTATTCTGAGAGCCCGGGCAGCCGGCGGAGAAAAGGGCGGGAGATGGGCCGGGGCAGCCGGGGCCAGGGGGGAGCAGGGCCGGGGCC
>JANZLQ010000008.1:12899892-12912908 GCA_026212715.1 Elanus axillaris
AGGCTTGTGAAGTCTGGAACTTCTCCAAAGGGATCAAATATGACTGGAAAAGTTGTTGACAGGAGCTGGTACATATTATATATGCCGCAGCCTCCTGGTGACTTACTAAGCTGAGAAAGAAAAAAATAAATAATTGACAAACAGAATCAAATAGGGAGAAATAAATTCATACTTGGAGCAGTTTATACATCTAAGGGTGGAGTCTGAACTGTTAGAGGAAGCTAGTAGGATGGACAAGAAGTCCAGGAAAACAGACAGTATTGACGTTTTATTCTATGCATTCAGAAATAATCCTAGAACATTTTCTTAAAAAAACCCAGAATTTATACAAAACCATTTTAAAGAATCTTCATGGAACTAATGCCTGAACTGCAGAGCTGTGTGCAAATAGAGAAATGATGAATACTACATAAATGAATTTCCTCAATACCAAGTAGCACATATATTTTCATGCTGTCATTATGAAGCTTCCTGCGTTCATTTTGTTATGTCAAATTACTAATAAATCAGTTACAATTTTATGTGTATTACAATAAAAAGGAACATCTATTTCTTTAGAATATACCACATTTCTAATTAAGATGATGTTTAAATAAGGCAATAGAATGAATTCATGCATATATTAAGTCTAACTTGCTATAATAAAATATCCAAGAAAGTAACCAGTGCATTCAGCATTTGAGTATACCAGTGGTGATCTTTACCACTACCTTTTTACTAAGTCAGGACAATTATGTCATATCATCTTTTTGCTTATATGGATATTTCTATTAAATACAAGAATTCCCAAAGAAAAAAAAAAAGTGGACTAATTTGGTGAACATGGTATTCATAGAGGCTTTTTGTACATTTTGGACATGAGGTGGTCCATTACAATCTTGACATCATCAGGGAGTTAAAAGACTTCACAAGGTATGTAAGTAATTTGAAAACTAAAAATGTCTTCAGTTTTTACTTATTTCTTCCCATTAAGTGCCTAGAAAGATCATACTTTCTAAATGCCCTGTCATTTCTTATTGGACCAGAAAAAAACCTAAAATACATTCATTTTGGTACATGGACAATTACTTGAAGTAAGCAGGTCTCAAGTTCTATATGATTTGAATATTAGTTTAGATATAAAATAGTCTGAGAGACAAGTAAGGGATATAAATGATAGAGAATCAGAAGCAAAGCCATTGCTTTCTTGTAAGCTCTTTAAAAGCAGAAGTAAAAAATGCTTCCATCATGTTAACTTTCATGCATTTATTTCATAAAAAAAGGTTGACTGACAGGTGCAGCCTTTTATGCATCATTCTTAAGCCTGAAGGTCAAAGTGAAGCAGTTAGGCTGAAATAAAAAGTGCAAAGTTAACTAGTAATAACTTTCAGGTACCAATCTATTATAATAGAACAAGATGGGAGTGGTTATGAGATATTGAAGGTAGTAACTGAAAGACTTAATCTGAAGACTCATGAAACTGTATTTACAGTGTCAGAACCTGGAAATTTAGAAGATATTCCTTCTCCACAGAAGGAGAGTAAGATGGTGCTGATTCCAAGATTACATGTCTTTCCAAAATTGTCATAGAGCATAAATCATACTTAAATGTGACTAGTGAGAGAAGAAGAGCTTGTTATTCCAACTGATCACCTATCGCTGTCCACCAGTGCCTTATTGTAGCAAGCACTGTAAAGGAGTAATTTGCTTAGGATAGCTTCTCCTTCTTCATTCTGTCATCTATGTAGATATTGTTATGCTAAAGCTTTATCATTTTAAGATTTACTTGAGAAGAGAAGCTAAAATTAATGTATATCTAAGTCATGAAAAGTTAATAACTAATACTTTCTGATACAGTTTTTTTTGTAATAGCTGATTAAAGTTTGGTATTATCTGTCCTATAAAATGTTTATCAATTTATCCTCTCATTGAATATTTGGAAAATATTTTTCTGCTGAATATCTGCAAAGTTTTAGATTACAGTTTTGATATGTAATAAATCAGGTTGATTTTGATCATCCAATAATAATGAATTAATCGTAATATTCTGCAATTTTTTGAAAAATAGGAAAGACTAGTAAGATAGAAGTTACATATCAAATAAAAGTCTTATTTTGGTTAGCTTTTTAAATATAACATATGTGTAGCGATTAAATATTTAAGAGTGTCCAGCTTTGGAGATATTCAAAACAGAACTGCACAAATCCCTAAGCATCCTGCTTTAGCTGGCCCTACTTTAAGCAAGAAGGTTGGTCTAGGTAGTCGCTAGACTCAGTCCTTCCAGTCTCAAGGATTCTGTGATTGTCTGATTTTATATTTAAATTTAATATTAAAAATGTTCATTTTGCAGATTTAACTACATTTTTACATCATTTTCAAGTATAGTTCAGTTTCCATATCAATAGAATTTAAAAAAAAAAAATTAAAAAAAAGCTATAGAGCAGTTCCTTTTCCCCTCCAGGAATCTGGTGACAGTGCAGTTGAGGACTACTTTAAAGAAAAGTGATTTCCCAGATGTAGAATCAAATCAATAAAATGGTAATAATTAATGTGGTAATAATAGTGTTGTAATACAAACTTAGACAAAATGCATGTTTACAGTATTCTGACTGAAGTAAATCTACTTTTAATAATTGTATTTTTGCTTAAAGTGTAAAATATTGGGATTACTCTTAGTTATTATAGATTAAAAAGAAACATTTTGCACATCTGTGATTTCCTCCAATTTCTAACGATCAAGTATTTACCATTGCTGTACTTCTAGAATTTCTTTCAGAATAACACCATAAATGCAAATCATATTAACATATAATATTAAATGACTATTAGTATATAGTCACAGAAAAGCAATGGTCCTGTGCTGTGTGATAAAGTGTGTAACTACAAAAGTTTCAATCAGAGGAAAACAACTGGGGAAAAGTACATTAGGAGCCTGAATAAAAAAGCTGTTCGCAATCAGTTACAGCTGAGTGCAACAAAAATTACTTTCTAGGGATCAAAGGAAATTAACGATTGACCAGTGTAACCAGAACATCCCACAGCATGTTAAATATTTAATATCATGCTACTTCTGCCCAAAACAATCTGAGGTTTGGCATATATCCACCAAAATAGCTCATCGCTAATTAATTTGGCGTGTCATTTTGCATAAAATTAGTAATTAATACTAGTCACCATTCACTATAGAGAACTTTTTTCAGTTAAACATTCAATCTCCATAGTTTCAAAAGCTTGATGAAATGGTCATTTTTTATTATTCTTAGAAGAGAACCTGCACATTGAAAAAGGTATTGCAGTCAGAAGGAAGAATATATCAAAATTTATAGACTAAATTTATTTGAGGTTGTTCAAGGTCAATGAATTTTTTTCCCTCCACTTCCTTGAAATTATGAGTAATAGAATATGAATAACTGGTAGTCCAGCTGAAATGAACTATGGTGATGTGTAACACTATATTTAGCTGTCTTTTAAACTGTTGCAGTCTCATTTAACAGGCTCCAAATTGAACCTGCATTCTCCACCATTTTAGAGGCAAACTTTGCCCCAAGTTTTTGCAAATTGATTTGAAGAATCTTCAGTAATTATTACTCAAGATGCGGAAACAATGCAATATTTGAAGGAGTACTTAGGGTAACCATTGTAAGCAGTGGTTTTGAACAATCAAAAAAAAATCAAGTAAAACTTGGAGTTTGCAGTGTGTAAAAAAAAAGGATTTTTCCATTAAAAAAGTGAGGCTTTTGTGTCATATTCCTAATCTCTCTATGCCCCCAAACTGAAGTTTGTAGCTGTAGTAAAATACATTTTTTTCTGAGCAATTGTGCAATTCCAAACCTGAGGCACTGAAATCCTATAGTTAAAAAGTCTGGAAAAACATTGAAAGCTAACATTACTCTGTGAAGGTCTGCAATGAGCAGGAACAGCCTTGTAGCAGAGAAGTCAGAGACTGGAAGATCACTAGTAATTAAATTAGTAGCAGCTAGCCCAAGGCCATGTTTCTTCATCTTCTGTTTCTCATATTGCCTCTCATTTTTTCTGTTATACTCTTTTCGTCTTTCTTATTCCTAATTAACACTTGTAAACACTTCACCCCCCCCCAGCTTCTTTTGCTTTTTTAATTCTTTCCTATAGTTTTGTTTTCATTCTTATTCACATGTGTGTTTTCTTGGCATGTATGTTTTCCCTGTTGGCTTAGCTCTCCTTTCATTTTCTCTGGTCTTTTCTTCTATTACCTTCCTCCCTTCGTTGTCACCTTCTCCTTTCACTTTCAGCTTCCTTTCATTTGTTGTGCCATGTGTCTAACCTCTCCTTGCTTAACTGTATAGGTTTTCTGTCAAAAAGGACTCCTCCAGCACTTCTGATAGTGCTTCCTCGTTCAATGTGAATCATTTGAGCAATGCTATTCAAAGGAAAGTTTTTTTGCTATTCTACCAAAAATTTTCGTATTCTTTTCAAAACTATGTAGTTCAGTCTGCTCTAAGCACATATTTTAGGATTGTAGCTGCAGTAAAATGTCATGACAGCAGCTTAAATGATGCCAATAGTACCATATATATGTTATAACTTACAGTGGGTCTAAAGCTCTTAGTATAATTTAGAATTGGTTTAGTAACTAGTAATCCACATGTGCATTCATCTGTACTGAATTTTCCTCTTTAGAGGGGATGATGCAATGTAGTATAGTGATATGCAGAAGATTTACCAACTTAAACATATGTTACCATGCAAGCTCCCAGTCTAGATTATTTATTAGAGGTGGATTGCTTTTTCTTCCATGTTATCTCTTTAAGACAGGCAGTGCAGGCCAACATATTTGAAAACTGGGACTTCCCACACAGAATGAGCTTACAGGACAAGGTTATCCACAATCTCTGAGCACATAGCATCAGTATGCTGTAGGATCATTCCTTTAAAAAAACCTAAGCAGTCAGCCTTCTAGGGTTTCCCCCCCCCTTACCATCAAGGGAAAGATTGGCATGACTGTTAGTAGGTCTCAACTTCTATAAATAGTGATTCTAGCAAGAACTTTTCCTACTGAGACATTGGCATGTAAATGTTGTTCTGAGTGCTGGATTTGATTCTCACTGTCTGAGAAGTTTTTCAGTAAGCGGGATACCCTGGTTTGAGAGCCATGGGATAACAGAACTTCTGTTAGAGCTTTGGTTTTAAGCAGAGGCATTTTTAAGGGTAAGGAAACTGATGCTGTAGGCTTTCATGTCAAAACTTGGACAAAAAGCAATAGAAGGAACATTTATTATTTCTGTCTTTACACTGTTGTCAGAATGTTTTGCACAGCAATATGATATTGTGAAGTGCAATGTTACACACTGAGGGACTAAAGAATTCCTGTTAGAACTTGTTGAGCCTTATATTTTGGGAATATAAAAGAAGAAAAAGAAAGAAGACCTATCTTTATGAGTCAGAGGATATCAATGAACAGCCATGAAAAAAAAAATGCAATCACTGCATGAATTGAGAAGGTATTTCCACTAGCAACAGAGAGAAATCTGTGCATTGAGGAAAAGTATATTAAAAAAAAATTAAATTATTTTCAGTCGGAAATGAGAAGTAAGTTTCTAATCCCTGAGGAGAGGGTTGATTTCCATGAAGTTAGGGTAGCTGGAAATAGAGATCAACACATGGGTTCAATTTATAAACTGTGGATGCTTGTTATCAGAGGCAATAAGCTTGTGATCTCTTCAGCACTTTCTATGGAACTAATGTAGAGGTGGCCACTTAATGGGAATTATCCATGTTTCTATCATCCTTATTGCCTGTTATTCACATTTTAGCTTATTTCTTACAGTTCACTTTTGCAGAAGGTCTCGGCTCTCTCCATTTTCTTGGAGTCCCTGATACCCTGACATAAAATCAATGGACATCTATTCCCTCTAAACTTAAAACACTCTTTACCACTTGGATGAGGTTAGTAAGAAGCAGTTTATTTTGTCTTGCTGCATCGCTGAATGGTTTGCAACATTGCCTCCTTGCTCCTGATAGTGCAGGGAAATAAAAAGCCAAATTCTCATCTCTGTAATGTAGAGTTCAGTCTACCACAGCTTGAATTGCCAGGACATGTTTTTTCATTGCAAAAGGAGATGTTTCATTTTTTTGAACTTCAGGTGATTAATTATATCATAGTACATTAAAAGAATGCTTTATTCCTGACTAAGCTGAGACTTTGTGGTATATAGACAAGCTTTCCTTGACATAAAGCATGATTTAGATACCGTGACAATGCAACTATTGTGGGAAAAATGCTTTCTGTAGCCTAAAAGTGAGTTTACAAAAATTTATCAAGAAATAAACTTATAAGCCAACTTTCCAAGTGAATCAGTGCAGTTATGGATTTATTCTGAGCGAATAGAACAGTTTGCAACTTGGGATTAATTTAAATACTAGTACTAGTACTAAATGAGTTTCTTTTATCCAGAAGAATAAACTGAATCAAATCTGCTAATGTAGATGCCACATACACTTGTTAATGAAAATATATGAAAAAATTACCATCTTAATTATTCAAACACAAGTGGCTTAATAGAATCATAGAATCACTTAGGTTGGAAAAGACCTCCAAGATCATCAACTCCAACCATCAAACCAACACCACTGTGCCCCCTACACCATGTCCTGAAGTGCCTTGTCTATGTGCTTTTTAAATACCACCAGGGATGATGACTCCACCACTTCCCTCAGCAGCCTGTTCCAATGTCTGACAACCCTCTCAGTAAAGAAATTTTTCCTAATATCCAACCTAACCTTCCCTTGCCGCAACTTGAGGTCATTTCCTCTTGTCCTATCTCTAGCCACCACACAGAAGACACCAGCAACCCGCCTCCCTACAAACCCCCTTTCAGGTAGTTGAAGAGATCAATAAGGTCTCCCCTCAGCCTCCTTTTATCCAGACTAAACAGCCCCAGTTCCCTCAGCCGCTCCTCACAAGACTTGTGCTCCAGGCCCCTCACCAGCTTGGTTGCCCTTCTCTGGACACGCTCCAGCACCTCAATGTCTTTCCTGTAGTGAGGGGCCCAAAACTGAACCCAGGACTCGAGGTGCGGCCTCACCAGTGCCCAGCACAGGGGGACGATCTCCTCCCTGCTCCTGCTGGCCACACTGTTTCTGATACAGGCCAGGATGTTGTTGGCCTTCTTGGCCACCTGGGCACACACCTGGCTCATATTCAGCTGGCTGTGGACCAACACCAGCATAAAAGTATTGAGTATATAATTATGAAGTGCAGTGCTGTCAGACACTTCATGTCAGACAAACTGTGGTGATGCTATTTACAGTGGGTTGTATAGAGTGGTACCATATAGCAGTCTATTTTAAAAACTACCAGAAATATAAAAAACTTATTTGAAATAATACAAAATTAACAAAGTGACCCAGTAAGATTCTGAACTGCCTGATGCAATTTGCAGTGAATGTTTAAAATACAGTCATTTAGTATCTATTTCCCCTGTGCATGAGAAAACAGAAGACATTGGTATCAAATTTGATAGCACAATAAGAAATAAGAAAGTGTTGTAAGAATCTTTATAATTTTTTACTATAAACATTAAAATTAACACTATTGCATACGGTTCAGTGCTGGTGAAAGTATGTGAATACCTAGCTATCTCACTACTGGGAAACATTATAAAGGAGTATATGCCAATATTGTACGTTTTATGGAACCTTTTATTGTACATAGTGCTAAATAAGAAGCTTCACACTCTACAAAAACCAAGATGAATAGTAATATTCACAGGCCACAATCCTTTTTTCTCTCATGATGGTTTAGTTAGGAGTTACTGGTTTAAGTCTTTATAAAGGCATTGTAAATGAAAACCAAGGTAAATGACAGGAGAAAAAGATCTTTTTTTTTTTTTCTCTTGTGGCTTTCTACTTCTTGCTCATGAAAGAATTTGTCTATCTTCATTGCAGTGTTAATCAGTTCTCTTGTTATTACTTCTCACCTACTACATCTGTATATTATTCACACTTTTTACTTATGTGTTATTGATCTAGAAAGTATGCTGAGCATTTATGTAGGCTCCTCAAATGAAATTATACTACTTTAAAAACACTGTAAAACAAGAGAATCAGATCTTTTGACATGTACTTAAATCTTTTTAGCCCTTTTGCAGGCAAATAAGCTAATAAGAAATAGAGAAAAACATAAAGCACTCTTCAAAATGAAAGAAATTGCTAACTTGCACATTGTAAATTTGATACTAGTGTCTTCTGTTTTCTCATGCTTAGAAGAAATAGATGGCTGTATTTTATAAATATAGTGTATTTTACAAGAGTAGATTGCTGCATTTTACTAGACCACAGTTGAGAAGTTTGAATTAATGATCTAACAATTTTTTTAGTCCATTATCTAAATGAATCTTTTGCCGTCTTTAGAAAGTGGGTGGAGAAAGACTGAAGAGACACAGGCATCTCCTCATGGCTAAAGAATACTAGGAACATCTCTTTCATTGTGTGAGAAGTAGTCCTACCTGTCTCTGTCGCCTGCAGGCGATCCAGTATTTTAGAGCAACATTTGCTGCAAGATGGTATTTTCTTTTCTAACAAGCTTTTTATACAACTTTCATCTTAGAGTACCTCACATTTGGAATGTGAGTACTGGGACAGATTAATAAAATTTCTGGATTTGCAACCTTGAAACAGAAACTTTGTTATACAGACCTATAATTTTCTTTTTTTCCTGTGTAAGGTTTTGCAACCATGCAGATGAAGCTGACCGCATACGTTAAAGTTCTAATTTAACCTTTATAATTTGCCTTTGCACAATTGATTTGTTTTCTGTGGTTATCAGGGATTAATGTTCTTTGTTAAGTTTAGAAGGGAAATTATTTTACTAAACTGACTTGGCATGGTTACTTGGATTTCAAGTTGTTGTCAATGTCCTGAGATATAGCAGAGAGCTTCATTTCCAATAAATGTCATAATCACTATAGTTGCTTTTCATAGCTTTGATTGGAAATGCAATTAGGTTTATTTCCCCAAACTCATTGTCCTCAATTTTATTTTGTTTGTTCTTAATATTTGCTTTTATTACTGAGTGTGTGTTCATTTAAAACAGATGTGAGCCACCACAGAATAATATATTACAACTTCATAGTCATTTTATTGCTTATTTCCACATTTTAATTGTAAATACTGAGTTGCTCATTTGTATATTGGTATAACAGTGAGAACACTGAGATTTTTAATGACACGCAAAACATTTATTGAACTAATACAATCTAAGCCTTTATTAAATGGGATAATGACAGTTTTACAAGATTAGAAAAACTGAAAAAAATCACATCATTAGAATCATAATTATAAATAAGGGTTCAAGTTAATTGAACATGCTCCAAATCACACATTTCTATGGTTGTTTGTACCTCAAAAAAATGCATCAATATATTATGTTCTGGCTATAATTTAAAGAAATGCCTCAATAAATAATGTCTTGTCAGAATTTAAAGAAAACTGTTCCAGAAACTCTCTCTGCACTTACACACATACCCAATCCATTTTAAAATATATCCTCTACTCTCTTTGTCTATGTTATATGCATGTGCATATTTCACACATATATAAATATACCTAAGTAGCCAAATACAAACCAGTTATATGGTTAATTGTGAACAAATTCTCAACCCATAGAATCTGATTCACTGATTGTCTCAATATCAGAGGTTTAGCATTAACGTGTTGAAATTTGTAAACTATGTATTGGAACAAATGTATCAAAGTCTACAATTTGTGATGCAATGTAAAAAAATAAATATGAAAAAATAACCTGGAATGATAACATATTTGGTGACAGAAAGGAAAAAAATAGCATGTGCAAAGCCATTTAAAAATCAGCAGACAGCCATTAATTTAATAGACAGATTTTACAGTGTTCAGAGGAACACTAAGGAAAATTATCAGAACCAGACATCAAAATAACATGACATTTGAGAAGGTAAATTATTTGTGCAGCTAGATAAATAGAATGATATATTTAGTAGCAACAGTAAAAGTGTACTAGTTCTTCCTCTCTAGAATTCTACTCTGTATATGAAATATCTTAATTAATAGAAACTGCATTTTCCTACAGAATGGAGACTGGAAGTTACGGTCTTCTATGCCTTGCTATAAACTGACTTTGCATATCTGAAATCCTACAGTGAATCTGAAAATTAAAAGTTAAATACAAATTTTCATTTAATTTTGAAATTATCATGATTTAATGGTATATCTCATATTTGTTGACTCCATATCTTCATTTTCTTATTCTACCTTCAGAAATTACGGAGAGTCTTCTGTCACAGGACTGCTATCAGAATGTCTCAATTTTTTCACAAATTGCTTGCTACAGGCATTCTGTGCTAGCCCATGCTTTCTTTAAATAGTGAATAACATATGATTTCTTGTATTATTAAAAAAATAGATTGCTGTTTATTTTTCTCCTGTCATTCCCAGTCTATTTCCTGGTTATTCCTAGAAATCCTTCCTACTTTACCTCTTTTGAACCTTGTGTCTTGGAAATAGATCTGTATTTTCCCCTGAGGTTGCATAAATTTTAAATGTTTAAGCATCATGTTTTCTCATATTTTTTCCAGTGTTATTGGCATAATATTTCTCTGTCCAATTAGAAACAGAAACTGGAGATAATGTCTTGAAACTGGAGATAATATTTTATCTCATTTCAGTTTTCAGAGCTTATGCAGTCTATTCATGTATACAGCAGGAAAAGTAAAAAGCACTCTGAAATTATATTTTAAAAATAATTATTTCACTATGAAAAGAAATATAATGTGTTAATTTTTTGTGTTTTCTTATTTAATACAAGTTGTATGAAATGAAAACACTGTGTTAGTAAAACTTCCTAACATATGATTCTGCATTCTAAATAGCTTTTTTATTTTAAAAAATCTATGACTGTGTATGTTTTTCTCCAATACACTATGTTAGAAGACAAGCAAACAAATTTTCATCCTGAAATGCTGACTTTTAATCAAATTGCTACAAGATTTAGTTGACCTGTAATAATGGCCCCAAAAGATAAAACTTAAGGCAAGATTTTATTTTCATTTGCTTGGAATCAATGAGGTCTATCTCTCTTAATTAATTATGACTCTGATTAGATATCGAACTAGTAAGGGAAAAAAATTAGACAGAATTAACTTCATGCTGCTCACAACCTGTTTTTATATACTGATCAATGAGAAAACTAATTAAAAAATATTAGAAGGTGTGGAGCGAAGTACTGAGGATGAGAAGAAGTGTTAAAGGGTAATCCAAATTTGGAACCTTGGGGGAGTAAAATGAATATGGCAAATGGGGAATGGGAATGTTGTATACAACTTAAGTAACCTGAAACACTTTCACATTGAGACTCAAGGTTGGTGAAAAGATTTGGTCTTCATCTCTCCTCATTTTTCATTTATAAAACAGGGATAACAATATTTCTTTATTCACAAAAGTTTTGGAAGTGAATTATGAAGCATATGCAGACTGCCACAGTAGCAATACATGTAAAAGCAGAAGAAACATCCATTTCTGGAGAAGGGTGTGAATAACATGCAGTATATAAAGCATGAAGTCATGGATGCAACAGTAACAAAAAGCTTAACAAGAGATTTGATCAAGTAATTAAATTCAACTTCATGATATTTGTGTCAAGAACATAGACATATGAGATTCACATAGAGCATCTGATTTCTGTCATTCTCAGTTCATGTACTTGACCTTGCAACTTGTATCAAATTTTAACAAATACATTCTGTGTGAATGTGAATGATAGTTCACCCATGGCTGTATCTCTCCTTTATTTATTTCTATTTCATGACCCAAACTTGAATTAAATAATCTTTTTTGAAATTTTTGTCAGAACTTCTGGACTTCCCTGAAATTGTGCTGAAGCTCTGTCAGGAAAAACAGTGTAAATTACAATGCTCCCACTCCCAAGATTAGCTGGAGTAGCAAATTTCTAAGAAGCAGATTCATCTGTACAGTTAGTTAACAGCAAGAAGAGAGACATTTCATTTCTGGTACTCCATAGGCATGGTATGTAATAAAATGGTGGAGGGGAGGGAGAAAAACAATCCATGAAAATATACCAATTAGTATAGAATACATATAGAATAAAGTAGATCTGGATAATATAATCCAAATGAAAACAGTTGTATTGCAAATGTCTTCTAAATATTGAACAACTCCATATAGATTTATTTTAAATATCACCCAATCAATAGCAACAAAGAAATTCTGAATGTTCTGAGAGACAAAAGGTAATGTCTTCACCTGTTCTGCATATGCTACATCCAATTTTCCAGATTCTGTCATGTAAAAGGTACTAAACAGTGAGCGATAAAGTAGTGTTTAATATATTGTTTTGTTGTGATAAGTGAGATTTAAGATAATAGCATAAAGGCTGAAAGCTTTGCCATTCCATGAACCTTATGAAGAGAGAGTGATAATGAAATGCAGTATGAGATCTGATGAATGGCCTAAACTAAGGTTTCAAGACCTGGTACTGCTTTTGACTCTATGAAAAAAGCTACTGTGATCTTAAACTGAAGAAGCAGCTTTGAAGAGGCCAGGTTTTGTTTTGCATTTGGGACAGTTCTCTTGATTGTATGAATGGCTTGTGAACCATGTGAGATGCTTTGAGATTGAAGCTGTTGGATATAGGAATATAAAATACTAACCTACTTAAGCTGTATTTCTAAATCCTTTGGGGTTGGAACTGCAATCTGTAATTATCTTATTTGCCTCACAGTATGTGGTACATTTTATTTATTTGTTTGTTTGTTTGTTTGTTTGTTTGTTTGTTTTACTGCAACAGGACCACTCCATAAATTTGGGCCTGTAGTGGAAAAGCACATACAAAAACTATCAGGAATTAAAATCCAGTATTTTTTGGGCCATGCACAGTAATCATTTGGCTACCTTTTGTGCATACATTCACTTCTGCATGTGTGTATACAGAACAGAATCACAGAATATCTCAAGTTGGAAGGGACCCATAAGGATCACCGAGTCCAACTCCCTGCTCCTTGCAGGACTAC
>JANZLQ010000008.1:12934740-12945746 GCA_026212715.1 Elanus axillaris
CACGGCAGGCAGTCCTTCAGGAGCACACTGCTCCAGTGTGGGTCCCCCACGGGGTCACAAGTCCTGCCAGAAAACCTTCTCCGTGGGCTCCTCTCTCCACAGATATGAAGGTCCTGCCAGGAGCCTGCTCCAGCGCGGGCTTCCCACGGGGTCACAGCCTCCTTCGGGCACACACCTGCTCCAGCAGCGTGGGGTCCTCCCCGGGCTGCAGGTGGGCATCTGCTCCCCCATGGACCTCCCTGGGCTGCAGGGGAATCTCTGCTCCGGCGCCTGGAGCATCTCCTCCCCCTCCTTCTGCACTGACCTGGGGTTCTGCAGGGCTCTTTCTCTTACATGTTCTCACTCCTCTCTCCAGCTACCATTTCTGTGCCCACCGCAACTTTTTTCCCCTTTTCAAATCTGTTATCCCAGAGGCGTTACCACTATCTCTGATGGCCTCGGCCTTGGCTTGCAGCGGGTCCGTCTTGGAGCCTGCTGGTATTGGTTCTATTGGATATAGGGGAAGCTTCTAGCAGCTTCTCACAGAAGCCACCCCTGTAGCCTGCCTGCTACCAAAACCTTGCCACGCAAACCCAATACAAGAGAACTAATGACTCACAGGTGAATTTTCAGAAATACATGAATGATTTTGAAGATTAATATTTATTTTCAACACTGACATACTTTAGAGTAAAATCCAGAAACAGACCTAGTATAACTTAGCTTGAAGATCCTGGATAAAAACATTCAGCTGTTTATATGTTTGTTTTCCCCATTCTTCATGATTTTTAATGCATATCTAACTGCATGTCATTGCTTAAAAAGAGTAACTTCTCCCAGTTATGTCATCAAACTACTAGGCTAAAGGCTCAGATTCCCTTTTGTTTGAGCCACCTTGCTTTCGTGCCTTTTGCAGTTTGTCCTGTCAATAATTTTCTATTGTTTTTGATACTTTTGATTTTTTTTATAGATATTGATAGTTTTTTATAGTTCTTTTGATCAAAACTGATCTCTGTTTCTCTCTCAGTATCTTCAGTCTCATAGGTTAGTCTCTCAAAAGACTGTTGGATGGGATTTGCAGGGTAGTTCGAACTAGACGATCTTTAAGATCTCTTCCAACCTAAACCATTCTATGATTCTGTGATACTATTGTATGATTTTCTGTGTTTCCACACAGTTTCATTTTCCCCAAAGAATTTTGTGTAAACTTGTCATTCTATAAAATCAACTTTTCTTATTAAAAGAAATTAATTTTTAACTTTATAATATTTTATGGTTTTATTAATAAAATAACATTAGGTAGTCTGCCTCTTTCATCATTTATCTGCCCCATCTTTACAGAAATCTGAAGCATGGTCAGCTAAAAACATTTGGCTGCACACATCTATATTGCTCTTGTAGGCAACTTTAAGTGGAGCTATTTACAAATTTCATCTGCTTTAGAAGCAGACGACATCAGTGGAAATATCTTGTCTGTCCATATTGGGTTCATGATGTGTCACAAAACTAAGCGATACTAATAGATGTGACTAGGTCAGGCACAGAATATTGAAGCCTGTCTGCACTTTAAAATGCTTTAAAACACAGCTGGCACATCACCTGAATATTATCCCCTCTTCAGCACGGCAGGCCTATAGTGTGCTTACCAGCAGATTGGACCATGAAGGAATTCTTAAAAGGTAATGAAAGACCAGTTTATATAAAGACAAAGGTATACCTGAATGGACTTCAATTTCTGTTGCAGTTGCATGCACCTATAAATTTCAACACAACATTTTTGTTTTGGTTTGCTTTGTTTTACCTCTCAGCTCAATATTGAGCAGTTAGGTCATTTTCTACCACTGGAGTGTGTAAGGAAGAAAACATACTGTATCACCATGGAGCATTCAGGTAGTTAAGTTCACATGTCAAGCGCTCTTTCACCCTTGTTTAAAAATAGTCAACTTAGGCAACATGTATTTTTTCTCTTTAACTTGTGTTTAAGCAATGAGAAGCAGGCCAAGCTGATTTTTTTTTGTTTTTTTTTTTTGGTGGGGGGGTGTAAATGAGTTTTCACTTTTCTTCAAAGTAAAAAATGTAGCAGCACTTTGTAAATGCTTCAGACATTTCAGTTTTCATCTGGCCAAGTATAGATACTTTCTATGGAGACATTTGTATCTGAGCATCATCTCAGTCCACATCCCTAAACAAAGAGCTTTTAAAGAGGGTGATAGTCTTCTCACTATAATGTTGACATTTGTAACAGGCGGGGTGAATTTCACCCTAGGTGTGCCTATTTCCTCTCTCCCTTGAGCATAAGGGGAGTCTATGATAAATATTTCAAACATAGATATCTTTAAGTGTGATAAATACAAGCACTTCAGTCTCAGAATTTTAAGTCTGGTTTTGTGCATGGGTGTGAAGTAACCAAACCACACTTCTTCCTCTTCTAATCTGTCATGGTTTAACCCCAGCCAGCAACTAAACACCATGCAGATGCTCACTCACTCCCCACCCAGTGGGGTGAGAAAATGGGGGAGAAAATCGGGAAAAGAAGTAAAACTCATGGTTTGAGATAAGAATGGTTTAATAGAACAGAAAAGAAGAAGGTAATAATGATAATGATGACACTAATAAAATTACAACAGTAATAGTAAAAGGATTGGAATGTACAAATGGTGCACAGTGCAATTGGTCACCACCTGCCGTTCGACACCCATTTAGTCCCCGAGTGGCGATCCCAACCCCCACTCCCCCCAGTTTATATACCGGACATGACATCCCATGGTATGGAATAACTTGTTGGCCACTTTGGGTCAGCTGCCCTGGCTGTGTTCCCTCCGAACTCCTTGTGCCCCTCCAGCCTTCTCGCTGGCTGGGCATGAGAAGCTGAAAAATCCTTGACTTAGTCTAAACATGACTTAGCAGTGACTGAAAACATCAGAGTGTTACCAACATTCTTCTCATACTGAACTCAAAACACAGCACTGTACCAGCTACTAGGAAGACACTTAACTCTATCCTGGCTGAAACCAGGACAAATCACAAAACACTTACCCAAGAGGATACTGCATTGTATTTAGTGAGTTACTTGCTTTTGTGCTGTAATTCACTAAACAAAATAATAGTTATGCAATGTATTATTCCAAAATTAAAACATATATAAGTAAGGCTGAACAACTATGAAATAAAAGCCTAATAAGCAGTATGGCTGACATGGAGATATATGTAAAACGTTTCTGGCTTAATTGTACCCGGTAGCAACCGCCAAGATCAAGCGGATATTGATATTCAGAGAGCACATGCACTGCAGTCACAGAGCCTTCACAGAAGCTCATCTAGTAGCAGAAATAGAAATGGATAATAATGACCTCCCTGAATTAACATGGGAATGGCTGTGGAATAGCTTTCTTTCATACATCAACATACTGACACATTTAAACAGGATGATCCATCTCACTCTCTAAAATGACTCAGTGATGGTAGGAAAGTTATAAAGGAATGATTACTAATTTTTGTCTTTGGAGGAGTTCAAGCAGCAAGACAGCAGTATTCCCTGTACTAATTTAACCTGTGATTGTTTTGCAACCTTTCAGAAGAGAAATATACTTAATATTTTTGTTCACTTGAATACCCAAGAATGACTGAGACTGTGGATAATGTATTTTTAAGCTGTAAGTCTATCCAATAAGAAAAGCTATCTATTGCTAACATATTCCTTTAAATTCTGTTATATATTAACAATATTCTTCAACGTGTGTTTGAAGGTAAGGCATAATAGAAGCATGACCATTTGCTGTTTCTGAAACTTCTGAAACTAACTAGAAAGAGGTCATGTTTACCTCTAATGAAAAGTGGATTAGGTGTTAAATAATTTCAACTAAGTAACTAGGTAAGAAGAAGGTTGGGATTAGAAAGGAAAAATCAGCAAGATACTGATTCTAATTCCTGCTAGGGTCATAGGGTTTTGGCCACATTTGGTATTTAAGTATCCTTGATATTAAAAAATGTATTGACTCACTACATACACACTTTATCTTTTGATGTGAATTTAAACAGTTCAAGTTATTATTTCCTAAAAAAATTAGCACTGTCTATGTTAAAACTGAAATTTTGGTCTAAACTAGAGAAAAAAAATATTGGCTTTATGAATGAAAGCTATTTAATATGGTTGCAGTTACAGTTTTGTGAAACTATTCTTAACTTCCAAGAAGTTATTCATATACCTGTACTAGATACAAATACTGAGAGTCAGAAACTCAAAGGCTTAAAGGGAATTGAATTTACAGTGTTAATAGCAGGTTGAGCCAGTATAAAAGTATTCTTATAACCTATTTATAAATTTAGTATTTCCTAACACTAAAGGTCAGCAAGGAGACAGACCCAGGCTCTTCACTTGGATGGAGGGAAGGTGAGAGGCAATGGGCAGAGAATGAGAAATCTATTTCACCTTGAAAGCAGTCAAGTGGTGGAGCAGGTTGCCCCAGGAAGCTGTAACAACCTGCTAACTCTCAAGATCCAGCTGGACAAAAGCTTGAGCAACTTGGTCAAAAAAACCCCATTGCTTATCTCTTCAAAGCTTATTTCAGCTGCCTCTTTTTTTGTTGTTGCTTTTTCTTTTTTAAGAGTCTGCCATTATTAGACAGGGACTAGCGGATGGTTCTGAAAAGCTTAAAACTCCAGGGAAGGAAAGATTATTACAATGATAAGAAAATTTTATTGCAAAAAAAAAGCAACTTTTACCTATACAAGAGAAAACTGCCACATTCTAACAGACTTTTCAGCTTCATAAAAATTTCTTTCAACTAAGTGTTCTTAAAAGTTTTACATAACCTTTATTTTCAAAAGACAATAGGACATTATTTTGTATCAATACAGCACCATGTAAGCTACCTGCAGAATCTTGATTTTTTAAATTAATTTCAAAGGATATCTAGACTTACTTCCAATAAATATAATGTTAATTACCTTGAAGTGAATAAGACTGTATTTTCAGAAATGCTAGAGATATTCTACTGTTTTAGATGGGATTGGAGGATAAAAGACAAGGCAACAGTCATAGATATTTAAGTGAACTGGGAGTTGTCTCATAGATTTTTCTTTTCCCAGGAGTGTACAGAATATTTCTTGATTTCCAGTATAGGACTGAGTCTTTCTAGGATGGTTGTAATAAAACCAGTCCAAGAAATGGGCTCCAATACTGGCCCAGATCATCCATACCCTTCAAATACGAGCATGCTCACTGACATTTCTTTTTGTGTGTACTAACCAGCATTGTTCCAAGTAAAGGCTAAGCATTCTCACTAGTCCCCAGGGCTGCTATGTCACTCCTTGACCCTGTATGGGGCTTCAGCTTGATGTCTCCAAGAAAAACACCAGAGAGATTTTGGGTGAGTGTTCAGTCAAGAAACTCCTTCTGAGGAAAGTACCCTGTTGCCTCCTGCCACCCTGTCAGGCTCCCCAGCACTAAACCAGGTATCTAGAATGCTTTCAGGAGTGTAGATGTAGCTTGTATGTATAGGCAAAAACTTTTTCGACAGAAAAAAAAGAGCACCAATAACATTATTTAGAGCAAAAATCATTAATACTATTCAATAGTACTAATCAACTACTAATCAAAAGCACTATTCAATAATGTAATTAAAAGGACTACTAATAATATTAGTATCTTTTTTCCTAAAATCACTTCAATAAAATGGAAAATATTAATGAAAAAAGATGAATTGATTAATGAAAATTGAAGTCTGAAATTAAATTAACCATCCACAAATTTTAGATTGCAGTAATTCTACCTGCCATAGTTTTAACTAAATTTATACAACTGAAAAGTCATTATGTGGTTCTGAGGGTTTTCTGGAGATTGTTTTAAAATATTACTAAACTTAAGTGAGTGGTTTTTAGTTCTCCAGTATGTTGTCTTATTTCAAAATATTACAGAACAAAGAAAGGAAGCAAAGTTTTCTTACCTATTATACCAAATACATGAATATTTCTCAGTTCAAATTACATTACTTTTGTATTTAATGGATATGGCTGATAGTCATCTGCACTTTCATTCCACAGTGATTTACAGGTGTCTGGCTGTTTTCCTGACTATCTCCATGGCTGCTAATTGACCAAAGGTTCAAAGAAAGTGCAATGAAGCTGTGAAGCTGTGCAGAACTTCCCAGAACTTACTTCTCCAGCAGAAGCCTGACTGTAGTACTATTCTCAAAGTTATGCATGTTCTCTTATACCTTTTATACTGTTTCTGAAAACTGATCTCTATAATTTCTCTTAAGATTTTTTTGGTTGATTTGGTTTGGTTCGGTTTTTAATGTACTAGAAAAAGGACAGCTGCATTCTTTCATCCTTTAGCATCCTAAAATTGAGGCGGTTTATCTAACTTTTCAGTGAAGAAACAGTTGCTTAAAAATGTGCTGTGGATGAGAGATGCAATTAACAGGCTTAGAGGTAACAGGATAGCAAACAAACACAAGCAAATAAAAAGACCACCGCAGAAGTCTAAACACCTCATATGAAAGAAAAATCCTTTATTTAAAAATCACAACTCTAAGATGATACAGACTATATCAAACACACGTATTGTATTCTAGTAAATTTAACAAAGTTACAGCTTGGTACAACCACTGGCACAAGGTCATCTGTGATAACTACTAACAAAGTTTCAGGATTTATTTTCCTATGTGAATGAATATTCTTTGAAACACTCCTTGGGTAACCAGTTTTAGGTGAAAAATAGGTTAACTGTCTAACCTGTCTAGCCTAGATTACGAGTTGAACTATGCCAATTCACCTTAAGGAGAGTAAACACACTCTGGCATATTTTATTTATATAGCTATAGCCATAATGTAAAGTACTAAACCGCTTGGCAGATATAAGATATGGAATCTCTTTCTCTGTCAAATAAAGAACATGTTTTAAAGATCATGTCCATTTAAAATGTAAACATGACTAAAAATTTTGAGGGCAACCTGTACATTTTTCATCCTAATTTGCTAGGAAGAATAAAAGATTAATAAATGGAGTACAAATTGTTTTTTTCTTTAGTATTTTCATGTTACAAATAACCATTTCAGTCCTTCATTCATTTTAGACTTCTGAAAGGCAGACACTTATATAGGACTAGGCCTGGGCTGAAGAACTAGAATTAGAACTAGAACTAGGAATACATTTGAGCTAGGGATAAAGGAAAACAATAATGGAGGTCACTTTAATGTGTGTTCAGTGAAGATTACAAAAGTGTTTAATGGCTATCTAGTAACTGATACATGAAGACTTCTTCAAAACAAGATCAACAAAGTAGTAGTGATTCAGAAAAGGTTGACTTATTTCTTCTGACTTACTTTTCTAAGTTTCAAATAGAACTATAACATGATTAAGTACATTTTGAATTTTCTGTGTTAAAAAAATAGAAAAATAATTTGGTTTAGTAGTTAAAATATGAATTTAAAAAACAATTATAAAATACAAAATGATTGAAATACACCAGTGATTACAAGAGCATCCATTTAAAATGATATGCAAACTTTTACAAATACTGTAAATCATAGCCAATTACAATTTAACTAGAATACCGAAAATTATATATTATTTTGTGTTATTAAGATGTATCAACATTCTATCTAATATAGTTTTCTTGATCTGCTAACCAAGTTTTTGTAAAATCTAAAGCCAAGGAGCAATCAGTGATATTTCATCCAAAAAGAATCGCAATTACAAATGGAAAAAGACACAAACCACAACATATTGAAATGTTAATTTAATTCAAAATTAATTTTCCAGAAAATGATAATTCTACTCTAATTGCCTTCACACACTTGTCCCTAAATAACCTGTTTTATTAAACATGCTCCAAGAACTGTTTCAGACTTCCTAATTTTAGGAACTTTATCTAGAGGCCTATATTATAAGGCTCATTTCATTTTGTTTCCTATATAATCAGTGGCAAAAACCAGATTCCTCCACAATTTAAATTCCACCAGCAGCTATATTAGATATCTGTCATCTCAAAATTGTTCTCTGAAGCAAACTTCTAATTGGTTATACAAATAATTTATGTATCCTATCTTAATTATCTATAAAAGTTTTTTAAAATTATATGTTATTAATAACTTGGTATTGGATTCATCTCTTCATTAGGAACTAGTGCATAGTTCATCAGACAATTTTCTTTTCTGTCAGATTATGCATGCAAAATTACCTGTACCTGCCTGAGCTTCATTTTACTTAACATAATATTGCCCGGATGCATTTTTTTATAAATCTTCAAAGCTCTGACAAGCATAACATATTAACTTATCTCAATATTTTGGCATTTTTATGAACTATACAGTTTTCTAATAAGTTCCAGAAATAGGAGTGAATATATTAACAGAGTGAGCATTACAGAGAAGAATGTATATATAAGATTAAAAAAGAATATTCTGAATTATTTTTAAAGCCAAATGTAAGCCAGAGAAAACCACTTTTGTAACTATAATCAAACTGAAAGTTGCATGATGTAAAACAGGTTCCCAAATATAGCTTGGATTGATGAAATGAATGGTTAAACACTGGATCAGCAACATAAACAACAAAACCAAAACAAAGGAATCATTTTACTCCTCCCTGCAGCCCCCCCTCCTGCCAAAAAAAACCAAACCAAAACAAAACAATGCAGCTCTTGTAATGTCATTACCATTCAGACTATACAAAAGAGGCAATTTTATATAAGCTTTAGAATATTAATGTTTTAACATTTTTACATGTTAAGCATGCATTTGCTTTAGCAGTAAAACATACTGAATAGAAACACTTCTGTAGTAGACATCATTAGATTGTACTTCAGCTGGTTAATGATAAGACTTTTCCAATCTATTTAGGATCAATAAAGAGAAACAAGAAAAATCCACTGAGATTTTTATTACTGAGCTATTACCTTGTTTGTGATTGACTGATCCAGATCAATTTCCTTTAATCTACTACACTCTTCTCCAATTTTAATGCACTTCATCCTTCATTTGGTGCTGTACGTCATAAAAAAAAAAAGATTGTGTTATCAGTCTCACGTGAATATTGCTGACTGTTGTTCTGATAACATTGATTTTAAAATTTTGCTATTCACTTTTGATGATTTAAACAACAGCTCTGAATACTAGATCTAATTTCAGCCACCTTCTTACCTCTGATAAGCTTTCTGAAACCAGCTGACTGCTGTTAAAATGAAGCTATCTACCTCTGACAGCAGGTCTTTTTTTGTTGCTGTTCTATGTTGCTATGTTAAGGAACAGGCCTTTCCTAGATCCAGAAACCAATACATCTTGGTCAAGACTTTAATCTTAACAGAGACTATCTAAAATAACCCTGAAATGTACTACTATATATGTGTCTGTCTATGTCTATGACACGTTTATGATTATACAGAGCATTCTTAAATCTAGTTGTAAAAGATAATAAAATGAAAATATTGTTTTAATTTAGTTTGTCCACTGTGCATATTTTATAGTCTGTAGTATTATTTGGACATTTCTTTTTTGCTCTTTCAGTGTCTTTGGCCAGAGCCTTCCAAAATCTCTTCTTAATAGTCAAGAGATGAGGGATCTTAATCTCTGACCTCCACCCAGCAAAGCACAAAAGATCATGCTTAATATTAACCCTGTGATTAGTTCAGCATGTCTCAACACTGTTATTCAGAGGTAATTTAGACCTTTCTCCTTTACTACTTACAATCTCAGACTCTGCCCACCCCCCCCAATGTGGCAGAAAAACCACCACTTTTACCTTGTAAGAAGATAGCACTTTTTTTTTTTTGTATCAACAACAAAATTTATTGCATTAATCAAGCTGTCTTGTGGCACAACAACAAGATGTTTAAAAATATAAATATGAATTCTGAATGGGAATTTCTTGAGGAAGTTTAGAATACACCCACACACACCAAAAAATATCTTCTGTAATGGGAAGCTGACAGCAGAGAAAGAGGAACTGTAATCGTAATGAAGTTATAATATGTAATAAAATAACCGAGCAATTGCTATTGAAAAATTATCCTAAAATTAGAGATTATAAACTTTCCTTATTATAAAATGCTTCCTTCAAATAGATGTGAAATTACAACTCCAGATTCAGGAATAAAATCTTCCATCTTCAGAGTCTTGAGTGTATGCATCCATTTCTATGTACCAGTAACTTCAGTGTATATGCCCACACTCATATATTTCCAAAACAAACAAACAAACAAACCCCTCTATAATTCAGGGTTTTTTTTACAAAAAGTAGGATAAAAGCTCTTATCAACTTTTGTACAACACTTTGTACAATAGATCACAAATATTTTAGAAAAACAGAACAATTGTTAAGTCTTCTTTTCCAGGCGGGGCTCTGTTACCCTAAGCAAATTAGTACTGATTAGTTCTATTCTACACTGGCCTAGAGTAGAATATCTGGATTCACTTTGTATAAATTGACTTAGGTTTCCACTAGGCTTCATGTGACTCTAAGAAGTAATAGTGATTATTTTTAGAGAACCTGCCCTATGAGGAAAGACAGAAGTAGTTAGGTTTTTTCTCCCTGGAGAAGGGAAGGCTTAGGGGGATCTCATCTCTGTTTTCCAGTACCTAAAGGGTGGCTACAAAGAGAACAGAGGCTCTCTCTTCACAAAAAGCCACATGGAGAAGACGAGACAATGAGTACAAGTTACAATGAGAGATGTTTCATTTTGATATGAGAAAGACTTTTAAAAAGTAAGAATAATTAGTCATTGGAACAACCTCCCAAGGGACATGGTAGAGTCCCACTGCTGGAGATTTTCAAGATGTGACTGGACAAGGAGCTAGATAATCACATTAGGATCCCTTTGCCATGAAAGGTTGGACTAGATGATCTTTCAAGGTCCCTTCCAACCTGGGCTATTCTATGATTCTATGATCTTTCCAGCAACTTTCAACAAAAACCATTCAAGACAAGAAGTCACAGCATCACAGAATCATAGAATCACAGAATATCTCAAGTTGGAAGGGACCCATAAGGATCACCGAGTCCAACTCCCTGCTCCTTGCAGGACTAC
>JANZLQ010000008.1:12960389-12975285 GCA_026212715.1 Elanus axillaris
GTGGTGAGCAATTGCACTGTGCATCATTTGTACATTCCAATCCTTTTATTATTACTGTTGTCATTTTATTAGTGTTACCATTTTCATTACTAGTTTCTTCTTTTCTATTCTATTGAATTGTTCTTATCACAAGCCATGAGTTTTACTTCTTTTCCCGTTTTTCTCCTTCTCCATCCTACTGGGTGGGGGCAAAGTGAGTGAGCAACTGCGTGGTGCTTAGTTGCTGGCTGGGGTTAAACCACAACAGCATCACATTTCTGCTTTGCAACTACAGAATACAAAACACTCCCAAATCCTTCAGTTAGTTTTGTCACCAATGCCCTTTTTACAAATACTATAATGTTAGGTATTTGGTTTTTTGTCAAGCTTGCTAGTCAGATGTAGAGCAGGAAACGAGGCAAGTGACCAATCCATATGAATGAGACAGACTTTTCGAAAAATATATTTATGTTTTCATTTCAACCTTGAACAAATACTTAGATCAACCTCATCATTGTTATCTCTCCATAGATTATAGTTTCTTTTGCAATCAGCTCTTGAGTTAAGGGCAGAGGATCATATCGATTACTTCCTAGTAATAGTCCTTCAGAAAGAAATCCAACATCCTTCTGGGGTAGGACATTCTCTGTAATACAACAGTCTTCAGCCTGCTCTGGATTTATGTTCAACATGTAATAACAAATCCCTGAGTTAACAATTTCTCATTCTCTCACATTAGTTCTATTCATAGATTTTTCAGAAAAATGGCCATAAAAACTCCATTTTACCATGAAGAATTAACCTACAGATTTTGTTATTTCAACAGTGTCACAGTTTAAGATCAACTGAACACATGGAGATTAAATGGATTTGGACACTAAACCACTTTAATCACAGATACACAATTTTACAAATTTCATTACTTTGTTATTCAATGAAATAAATGGCACATTTTAGGAGAAAAGTTGGGTGGGTCAGCATAGCAGTTCTTGACATTAATTCCCTGTGCTATAGGAGAGATGAGGTAGTCCAGGACAGGCAGAGTACGTGTCAGATCCAGCTGTGTGGGGTCCCTGGGCTTCTTTCTGGTTCCCTCAGGTTTGCTGCATGTTGAAGAGATAGTTCCATGTTCTGATGCAGGATCATGAGTCCCCAAGGGTCTATCCAGTTCCCTGTGTTCCCCCAAATTATTTACTTTTATCAACCCCAGGTCTGGGTAGACAATATTTCCTAGGTGAGAGATCCATTTAAATAGCAATGTTCCTTTCTGAATTGCTGTCAGTGTTGCTGGCATTCATGATCTGCTTGTTCAGGACAGTTCTAAATGTTTTTACACTCCTTGATGACTAAAAAGCTGTTTGCATAGTTTGGCCATCCATTTCCCTGAACAAATAAAAACTGATTAAAGTTCATTCTTTTGTTCTGGTCAAGGGGGTGGGGGAGTCATGCTTTGCCTATTATTTACTGAAACAATAAGTTGGTTTAAAGTTCATAGGTGTATGTTAACAGCTATGCTAAGTGGGCCTACCTCATACCAATTGCTACACAGAGAGCTATAGACTGTTCTAGATCACTGGTAAAAAAGATGAGAAAAAGAACTTCATCCAATTAGAGAAATAGGAAATATGTCCTAACGGATTTCAGTCATGGTCTTGCTAACTGCTCACCAGTCACAATAACTGCAATAAACTATTATATTTCAATATATTAAACGATTTTAGCAGTCTCTTCTCCATTCAGCTCTTCTGAGACAACATCGAGTACTGAGGCCAGTTTGGGGCTTTCCAGTACAATACAGATTTTGACATACTGCAGGAAGTCCAGCAAAGTGCCATCAAAGTGATCGGGGACCTGAAGCACAGGAAAGGCCAAAGGACCTGGCCATGGTTAACTGGGAAAAGAGAAGGCTACAGGGAGAACTTATAGCTCTCTGCAACTACTTGATCAAAGAACACAGAGAAGACAGAGCTGAATTCTTCCTGGAGAAGCACAGTGACAGGGCAAGAGGCAACAGATACTACTTGGAACTTGGGAGGTTCTGATTAGATATACATATGAATCTAACATGAAGGTGTTCAAATACTGGACAAGTTTGCTCAGAGAGGTTGTGGAATCTCCATCCTTGAAGGTGTTGAAGACTAAACTGGACATGGCCTTGAGCAACCTAACACATGCTCTGAGCAGGGGTTTGGATTAGATCTGCGTAGGTCCCTTTCAACCTAAATTCTACAATTCAGCAATGTAAACACAACTGAATATACATACATTTATATATATTTATGAATAGGCATCAAATTTACCTGGAGATGTACATATAAACTCCACACAAATCATCTGTCACATATATATTTGCACATTTATCCTTAAATTGAATTTCTCATGTTCACAAATGTTGGAAACAGTTACCTAAATAACTTCTGCTTAATTTTTTTGTGCATGGGGATTGTGATACAGTCTTTTCATTTACATACTCTTATTGTTTCTTTAGTATCAATATAAATCCAAAATACTGGTTTTTAATAATAAGTGTGCGTGAGACTCTTGTTCACTTATTCGCCCTCTACACTACAACAGCATGTTTGGAAAACTCAAGAATGTTGTAAAAATCTGCATCTCCAAGTTTTCTTTAGTCTACCACCAATATTTAAATGCTTAGTGCAAACTTTTTTTCTAGCCTTCCCTTCCTACTTGGTTTGGTCATGGGTGGAGACATGGAATTAAACTGAAAGAGAAATCATTCCTCTAAAGGGCTGTGCCTGCTTTCTCAACTTGGGAACAGGCCAGTCTTTAACAGCATCCATCTGTCTGAGCTCTGATTTAATGTAGGTGTCTACCAATTTATTTCACAGATAAACTGTTTCTGCAACCTTCAGTTTACACTTCACCACCTTTACATGCAGGGGGATCAAATTAAATATCCACAGGCAGTATTCACTGTAGTGTTCCTAATTATGAGCATTTCAGTTTGCAGCCTTGATAATGTTTTTAAATTATTTGTTCTTGGGAGTACCTTTATACTTAAGGAAGAAGTATGCAAAATTCAAATAATTCCTCATGTAGGCTCATGCTGATATCCAAATGAATCATGAACAGGTTATGATGCTTCCCAATCACTGTAACTATCTGTGCTGATAGAATAAGAAAAAAAAGCAGTAATTCAGAGAAGCAAAGTCCAAGAAGTGCTGAGACATGTTGAGAACAGATTTCCTAGATCTGATAGCGAGTTCCAGGGGTCATGGAGAAGTTAGTCAATAGGACCCCCTGGGAAACTGCCCTCAGGGACAAGGGAGCAGAACAGAGCTGGCATATCTTTAAGGACACTTTCCGTAGAGTGCAAGAGCTCTCAATCCCCAGGTGTAAGAAATCAGGCAAGGAAGGCAGGAGACCAGCAAGGCTGAGTTGAGACCTACTGGTCAAATTAAAGGGCAAGAAGGAAATGCACAGGCAGTGGAATAGGGACAGCTATCCTGGGAAGAGTATAGGGATGTTGCCTGGTTTTGTAGGGTTGGGGTCAGGAAGGCCAAGGCATACTTGGAACTGAATTTGGCAAGCGACACAAAGAATAAAAAAAGCTACTATAGGTATGTCATCCAGAAAAGGAAGGTCAAAGAAAGTGTACCCACCCTGATGAGCAAGACTGGCAAACTGGTAACAACGGACGAGGAGAAGGCTGAGGTACTACACAACATTTTGCCTCAGTCTTCACTGGCCACCTCTCTTCCTACACGTCTTGAGTAGATGGACTGCAAGATAAAGACTAGGGAAGCAAAGTCCTTCCAACTGTAAGACAGGATCAGGTTTGTGACCGCCTGAGGAACCTGAAAATATGCAAGTCTATGTGACCTGATGAGATGCATCCCAGAGTCCTGAGGGAAATGGCTGATGTAGCTGCCAAGCCGCTCTCCATGATATTTGAAAAGTCATGGCATTCAGGTGAAGTCCCCAGTGACTGGAAAAAGGGAAACATGGCACCCATTTTTAAAAAGGGTAGAAAGGAGAACCCTGGGAACTACTGACCTGTCAGCCGCTGTGCCTGGGAAGATCATGAAACAGATCCTCCTAGAAGCTATGCTAAGGTGATTAGAAACAGCCAGCATGGCTTCACCAAGTGTAAGTCCTGCCTGACCAACCCAGAGGCCTTCTATGACGGAGTGACTGCATCAGTGGACAAAAGAAGAGCTATGATTGTCATCTATCTGGAGTTCTGTAAGGGCTTTGGCACAGTCCCCCACAACATCCTTCTCTCTATATTGGACAGATATGGATTTCATAGGTGGACTGTTTGATTGATGAGGAATTGGTTGGATGGTCACATCCAAAGGGTAATGGTCAACAGCTCAATGTCGAGATAGAGATTGGTGACAAGTGGTGTCCCTCAGGGTTCAGTATTAGAACCAGTACTGCTTAATACTTAATCAATGACATAGTGGGATCTAGTGCACCCTCAGAAAATTTGCAGATGATACCAAGCTGAGTGGTGCAGTTGAAACACCTGAGGGATGGGGTGCCATCCAGAGGGACCTCGACAAGCTCAAGAAGCCAGCCCATGTGAACTTCATGAGATTCAACAAGACCAAGTGCAAGGTCCTGCAACTGGGTCGGGGCAACCCTTGGTATGAGTACAGGCTGTGGGATGAATGGATTGAGAGCAGCCAGAGAAGGACTTGGAGATACTGGTAGATGAAAAGCTGGACATGAGCCGGCAATGTGCACTCGCAGCCCAAAAAGTCAACTGTATCCTGGGCTACATCAAAAGAAGCATGGCCAGCAGGTAGAGGGAGGTGATTCTTCCCCTCTACTCTGCTCTGGTGAGACCTCACCTGAGTACTGCGTTCAGCTCTGGAGTGGAGTCCTCAGCACAGGAAAGACATGGACCTGTTGGAGCAGGTCCAGATAAGGGGCACAAAAATAATCAGAGGGATGGAACACCTCTCCTATGAGGAAAGGCTGAGAGAGTTGGGGTTGTTCAGCCTGCAGAAGAGAAGCAGCCCTATTGCAGCCTTTCAGTACTTAAAGGGAGCTTATAAGAAAGATGTGGACAAACTTTTTAGTAGGGCCTGTTGCAATAGGACAAGGAGTAATGGGTTTAAACTAAAAGAGGATAGATTTAAACTAGATATGAGGAAGAAATATTTTTACAATGAGAGTGGTGAAACACTGGAGCAGATTGCCCAGAGAAGTTGTGGATGCCGTATCACTGGAAATGTTCAAGGTCAGGTTGGAAGGGTCTCTGAGCAACATCATCTAGTTGAAGATGTCCCTGCTCATTGCAGGTGAGTTGGACTAGATGACCTTTAAAGGTCCCTTCCAACTCAAACTATTCTATGATTCAATGATTCTATGTGTTCTAGCCATCACAAACAGTTGCATTTTATGTCCCAAGCTTTACCAATGTATCATGCGTTAACTCACAGTTCAGTGACACAGATATCTCAAGGAACAGGAAGTAATGTTGATACTTTACAGCAACTGTCTACTTTAATTTTCTTTCTTAACTGTATTATTATTAGCTTCAAACCTTCCTAAATGTCTTTATGTATTTTAACTTCCTTTTCCAGATCTATACTGTATGTATACATTATGTTTCATGATACACAGATCTACTCTCTGCTTTCAGCCAGTGCCTCTCCTAATCTCCTCACTTTCCTATGTCTTTCTTTGTTCCATTTCTATTTTTCAAAGAACATAGGTCTTAAAGCAACATTGTTAATCAGCTGAGCTTAATCCTATGTTGTTGTGAGCAACTATACCAAAAAATCCTCACTTAAGGTCAAACCTAAATTTACACATGACCATTTTATACCCATTTATACTTATTAGGATTTCAAATTATTGCTTTTATCTTAATATTTTCTCCCTGTATTTACAGGGAATAATAATTTCTACTATTAACTTCCATTTAGCTAAGCCAAAATCCCCTCATACTTGCTTAGGGTTCAGTGCCATGCCATCTTAAATGAGTCTAATGTGAGATTACCTTTTCTGCCTTTCCCTCTGTCCTCAGTCATATGTACTGTGAGTAGCAACTGGCTTTAATGCTGTCATATACTAAGCTAGTTTAGAGAGAGAATTTAAAAGCAAACTAAATACAAATAATATATATATATATATATATATAGTCCAGTTCTTGTGGATTTTTTCCATCTTTTGTAAAGTTTTGTTTTCTTTGTTCTGGCTCTTGAACTGCATTACCAGTGGATGCTACATGTATTTCTTTTAGCACAAGTAGGTCAGAGTGTCAGGAACGATTGTCTCAAGGTGCAGATTATGGAATTTCCAGTTTAGATCACATCACATGTCATAAACCCACACCTTCAATTTCTAGGAAGTTATATTCCCAAAAGATCTGGAACTTTTCAAGAAAAGCAAGAAGATCCAGGGATCTACAGGCTGTCTAGCTTCACCTTGATCCCTAGGAAAATGATGGAGCAAATCATCCTGGAAACCATTTCCAAATACACGAAGGACAAGAAGAGTGGTCAGTAGTCAGCATTGACTTTCAAAGGGGAAAACATACCTGATTAGCCTGATAGCCTTTTGCAATGAGATGACTAGCTCAGTGGGTAAGACACTAGTGGATTTTGTTTATTTTTAGTTCTCCTGTAAAATTCTTATAGACAAACTAATGAAGTTTGGACCAGATAAGTTGACAGTGAGGGTGACTGAAAACTGTCTAAACTGCTGCCACTCAGGGTGGAGGAGGTAGAAATGTCAGCAGTAAAGTTGAGCCTGGGAAGAAGGGAGAGGTGGAGGAAAGGCGGTTTTTGTTTTGTTTATTCTCCTACTCTGTTACAAGTAATTGGCAATAAATTAAATTAATTTTCAGAAGTCAGGTCTGTTTTGCCAGTGATGGTAGCTGGTGAGTTATGTCCCTGTTCTTGTCGTGACCCAAAATTCTTTCATCATAGTTCCTCCTCCTGTCCTGTTGATGGAGGGGGAGTGATAGAGCTGCTTGGTGGGCACCTGGCGGTCAGCCAAGGACACACAGGACAAGAGTCAATGGGCAGAAAATTTCATGCTAGCATAAGAAAAATTTTTTTTACTGTGAAGGTGGTGAAACTGTGGAGCAGGTTTCCCAGACAGGTTGCAGATTGTCCATCCTTGGAAATATTAAAAACTCACATGGACACTTCCCAGAGCAATCTGCTGTAGCTGACTCTGCTGCATGGACTAGATGATCTCGGGAGTTCCCTTCTGACTTCAGCTATTCTATGATTCTGTGAAAAACTTTCAAGCTGGCTTTTTTTTTATTTCTGATTTGTAGCTATTTAAAATTTTGTAATATAGGTGAAAAGATATTTTCAGTCACAGCAATATTTTTTCCAATGTGAAGTGTAATTTTCTTTCAAAATATCTATGCACAGAAGAGTTTTCATGTTGTTTGCCTAAATTAGAATAAAACAGATGTTCTAGGGGAATTTTTCTTCTTCTCTAAAAAAATCCAAACAAATATTTTGATGGGAATGGCCATCATGTCAGAAATGTAACCCTTTAACTGGGAAAATAAAGAAGCAAATACATATTCAGGACTAGAGAAACCTAATTCTTTTTCTTAACCTATATTTCTGCTAAGGTGGAAATGCATTTCTTCAAAGAAACCATATTTATATATTTACATATTTACATATTTCTTAAATAAAATATATACTAACTAATTTTACAATTATATAAACTTATCTGTCATAGAAAATTATGAAAAATTCCTAAATATATTCAATTACATGGTTGGTAAAGGTTCAGTGTGACTATCCTCATGCCTAACAGTAAGCACTACTGAGCTAACATCTATATTCCCATATTTAGTGCTTTGAATGGCTTAGCAGAAAAGAGTATTTGAGAAATTTAAGGATACAGTTATTTGTGACCTGTGAAAGAAAATAATTGTCACTCTTTCAAAAATGAAATAACAGTCATTTTTATGAACTCATTCTTCAGAGACTTTGAGAATCCAACAGCACTAACTTAAGACTTTGAATAAACATTGACATTTTCTGTATATCTAAATCAACCCTAAAGTAAAAAGAAAAAATCAGTCCCACCTGTCGAGTTATGTTTTCATTCCAGAAAGTAAGTCTGATTTTATTTATTAATTTATTATTTTAGACAGTGCTTTCCTGCTTTCCTTATTGCTATATAAACAACAAAATCTTCCATTCTCTTCAGAGAAACTCATATTGCTGACATTTTTGATTGAAATTTAAATACTAAATTAAACTGCTGCTTTTTGTACTTTTGTGTGTGTGTGTGTGTACACACGTGCTATTTTGTGCAAGGATTACCAACAATATTTTACATCTGTTTTATGTGCATTGCCTATAACATAGAAAGTGCACAAGAAAAATTCCTTGCAGACACTAGACAGTCTTTAAATTTATGTCATGACCATAAGAATGCTATTACATATTTTCCAATAGGCAATTGAGAAAATGACAGCTGATTCAGAAAATTTTTCAAGAAGCATAGTAATTGACCAGTACTGAGTAACTTCTTTGAATTTTCAGTGTATCCTTAAATACAAATAATAATTGCCAGATAGGCTTTATATTATCTATCTGTATATTAAGCTATTTATGATTTCCTGCCTAATTTAGCTGAGCAATTAATTTTTATAAATTGTGACAATGTGTTCCAAATTTAAACATCCTGTAGTGAAAAAGATTTCAGGCTAAATAATCTTTATGTGTATTATGTAATAGTTTCATTTTAATTTCATTCTTTTGTTTTCCTATTAGTAGCTTCTGAATAACTTCTCAATCATACAGAGTCCTAGTGTATATTTCCAAATATGTGATTATTAAATAGACGTGGATAGCTGTTGTTATCTCCTGTTGTGTTTCATAGAATTAAATAATACAGGTTGAGTGAGCTTCCTGAATCTTGGATTTGCAGCTACATTTTTTTAAAAAGTTAATGCAAACCTGTGTTCCATTTGTTTTGTCATCTGACATAATGCTGTCATTTTCCCATCTACTCCCTGGTTTATTCAATTTCTCTAAAACAATGTCTGGGTTTCTTCACTCGAGATTAAACTGCATGCTGATTAGGGATCAGGACTATTTTCCAGTGATTCGGATGTTTATCTGTGAAACAGAATTTATACTGTCAGTACTTGCTCTTTTTGATGAACTTAGATAAAATCTTTAAGCATGGGAGCAACTGACTATTTTTTGTTTCTACACTAGCAGAATGAGAGTATCTTACTTGGGGTGTTTGTCTAAAATGTCTCAAGGGAAACCTACCTGTGAATGCACTGAAATTGAGCATATAAACACAAATATCAACCTTCAGCAACTGCATTTTTATTTCATAGGGTACTGTCTCATAAAGAAGCTAAGTTAGCACCACAAATAGCTTTCTTCAAGGAAAAATAACAAACCTTCCAGATGATTCACTTGAAAGACCTCTACCAACAGACAGTATGAATGACTGTACCATGACTGTACCAGGTTTGGTTTCATTGCAGTCCTTCTAAATTATCCCAGGGAACTTTACTCTGCTCAAGTACTCCTCAAGTATTCCCAGATACCATCATCATGTGCACCAATACATTCAATGTACATTAGTTTTTTCCATACAGATGCAATAAAGTGTTTTCCATGAAAACAGCATGATGATGGAATGCAGCACAATCATTGTATTATTTCATAACTTTGAAATAAAAAAAACACACACAAAAATGTCTGAAGGTCAGAGAAGCACCACATGTAGTCCAGAAAAGAACTAGCATCATGTGTTATGGAGGGTGGATGTGGCCTGTCTGCCGAAAGAGAAACAGTCTTTAGCAGCATGGATATTAATCACTGCATAGTTTTGCCTAGAGGTAAAGGATCACTAAATACTAAGCCCACACTACTGTAAATAGCATACTTCCAGTGACAAAATAAATGTTTGCCAGCTAGGCATATCCATAGATGTATATGTATAACTATATCCATATACCATCGAATTTCTCATATACTTAAGATGGACTCTGAAAAATACCATATAAAAACCTGTGTAAACCAGCCTTCTTTCATCCAGGTAAAAAAACCTGGATAATTATATCCAAGCATCACTGTAACATCAAGACAGAAATGGGTAACAGGAAAGGGAAGCCACAAATACAAGATTTTCACAAAAAGCAAACAGAAAAGACAGGTGCTTGAGAACTATGCAGAGCAGGAACAATGGTTATCCCTATCAGGAAACAATATGTCTGAGTCAGCAGATTTGAAGAAATCTATAGACTAAATAGTTAATGTCTGTATCTAAGAGATGCACTGAAGACAGATGTCAGATAAGAACCTAAGCCACTTCGTCAGATACTGATTCATGTGATATCTATATATTCATGAATGCAGGCAGCCAGTGAATCCAGTATAAAGAATAGATCCAGGGAATTTAAACACAACAGGAGGTTCAAAATAAATTTGGAAGACTGAATTGAAACAGCAGGAGGCAATAAGTATACCTACTAAGCACAGCAGAAAACAGCACTGAAAACCAAAACTTAAATAAAGCTTATAAAAATTGTAATAAAACATCTTAAAACAGATGTTCAGAAAACCTATGAGGAGTTAAAAAGGAAAAAAACCCAACACAACAGCAGCCTCTGAAAGACACAAATGTAAATGTTAGTGTATAAAAATCCTGGCCATCAGGAAAAGATGATAATATAGCTTGAATGTTTCACATAGGAATTGCTAATAGAAACTGCATCTCATAGAACTCCAGCTTAAAAGAAAAACTGGTTTACAAATTTAAAAAACACTGTAAATTTGTCATAATTATTGAAGTAAGAATAACTGCTTAAAACCAGAATCTTTAAAGATTGTTTTTGCTAATTTCAAAATGTTTTTTAAAATATTATTAATGCTTATAATCTTTCATTAAAATAATGAAAATAAGTTGATAAAACTTCACACAGGTAACAATTCTCTATAATACCATGATTTATATTTACATATCTAAATATCTAAATCTAGATGAAAAAATTACCCTCCCTATCATCTTGTTGATTGTGTAGTGAGTACATTCAGCAATGCATTCCTGAAAATTCAATTAAGAAAAAAGATAAATAGCATAATAGAACCATAAAAGATGTGCTTGGGATACAATCTATATCCTCTCCTTTTCCACACAATTCAACGTACACTCCATATAATGAACACTGATAAAAACTATATAACCGGTTTCTACAGACTCCCTAAAATTGTATATTGAAGCATGTGGGAGTTTTTGTAAATCTTTGTCATGAATGGAGTGACACACTTCACTTGTAAGAGAGAAGCAGCAATATGTTTATTGATATAAACCAGCAATTTAACAAAGTTTGATAGTAAACATGACAGTGGTCTAACAAGACTCGATGGCAGGGTACACTTCATTATTTACTCCATAGAGGACAGGGTCAGCCAAAAGTGTCAGGGAGATCTTCCAGTTGGATCATGAGGTTCAGAAAGAACCCCCTTGTGTTCTAAACTCCTTCTCAGAGGGGAGTTTAGGTATGGCTGGATGCAGACTTAGTCCCAGACTTGGTCAACAGTTTATGTCTAAAGGATTATATAGGCACAATCAATCCTTTATGTCACTTAGCTAAGATTTCAAGGTTTCAGCGCTTTTATTCCCAATTCACTTCCTGAGAGTCTGATGCAATAAGGACTCTCTCAACCTTGTGGAGTAACCTTGAGAGGTGTCCTTACTCAATGGGAGATCCTGGTGTGCAGTCTGCTGCCAGGCAGGAGAGCTCAATGGGCCCTGGGCTGTCCACTACTTATGGAGTAATTTGATTGACTCACAGTCATATTTGCACATCAGTCGTGCTTCAGTTGGCACATGCTCAACTAACCCTTGACTGTTGTGTTTTTGTGTCTTGCCCCAAATTCACCTTGAGATGGATGCAGCCGTCACAACCAGTCTCGTCCATTATGACTGCCACTGGTGGTTGTCACTCGAGCAGCATTACAGGAAATAAAGGTCAGGTTGGGGGGACAGTGCAGTTCACACTGTCACAATCTTGAACTGGTGTTTAGACAGTATAGACTATCTACTTAGATATGGTACATTATCCTAATTCTAATTTAATTACTTTCAGTTTGGTGATGGATATATTACTAAAATGAAATGTTTGGGGGGGATGTGCTTTTATCAATAATAAGTAGTGCTATTTTCCTCACCAGAAAGGCTTTACATTTTTATTTTCCTATCATATTGGGTTTAGATGGCAAGGTTTTGGTAGCAGGGAGGCTACAGGGGTGACTTCTGTGAGAAGCTGTTAGAAGCTTCTTTATCTCCAATAGAGCCAATGCCAGATGGCTCTAAGATGGACCCACGGCTGGCCAAGGCTGAGCCCATCAGCTACAGTGATAGTGCTCTGTGATAACGTATTTAAGAAGGGACAAAAAACCCTGCTGCAACAAATCAGCTGGGAGAAAGGAGTGAGAACATGTAAGAGAAACAGCCCTGCAGACCCCCAGGTCAGTGCAGAAGGAGGGGGAGGAGATGCTCCAGGTGCTGGAGCAGAGATTCCCCTGCAGCCCGTGGTGAAGACCATGGTGAGGCAGGCTGTCCCCCTGCAGCCCATGGAGGTCCACGGTGGAGCAGATCTCCACCTGCAGCCTGGGGAGGACCCCACGCCGGAGCAGGTGGGTGCCTGAAGGAGGCTGTAATCCCATGGGAAGCCCGTGCTGGAGCAGGCTCCTGGCAGGACCTGTGGCCCCATGGAGAGAGGAGGACACGTTGGAGCAAGTTTTCTGGCAGGACTTGTGACCCCATGTGGTCCCACTCTGGAGCAGTCTTTGCCTGAAGGACTGCAGCCCATGGGAAGGACGCATATTGGAGAAGTTCATGGAGGACTGTCTCTCATGGGAGGGACCCCACGCTGGAGCAAGGGAAGAGAGTGAAGAGGAAGGAGTAGCAGAGAAAATGTATAACAACTGACCCCAACCCCCATTTCCCATCACCATGTGCTGCTCAGGGGGAGGAGGTAGAGAATTTGTGAGTGTAGTTGAGCCCAGGAAGAAGGGAGGGGTAAGGGGAAAGTGTTTAAGATTTGCTTTTATTTCTCATTATCCAACTCTGACTTCTGATTGGCAATAAATTAAGTTAATTTTCCCAAGTTAGGTCTGTTTTGCCTGTGACAGTAATTGGTGAGTGATCTCTCCCTGTCCTTATCTCAACCCATGAGCCTTTCATTATATTTTCTCTCCCATGTCCAGCTGAGGATGCGGAGTGATAGAACATCTTTAGTGGGCACCTGGCATCCAGCCAGGGTCAACCCATGACACCCATCATCATAGCAAAACCGAGAGAACATGTGATGGGTTATAAGTTGAGAAATTAATAAATAGGAAAGTTTAGATTCAAATTGTATCCACTTTAAAAGTCCTTCAAATTCTAAGAAGCCCCTGAATAATTGTCTCAGTGATGTTTCAACTTGTCTGAGTTTCTGTATTATTACCCTAAGAGAGGATAATAGAAGCAATTGAATAAGGAATAGGTATTTTCACTGTCACTCTAGAGTACAAAATACCTACATGATATTTCATTCTCTCTCTCCCCCACACTTTCTCAGCCCTTTTCTCCTTGTATGTGTGTATTGGCAATCATCAAAAATGTCTAAAATCTTGTAAATGACTGGCTGCTGAAGGGAAGGTTTACTTAATCATTTTCAGTCACTTTAAAATTCTAGTGATGCCCTGAAAGTTCAGAAGCTAGAATTCTGCTTTCAAAGTGGCTGGCATGGATGGGTTATGCTGCTCACTAACTAGCCTCCTGAAAGCTAAGAAATCTAGTGCTAGTAGGTTATACTATTCAGATGAGAGGTGATTGATTCATCCACAAATACAAAGGCAGGCCCTGGGAAAGAGAGCATGGCCCATGTGTTTAGGTTTCCATAGTAAGTGGACAATATCAGGACACCTCTAAAGGGGCTACATGCCCAGTTTCTGTACTAAACAAGACTTACATGTTAATAGGATACATAGGTATGCTTGAAGTTTAAGAATTTTCAGCAGATAAATCTCAATGTCTGCCTAAAATCATATTTAGTCATAAAGACTTTAGATATGATTATAAAGTCAGAGAAATAAGACACGTTTAAGTCTTTAGAAGTGTTTAAAACACAGGAATATAGCAAGAGAATCTGAAGAGAAGTCATTAACAAAATAATATATGACTTGAAAGCTGAACAAAAAGTAAAAGACAAAAGAGTTGCAAAGACATTGCTTACAGTTCTTGCTATTTGCTGTGTCCTGAGAGAATTAAATGAACATGGACATTTTTGGCAACAATAGGTTTGTAATCATTTGGACCAAAATACACAGAACACTTGAAATACACAGCATACTTCTATAAGCTCTTTACACAGCTAGTCTTTTGCCAAACATTGAGACTCCAAAACTGCTAGAAAACTACTACTTTCTCTGCTTCATTGCAGCCATATACATAGCATAAAACAAAGAAAAAAAAGCCCACGCTAACGGTAATGTTCTTAGTTGTATAATTCCAGAAAAGTCCTTATTCAATCCTACCAGATTTACAATGTTGCTTTCATTTGTGCCAAATGTAATAACACTTTTGGGGCCAAAATATGTTTTGGAATGTACCTAACCTCAGCCAATATAAACATTTCCATTCCTATGTGGTCTTTTACTTAGTTGTTATTTTCCACTTCTCTTGCTCAATATAAATATATTTCAAATACAATTGAACATAGTTCTTTTACCTTTTTATTTGCTTGTGACAAGTACCTAATACAGAACTCAAAAGTAAAGAATATCTTCCTTAAAATTATGTCAGCTATTGCTATGCTGCCAGAAAATTGCAGGAAACTAAAAATGGTATAAAAGAAATTGTGATTGTGATCTTAAGCATTTACCTATTATTCTTCTCTTTCCAGTTCTTCCAGACCAAGAAATTGGGGCGGGGGGGGGGGGTG
>JANZLQ010000008.1:12995726-13019198 GCA_026212715.1 Elanus axillaris
AAGAAGCACCATATAGATATATTCTGTTCTTCATTTCCAGGGACAGGCAAAAACTAAGGCAAGATATATGCAAATTAAAGGATCTTGAGTTGCTTGTTTCTGCCCCCACATGGAGGCATTTAGTATTTTATTAGTAGACATTATTGTAAAACATGAGCTTTGCTTTTGGTTTCTCCATATGTGAGCAGGAAGAAAACAGAATGAGTAACAATAGAACTCTTTGCAGTGGCACTTGTAAATTCTTTTCTGTCACAATTTATCCTCAGCTGCATCTTTAATATACCTTGAAGATACCTTTGTACTTCTTTTTTTTCTGTTTTTTGTACAGAAAGGACTTGAAGGATTTAGAGATTCTGCTCCCAAATTTTCCAAAATTAATTTCAATTTAGTGCAGTGTAATTATATCAAATGATTTCTACACCATACTGAAACAATTTGAATCAAATTGCATTTTACAACATTGGAAAATTATTCATAATAATGTTATGAAAAGAAGCTCTTACTCATGTCTGCTGTAATTTGATTTTTTTATTCATCCATGTCTGTAGATGAAAAATTTGTCCTCTTATTTATGTCTTCAATAAGCCTTTAAATAAAAACTGCACTCTGGTGTCAGTAAGCTATAATTTCAATAATTTATATGTAGACATGTGCATATTACGAGTTTCTGAACTCCAAAATGTTCCCAGAAAAGATATTTTTCTCAAGAATTACAGAAGTACATTTCCTTTTCAACAGATATTGAGACCTATGATATTGTCATAAAAGAAAGAAACCCTAAAAATCCCCCCCCCATAATTTTCCAACACCATGTTCCCAAAAAAGTAGAATATTCTAAATCAAAATTATTTGGAGAAAGATAACATCTACATGCAAATTTTAGCCAGGATTTTTTGTGTCAAGGAATTAATCTCAATACTTAAATAGAAAATCTGATGATGTGTAAGAAGAATTTTAAAAGTAAACATAACTTAGGTGCTTAGATATATTCCCAGACCATTGCCAGGGTGGAAAGTAGGTATGTGAAACTCAGTCTAAAGTGCTGTCAAAGTAAGGCTGATTTGAATCTTAGACCTGAGAGCTGAGAATTTTTTTTTCTTATATAGCTAGAATACTTCCTGTGTCCTGCAGTAGTATTGTTTCTCCTGGGGGAATATCAAAAGTAAAAGCTGAGAAAGAGAGAATGTAAAGAATCCATATAACAGTGGAACACCCATAACAGCATAAAGACTTATAAAACATAGCAGCTGACCAGTTCAGGATAGGGAAAAAGTGTGTGTGTGGGGAAATTAATATGGTAAATCAATGATCCTTGTGGGTCCCTTCCAACTCAGGATATTCTATTCTATTCTGACTGTTACTGATGATTACTCTTTTTTTTTTTTTTTTTTTTACCACTATAGATACAGTTTCTGGGTGAACAAGTTTTTTACTTTTTTTTTTAATTGTCACTTCCATGACAATATGTTTTCCTTCATTACGAAGGATACCTAGGTTAAACCGATTAGAAAAAGCAAAAGAAATAATTTTTGGGTTCAGATTTGGATTTCAAAACATGCTGACCAGTTCAGGTCTAATTCTATTATGTTTTTACATGTGACTTCTGATAGGCCAGTAGTTCCGAGGGCCTCTATTCCATTGTTCATTTATCTGTGATGTTTCAGTATATTTGGGATTACAGGATGGGCAGAAGTAACCTAGAACCTCTGAGAGATTTGTGGTCTTTCTGAATGACAGACACAAACTAAACAGTTTGTTCTAGGGCATCTCAGATATTTCCTAGATATCTTTGTACCGAGCCTCAAATGCACTCTGAAGGAAATATACTTTGAGCTACTTCCTTGAAGATCAGAATACTAAATTTCAGAATTTTCTCCTATTTTTTTCACAGTTGGAGATTTTGTAAGGCATGCAACTCCAATTAGAGAAACTTCAATGAGACATTTAAGACTTATTCCTGAAAAAATGGATCTTATAACTATTTTCAGACACATCTGGAAAGCAAATTGGTTTCCTGAAAATCCCCGAAGAACTGTAACAATGTTTAGAGTTGTCATTGGCTATGTGGTTTTCTTTCTGTTGCCAACAGTAGTGTTTTAGAAGCTGTAGTGAAAATTGGCTTGCTCCTATTCTAAAAATTAAAACTTTTATGAAACTATTAAATGAATTTTTTAAAAGTTAATGAAACACGATTATGAAGTGTAAATAAGGGAACGGTGTCATAGATGTTAGCTTCTACATTAATCCCACCCATTTATAGCTTGCTCCCCATCCAAGACATCAAGATGTATTTCAGTTGTGGCCAAATATTAAATAGAATTTTACCTTTCTTAATTCTCCTCTTTACTTCAGAATTAAGTTTATTGCCTATATTTCAAGCATATGCAGTAAATTAGCAAAGCCTTTAAAAAATAGTTTCTTATTTCACTTTAGAACACTGAATTTTGCTGTGAATTGCCTTTGTATGTCCTTTTCAAGTGAAAAAGTAAATGAAGTTTACTAGATAATGAAAAGATGTTATTTTAGTATTTGGTTATGTGCATGTCTTTTCTGTTGCATCCTATCTCTATATTGGAGTAGATTTTTTCTGTTACTGTACTTTTTTTTCTTGTACAAAGGCTTATACAAACAAAGTAGGAATGCTCTGGGATTTCTTTCTCCTCAGTGTTAAGGAAGGGGCTTGTTTATAATTGGTAGACTGAAGAAATATGTAAGAAAGCTAAATATGAGAGATTTTTCTGTAGCTCCATGGTTGAACTAAGCAAATACAGTTTTATTAATAGTATTACATTTTATTAATAGCTTTATCAATAGTTTCTTATCTAAGAAATTATTCAGAAATATCACTTATACTTGTAAAACATCCATATTGTTGATCCACCTGGTAGTCACCTTCTCTACTGTAGTCACATATAATTAGTCATGTAAGTTTTATCTAGTTACTTAAGGATCAGCTCCATTGTACACAGAAAACAAATGGCACATCCAGGGACCTTTGTGTGTAGAATGGTGTGGTAGAATGTCTGAGGCATCCATATAAAATGGTCGATTAGGCCACAGGACTTATGGGAGAGTTGTGCACTTCTGAAATGAAACTGATGTGAATGGTCTAGGACAAAGACACAAGGAGTAACAGATATCTTTGTACAGGGAACTGATTCTAGCTTTGAGAAAAGCAGCTCAGGCACCAAAATATAAGCCTCTAGTGTCATTTTATGCTCCCTTAAGATTCTTATTGACTTCAAATTAATATTTCAGAAAGTATGAGTGTCCCACAGGTCATATTTCATATCTGCAGGTGCTACACAGGTATCTTAAAAAATCCTAAGATGTCTTAAATGGCACTAGATGCTTATGTTTAGTCACTAGAGTCTCCCTAAAAGACACTCCCAGAAAGTTTTAAATATGAATAATGTTACATATCAGCTATGAACAACTACTTGCTCTGAAGCTTCCTGTCTTTTAGAAAATCTGCCTTTGTTGATTTGCCCATATTTAGACTTCTATATACTATCAAAGGTTTTTGTTATGTCAGAATAATGCCTTGAATTGAGAAAGCTAGATATTGTAATTCAGAAAATCACATTTCCACTAAAGTTAAAATAATTTGATACTTGCAGGGCAGGAAACCCATAGTTCAATAGCTATGCATAAATCAAGATAATATTTATGTAGTGTTGTGAAAGGTGCTAAGATGACTAATTCAATTTTCAGGAAATTCTCTGTCCTCATTTACCCAGTTTACAAAGCAAGGCATTATACTACTGGGTCTTGATTTTAATAGAATCACATCATATCTTGTCATTTCATTGTGAGAACTCAGCATCTTTCAACCTCTGGCATTTTAGTGCCATGTGTGTCCAAAGTAGAAACTTAATGCACTTATAATTTATAAGTTGTATAATCAAGATAGAGTTAATATTAGCTTACCTCGATCCCAAATTTAAGCATATCAAAATAGCGTAAGCAACAACATGTGTAATTGTTTTGTAACACTGTGATGGCACAGGCAAACACAACATATAGGCATTTTACATATGTATGTAAGCAAAGCAGTGACCAAAAGGGCAACCAAAGACACTGGATTTGCTCTTCGGAGGTGTGGGAAAATATGTAAACAATAACCCAAGTAGCAGAGTTTGCAATTTGAAGAACAAAGAACAAGATAAACACAAGGGACTGCAAATGAGCAGAACATCCTTGACCACAAGACAGAAATTAAAAACAAGACATGTGTCAGGAGCTGATGAGATCCCTGTTTTGGGGGAGGTAGGGTGAGAAGCATCAAACACAAAAGGTGATGGAGGAAAGAGGAAAGAAGAGGCCCACTTCTGTGTTGACTTCTGTCATGGAAGAGCTCTCAAGACTGATCACCTCCCTTGGCAACTAATGGCTGCCAAGGGCACTAGTCATCAGTGCTACCTCTATTATACCAGAAGCAAGCTACTTTGTGCCTGCAGCTAGTGTAGGATGTGAGCGTTAAAGATGGAAAATTTCTGCATGTAGTAGTGTTAAGTAGTGATGATGTGGCAGAATTACTTTTAAGCTTTGTTTTCAAAATTGAAACTGGACTGATTGATTGGCAAGTATTCTGAACACACACATCACAGGTTGCAATTCCTGATGCATGTAGATGTATCTAGATACGTATGACTTAATGTATATGTATGCACATTTGTACTGCATGTGACTATTAATTTTACGAGATTACATTCATCCCTTTCCAAGCCACCAATGAAGTACTATCACAACAAATCAGTTAACGTTACAATTATTTTCTATTTTTATAATACTTATACATAAACTTGTATAATAATAAAAAATAAATAAATAAATAATAGAATTCAGGTAGACAACTTCCATAGCTCATTTTTATTAAATGTAAAATTTAATGCACTCAGGAAAATTTGAAATCAGAAGAATATTGTATTCAGACAGTGGAGCCATTCCCTACAATCAAAACCCTGCAAAGTTTTAAAAATAATATAATTTTTGTTTCAAAAATAATTTAAATACTTTTATTTTCAATTTGAGAATGACTTTATATGAGACAAATATTATTATTAATAATTTTTTAGTATTTTTCAGCATTTACAAGAGTATTTTTTGCTATTTAAAGCAAGTATTCTCCTTTTTACTCTAAGATTTTTAAAAAAAACACCTAAGGAATGTTAGGAAATGTTCCAGTAATCAGCAAATTTATTCAGAGTTATTAAGTACAATGGATTTATACATATGTAACCACACTGAACTCAGTACACTTGCTTGTACAGGCAAAGTGAAGGAGAAATATATATATATATATATCACCACTCACAGATTTAAGTAAGACATCTCATATACACAGTCCCACTCTTCATAACCTATAACTTTATAAACTTATAACCTTAAAATTTATGAGTTCAGCTTCCCATATATAGATATTTAACAAATACTTACACTGATTGGAAATATTACAGCTTAAACTTTTACATTCTTTAGTCATCATACCTAGCTGATTAAACCTTCCCTGAGTAAGAAGAGAAAAATGCTATATGACTAACATTACCTATTAGAAAAATAACTCATAGATTTGATATTTTATAATTGTTATATAATTATATATATGATTATAACTTATCTTTTCCTATATTTCTAAGTGACCTTTTTCTTATTTTTTATACTTTAATACTTTCTTGTGACACATGCCCCTAATATCAATATATAGATGTCTCGGAAATGCTCAAAGTATTTACAGAAAGACTTTATAAAAAGCCTAAGAGATGATTAGCACTAATTTGGAAATATATATTGTTTTCTTCAGTTGGATAACTGATAGGTGACATCAAATCTTCCTTATTTTTAACTGCTTATGTGACCTTTAGAAATTCACATATTTCTGTTAGATCTACCTATACTGAACCATTCCGGCCTTTCTGTTGAAATTTTCTTATTGATTACTAAGATCACTATAGCAATTTTTTTTTCTAAAGCTGTGATATCAGTTCAACCAAACTTTTTTTTACGGCTTGGCTGTCAAAATCTATGTATGTAGATGTGTTAGATTGATGCAAAGCAGTTAGTCCAAACACCCTCTATTTTGAAATAGATTTAAAAGTGCCTTTATTATGTCACATTTTGGGTTCTAATGCATGCCTTTCATAAGTCATTTGGGCATATGAAATAATCCACTTTTTGTCTTTTTAAATAAGCCAAAAACCACCAAAGGAAAGAGGGACATGAAGTGCCTTTTATACTATCATATTGAGTGTCACAATATTCTAAATTCAGTGTCCTTCACAAGTATCATACAGAATTGCTACCTTTCTGCCTGCAAAGTCAGGTTAATTTGGACAAATGGATGAAAGATAGATTAATCAGAGAGTATCCCAGCCAGACACTGCACTGAAATTTGTGTGCATCCTTGCCTGAAGACAGAAATAAATTGAATCAGTAAGTGAGTTTCATGAATCAGAAATCAAAGAACTGTGTATCATCAAGACACTTTTTCAGAGTACAATATTTGCATCCCAAAAGGATATGCACAACTTTGCCACAATAAAAATGCTTACTCAAAAGGAGTTGTATGTATCTACTTATCTATCTATTGATATGAAAATATATACATGCACGAAAAAAAACGCATTTGAAATCTTTCTTTTGATGCACATATTTCAGACATGCAAAATATCCCCCTCATCTGTAAAGTTTGTTTTTATTAATGGACTTACCTGACTCAATGAATTAATATTAGTAACAGCAGATGTAGCTCAAATTGGTTGCTGCTAAAAGGGATAAAAACTATTCTATTTTACACTAAATAAGATTACAAAGCCAAAACAGGAAGGTCATCTAACACAAGAAATTGTACCAACCTTAGAAACAAGATGATGAAATACTTAAAGACACTACCTAGTTGTCAGTGCTTAGCAGTTGCAATTAGTCAATTAAAAATTATTATTATTATTTCAACTAATATTATTGCAAAAAGGAATATTACACGGTAAATATGCAATGGCTTGGAAATATGTATGCACCTTTAATTAAGCAGATGTTAATCACAGATTTTTTTAGGTGACATGGAGGCCACTGAGTATACACAACATATTTGGAGGCTATAGCCTGTTGCATCTTTGCCTAAATAATAGTAGTTGATGTGAGAATTGAGCACATCTTTAAAAAAAAAAAAAAAGAGAAAAATAAAATCAAAATACTAATAACAAAGGAATATTATAAATATGATCAACTACCACCATTCCATCTATTCAGATGAAGTCGCCATATCTGTGAGTATTCATCACAGTATGAACAATGGGGTGGGTCAGTGAATAAATCCAGTGACCACTGGGTTAAACCAATGGAAAGTGTGTATTCTGTGTTTGTTTGTTTGATTAAAGTTGAGATGACAAAACCTCCACACATCAGAAAAACTCTTATGATATCTTGTTTCTTTCAGGCCAAATCCCCTTAATTCTGAGACAAAAAGGATTTTGACTTGCCTGTTGTCCCTCTGTGCATAGCCCATTCAAGACTAAGTAAGTGTCATCAGTACGAAGAGAGTAGACCATAAACTCTGTAAACAGAACACGAAATATATCAGGGATGCAAAACGGAACTCCTGACAGGTATGTGTTAGATTAAGCCACCCTCACCAGCTTGGCAATATTTCTTATTTGTTCCTGGAAAGCAAATAGATAATTATAATTCATATGGTTAGATAGACAGTCTACTGTGAGTTGCCTTACAGAAATTCACCTCAGGGCCAAAATTAATTGCTTAAATGTAGCTGACCATGGCCCAGCCACATATTGTTTTCTAGGCACAGTTAGTCACTCTTTGTCATTGGTTAACGTAGCCAACAGATGAAAAGACAAACAAACAAAACCATATAAGCAAAAAAAAAACCATAAACCAAAACAAAACAAACAAAAACCCAAAACAAACAAACAAACAAAAAACCCCAAAGGATGAGGTTTTTTCTTATTTGATTTGTTCTAGTTTTCTGCACTCGAGTAATAAAAATTCCTAATTGGCTGCCATTTAACTTGGAAAGCATATATGTTGCTAAAACCCCAGCTGGATTCAAAGTATACCCAGCAATCCAGAAAAAAAAAAAAAAAGACACTTTCTTTGAATTTCAGCTAAAAATATCTTTAATTAAATGGAGAAAATTAAAAAAAAAACAACTGCTAAGGATTGCTGTTATTACATTATTATAGAATTATGGAACTACAGTTACAGAATTATACTTTTTGAGTGAAAAATATTGTAGTTTTAGAGAAACATTCTAATTATCGCAAATATACACTTGGCTTCAGGAACATATTGAAATGCTCTTTAAAATTACAGACTTTCATTGGTTAAAGTTGCTTATATACATACTTTGTTTTGTGTTTCATGTCGTTATGTATTGTTGCATAGTACTTCTCTTTATAGTACCTAATGAGTCTTCATAACTGGACTATTTCCTATTATTTCCTTTTATTTTAAAATTATTAAATACAGGATCAAATTAATACTGTTGGACATGTTATATTTTCCAATTTAAATATACCATTGTCTATGTTGAAATGATGCAAATAATATACTGTTTCTTTGAGATGTTTATAGACACATCTCCTTAAGAGCCTTCAAAAGTGGAGGTCTACAAAGATGGGAATATGAGGCATGAGGTTTCACTCCAGATTAAGGCATCTACATTTAGGTGTCCATATCTTAGTGACTAAATTGGAGGTTATCAAGATTTAACAAATTTTAAGCAACTTATGGCAATGTCTACTTAGTGGAATCACTATTTTCTCTACATTAATTCAACAAAATAGAGGGCTTTGGGGATTTAGCAATTCTCAATCTAATGCTACTTTTATACTTCACAGTCAAAGCTTTGTTAGGGACTGCTAGTAATCATAAAAACATTTCATCATATTGTTCAACATTTCAGTATCTACATTTTTGAAAAAATAGACTGGGCTTAAAAGTAATATGGTATTGAGTACAACATTGAAAAAATGTATACTTTAGTTCTTGAAATCTCAGTAAATGTTCTAAAGTGTTTATATAGGTAGTGCATGACTACACGCCATAGGGGTATTTTTCTTTAACAGTGCATAGAATGTTAAACAAAAATTCTAGCTTCAGATCTAGTGATTCCAGATACAATACTGCTTTTGAAGATCATACATGGAAGTTAACTTTTCCAGAACAAAAACCTCAGTATAATCTGGTATGAAATATAGATTCAGGTTGTTGCAAGTTTTGACAAGAAATATTAACTTTCTCTTTGAGTAGTGCTAGCAATTTTATGTAGATTTTCCATGGACTAACTAAACCCATTGTTAATTAAAGATTTTTCATGACGAATCCCTGCAGAAATCCTGTCCTTGCATATAAGAATGCTTAGTCTGTATCACATAAGAATTTATGGAATGAAGGAAAGCTGCATTCTTGCCCAATTAACATAATTTCAAAATGGGATATAAGTACCACATCTGCAGGGCTTTTATGAAACTACACAAACTCCTGTACTCTTTCAGTGTGGTACAATCCACAGTAACTTCAATAATGAATCAGACCTTGAAAGTACTACCTCGCTTTCAAATTCATACAAGGTTAAAATGAATAATAATAAAGATCATAATGATTAGGGCCTAGGAGCCAGCTTCATTTAAGTACTCTACTTCTAAAAATTCCCCACTAATAGAGAATGAGTCATAATGACATAACCTCAGGTACTTCATAGCTATATCTTTTTTGATAATTTGAATCAGGGTGATCTGGTTATCTATAGCAAGAAAACATCCATGGTCTTTCTAATTTGATTTTGAGATGGTAGCTTGGTAGATATATGGACAGTTATTAACATCTTACATCAGTGGAAGAAGTGCAGTATTACATAAATCTGTCATTTGCTACTGCAGTGTATTTCTGAAAGTGTTAATATGTAGATGTTCTCTGAGGAAGAGTGCCTACAGAAACTATTCTTCTTGTCTGGAGACACCACAGGTATCTTCGATTGGTAGTTGAAAAATTTTGTGTTGTCAATAGTGTTAGTGATAAAAACTACTGAGAGGAAAACAAAGCCAATATAAGTTCCTAAAAGACTATCAAAAAGTGGTAGGATTCACCACTTAAACATTTTGCTGAAATGCCTAACAGTAATTTTTGTTCTTCTGCTAGGTAAAAGGGTGGGGACGGAACCAAAACCAAACACACACACACACACACACACACACACACACACAGACTTTGGCTGCAACAAATTGTCTTCCAGGAATTTTCCTTTTACATATCACAACGTTTAGATATTAGGAATTTTTTTTTTCAAAAAGATGCTGATTCTCAGAAAGGAAATATGCAAAGTGTAAGTTAACTATAATTTTTAATAAATTTCAAAGTAGGTGTCCCAATGGTTAGGTTTTTGTTTGCTTGATTGTTTGAGGTTTTTTTTAAACAAATAAAACAACAGAGTTTTCTTCAAATGGTAGGTTTGCTTACAGTATATCATGATGAACAGCAAAATTCTTTGGTTCATAAGACAAATAGTGAAAATCAAAGTTAAATATAAGGGATAAGGTCAGTTCATTTGGGAAATAATATAAAATGAAATGAAATGCAGGGTAGATTAGACAGCATGGAGAAGGTGGAAAAGCTGCTGAAGGGAAGGTTATGTATTTACATATTACCTGACTGCTTTTACAAAGAAAGGTATATACCACTTCACAAATAATATCAATTACCTAACAGAGTCAAAAAGACATACTAAAAATATATGCAATGTGTTTCATTTTTTTTTTTTCATTTACAAAACCAGCTACTTTTTCCAAGTATGATGTAACAGTGGACGTAGGATGTTATATCTAGTGAGGATACAGCTTTCTGTTACTATGATAACGTCTCTGTAATTGCTAGGATCATCTAGCATTTTCTACAGATACAACTTATAATGAGTGTTCTAAATGAGGCATTACTTATAACATTAAAAGTTACGCAATTTCTGAAGGCAAAGCAGCTTTGTGGGTTAAATCTCTTTCATTGGTAAAATAGATAAGATATCCATTTTAAAGCCTGACAAGAAGCCAAAGGCTTCTACATTTCTTGCTTGTACTTTGTTTTTATTTGTATGTCCTATGATTTGTGCCAAAAGGACTATACAATAGGTAACACTTACCTGTAATTGCTTAATTTCTTTTCCCCAAAATGGATTGCATTAAGACTAATCACAGAAATTTTTCAAGGCGACCAGTATCACCTCTAAGGCCTACAGGCACCCCATTACTCTCCATGCCATTAAAAACATCTGCTTGAAATCATATTTTGAAAACCGATGACTTTTTTTTTCAGTTTCAATGAATTAAAGGAATATAAATTAAATGTCTCTTTTAAGAACTTCCAGGACTCTGTAAGCAAGCATCAAAAACCAAACCAACAACAACAAAAAGCCACCCTTTACACGATTGATTAGAACTGAGGTCAGTCATGATCAAGACACATTTATTCCCCAGTGAATGAGGGAAAAGGAGCAAGTCTGTATCGTTGCACAGATACTATCAGATATTATATAGGATCCATCTTTCCACCTTTTGCTAAGTTAGTGATGATGAACTAAACACTGTATGTAGTTACCTAATGGGGCTGGTTAATATCACCAGGATGCTGGTAAGAATGTATTCTCCGATAGCTTCATTCCTGCTTTAGCAGGTAGATGGTCACTAATCAGTCAGGTATATACCCTTCTATACATTTGTTGCCTCTTTTACAGCTAGTCATTTTAGTGTTCATTACAAGAATCTGCATCTCATTGGAAATCTCAATTGGAAAAGTGAATAAGAATAAATCGAACTTTTGTCTAATGATTGGAATAGTCATCTCAGTGCCTTAATATTTTAGGTTTTGCAGGCCAAAATGCAACCAAGAATGAAAATCATGGATTCCTATTCTAGAGTACAAAAATGAGTTTTTCCTCTAACAAACTAGTTTTCAATTCTAAGCAATCAAGAGCAGTCCAAAGTTGAATATGCATTTCCTGAGAAAAGTATCATTAAAAAGCAGTGAATTTATCAACCAGCCAAATCAGGAAATTATGTAAGGTCCATTTTTGTTTAAAACAAACAAACAAACAAACAAGCAAAACCAGAAATGCTGAATTGGTATGTGTGTAACTTGATACATGCAGAAGGGGCATTTTCAAGAATAGTTGTTTAGTATGACAGGGAATAAAAAAGGAAGAGCCATCAATCTGAGAAAATCAGGACTCTCCAGTGTTTAAGATTATGTGGGAAATGAGACATGCAAGATCCTTAATCAAATTGATCAAGAGAAAAATTGAGCCTTTAATGTTTCATATAAAACTCTTATTCTCAAGCTGTCTATTATATTCAAATTCAGTGCAGTTGAAAGATTTTTCCCATTTCTATGAGCCTTAATTCTGCATTTTTATGCTCTTTGAATATATAAGCAATATATTCTTAGAATCTAGTATCTCTGAGTTAAATTCTCTGCCTGAGGTCCAGCTTTTCTTTCCCTGTAACTAACTTAATTTAAAATATGAAAAGTGTATCAGCTGATGCAGATTTGCTTTTTACATCTTTAATCAGCATTATTTACAATGCAAGCCAGTCATCTGGCTGAAGAGATAATGATTTGACTTCATTATGTTAAACACTATAGAAATTCTTCAGCTTAAAAATATATTATGTGGTATAGAAAGTTATGCAATCTTTGATTTACATTAACTTCTCAGAAAATGTATGCAATTAAAATGTTCGTGATTAACGGAGAAAAAGAAATCAAGAAACTATCTATTCTTCCCTTATTAGGCAGTTCTGACACTGAAAATCATTATAATTACAATTTAACCAACCTTAATAATTCTAACTCTGCAATATATTCAGCTTGGCAAAAATAAAAGACAGTTTTCTACTGTAGATACAGAAAATGTGAGATTCAGTCCCAATATTTATTAAAAGTAAACCAAACCCTCTAAAGCATAAATAAGCTTAAGTTAAACATGAAAGAAAAAAAAAATCACAATCTTTTCATTGCAAGGAAAGCATCTCTAAAAAGTTGGGCTTTGCAGCTTATAAAAACATTCTTTTGGTTAACATGACAACCAAAAAGTGAAAAATTCTTCATCAGTAAGCCCAAAGAACAAGCAGCTCATATACAATATGTACACTATGTAATCAGTTTTAAAAGCTATACAAGGAAGTGATTTTGTTTTATGAATAACAGTGTTTTGTTGTGTGGTCCAGTGCAGAGGTGAGAAAAGAACTTAGCAAGGAATTCAGACATGCTGAATAGTTGGCCTTGAAATTCTGTGCAATTGTTTTGGACAGAATATACATTTCAAATTAGTAAAATGTGCACCTGAGAAGTTTCAGTCTTGCTTTTAAGTACATCTATTCTATTTCTTCTTGAATTACTTCTTGAAGTAATTGTTCATAAAAAGAGATGTACTGACTTCCCAAGAAAGTGAATGCTTAAACAGTACAGGCAACAGACAAATTTGTTTCCAGTATCCTGTAAGAGATAGTACAGTCCTCTAGAGACAGAAGACTGGGCTTTTTTTTTTTTTTTTAATATTCCTCTAAAAATATTTTTCCACCAGAAAATAATAGTGTAGAGAAGAGAAGGAAAAAATATCCTGAGGGAAACCATGAAGTAAAGATATTGAAAAACAGGGACACTGGTCATTATTCAAGATCACATACACCATTTGATTCAATCCTACAACAGAAAATACTAGCTGCACATTTTTAACTCACAGGATCTCTTGCAAACTGCTAAGCAAATCAGTGAATTTTTTCTTTATCTAAAAATTGAACCACAACTTTCTTCGAAACAATGTGCTCAAAAAATGTTTGTTCGTGCTTCTCTTCAAGAGCCAACTTTCCCTTAAACTATGTGTACATAAAATAGCTTCTTCAAATGTGAGGTAAGTATCTGTCAAGACAACTGTATGTGGAAATTAGGATAATCAAAACAGAGTTTATTCTTCAAGTCACAAGAATTCACAAGAATTCACCCAATGGGCACATTTTTTTTCCCCAAGGTTAATGATTTCATTGGCAAATAAAATTAAAAAAATTATGTGATTAGTCTCTGTGTTCATACACCCATGATCAAAGATGCATATCATATATGAATATAGATAAACAGAAATTTCTAAGTCTGTACAAAATCTATTCTTAATATACATTTAAATATATTCTGTGATTAGCTTCCCATAAAAAAAATACAAACCAGTTTCTCATACAGCTAGAAGTCAAATAATAGATATATTGATTTCAATATTATCTAATTGTTCTGTTAAAAGATATTTTAAAAATGCAAAATTATTATGTAATGATAGTGACAACAATGTCATTAACTTTTTTTTTCATTTGGATGTTATGCCCACCAAAGTCAGTGAAGGTTGTGGATAGAAAATGCATTTTTTTCCTCACTTCAGGAAAGTAATCAGGTATGCTGAAGATACAGTAGTCTGTGGAATCCTTTGTAGAAATGTGTTAGGTCATGAATATGTGAAGAAGGGAAATGAGTTAATGATAAAGAACATTTATCTACGACCTTTCTCATAATCACCCTTTATTAGAAATACCCCAACTCAGTAAAGAAGCATATGTATTTTTCTCTACACTATATTACCCTCAACAGAAACTTATCTAGAAATTCCTGCCTATCTGATGTACAAGGTATGGGTTTAAAAATTAATATCACTCTATATGGAGCTGATAAATTTAAATGATGTCTTTAGCTATGAAATGTAAGTATTCATTTTAAAACATATTTTGAAAACAGACAGGTTTGTTTGGTTTTTAAAAACATAAACTTGAGAGATTTTGTTGACTCCCAACCCAGTCATACATCTTTCCTTTAAAACAGCATTGACATGAGAATGACAACAGCTTTAGAAGCTCCACAGTGGTAGTGCTATAATATACCATTTTTGCAGATTCCTGCTGTTCCTCTTTTCTTCCACAAAAGGAACAGTAAAGAAAATAAAACTGTTTATTGTTTCTGTCTTTTACAAAGTATCGATTTCTGAGTGTATTGTTGCATAAAAATTTTTGTTGGGAATGGAATTTAAATTGAATAGAACTGGTCTATCAAAGAGATAGCTGGAAATAATTGGCAGGCATGGTTTAACTCATAATTGAATTCAGTCTTGGATAGCACTGCAAATTTATTTATCTGGAGAGTTACTTGTACAGTATATAGTCTTTTTTATGGAAACTGCATGAAGCAAGAAGAAAGGAAATGAAACAACAAAAATCCCTGTAATAGCTTTCAACTTCTTAAGGTTCTATAAATATTTGTCTTTGGAATTCTGTGTGATGGAAAATGTTTAAACCGATTCAAAACAAGCTTTCCTCTCTGAAACAAAACTAGAAGCAAAATGGAATTATTTAGTAAGACTCTGTGTTTAATTCATTTTTCATAGCATCTCACAATTATGAAATTTTTGCTATATATACAGAATAAATACAGAAAAGGATGTATTGTGTGTGTGTTTTGAATTTAAGTGGATTTGTATTACAAAGATATACTATTATTGTCTGCATTCTCACTGTTCTGACTGTTCTAAACAAAACAACAACAACAAAACAACCAAAAAAATCCTAACAATTCCCCCAAAAATATGGCCAAGAACTGAAAACTGCAGTAGAGAAAGTTATTAGATTGGAATTATGGTGCTGTAGCAATAAAACCACCAAACTTTTAGAATGTGACAACATAAAGTATGCTGAAGTGCTGTTCATATTTTAAATCTCTATAAATATATGCGTATATGAATCATATTACCAACTAATAGTACTCTAAATGAAAAACTTAGGAATTTTTTCAGCCATATCCTCCTCAAAAAAAAAAAAAAAATCTAGCTAGGTCCTAACTTCCTTTGATTCCCTTGCCTACCATTTCATGCTTCAGTTGGCACAATTACACTACGTAATTATAATATAATTACTAGTTTCCTTTACATATATATATATACAAACACCTATATAAAGTACAGCTTAATAGACCACCTAATAAGACTATGTGGAGAAGACTCAAAAAACTTATCTAAATATTTCTAGTTAATAGTTTTGTCAAAATTACACATCTATGAATTTAAAATATTACAGTTGCTTTTAAAAAAACATTCATTAAACTTATTTCTTCCCTTGACTTTTTGGTTTCTAGTGTTTTGGTTTTTTTTCTGGGGGGAAAAATACCTCACAAACAACAACAACAAAAGCGCAACAACCAAAACCCAAACACCACCACCACCAAAACCCCAAAACTCACCAGGGTGATCAATATTGAAGGTGAGCAAAATGAAAAATATTTGTGTGACATGAAAAGTACCTCAATAAAATACATATTTTAATATTAAAAATATTCTCAATTAGGTTAGAATTGCTGCAATAGGTTGCTTGGTAAGTAGATTTCAAATAACAAAGCCTTGGGTCAGTTATTTGCTAAGTTTTCTTGAAGGAGAGTTGTCTTACAGTTTTACATACACCCTTTACCCTTAGTGAAAGCTAAGCAGTATTTTTAATATAAGGATTTTAATAATGAAAATCACTGAGTGATATTAGACTATACAGTTGTATCAGCTCTCTTCACTTTTTAGAAGGTACTGGGGAAATCAAACTTGCAATTAGTCCTCAAAAGAAACAAAGCAGAAAGTCGATGTGTTTTCTATAAAATCTTTCAAACTAGTGGGTGTAAAGCTGTTCGTCATAGGACTTAGGATATACTTTTTTGTCTACATATTAGGAACAAAATTTCACTACAAACTAGAAAGATATATACATCTTTAGAGTTCACTAGTTTATTCCACATTCCCATTTGCACATATTCCCAGAGAAAATATGTCATCTGGGAACATGAAACAAGATTTGAAAGGATGTGTTTTATTGCTCTAAAGTTTGCTTTCCTCTGATGTCTGCTTCCCTTCCAAAATACGCTCACTGTATGGGAGCAGAAGGAAAAAAAACAGGCTTTTTCATTTCTCATGATACCCTCAGCCAGGCTGCTGGGGAAAGGCAAGACTGTTACTCATGCCCTTTTCTTGTTTGATCATGGTTTCTACCTGAGTCCTCAATAACAGTGGTATGGACATGTGATAAATGTAGGTTATTGTAGCTAATGTCAACCTATATCCTAAATACCTTTTCTGAAAAGGATTCCTGAGACAGTGCATTGGAGGTAGAAGGCATTGGATGGTTCCAAGATGGTAAAATGAGTTTCATTGCTTCTAACACATACAGAGATCACAAATCATTTGCACTAAAGGAAAACCACAAGAAATCACTGGGAAATGATCTTTCAATGATGTTTTGGAATGGAGGACAAATATACCTGACAATAGAAATTAATTAGAAATCAGACAATATTAAAATGTTATTATTATTAAAATATTCCAATTATAATATTCTGCAGGTAACCCAGTACCAAAAGGAAAACAAGGGAAGACAGTCCACTGCTGAGTCATGTATAGCACCTGGTGTGACAAGGTATATGAAGAAGACCAAGGTATCCAGTGTTGTTTTTGCTTCAATCTGGACTAGTTAAGATTACCTTCAGGAATGCTATATGCCTGAGATGTGTAGGAAAATCTGGAGGGAAGAGGACGTTCCCTTGGTGGAGGAGAGTCGTGTTAAGGAACACTGAAGCAAATATGATGTAAATGAGTCAAACCTAATGGGATACACCTACTAGAGCTGAGGAAAGTGATGTCATTGGAAGATCACTCTTGGTTATCTCCAAAAGTGTGAAGGAGGGTAAGGTATTTGGGAGTTGTCGGCAATGAGATGACTGGTTTGGTGGATGAAGGGAGAGCAGTGGATGTTGTTTATCTTGACATTAGTAAGCCTTTCAATACTGTTCCTACTAACATCCCCACTGGCAAACTGATGAAGTATGGACTAGATCAGTGGACAATGAGGTAGACTGCAAACTGGCTGCATACCAAGCATTGATACTGGGGCCAGTGCTACTTAATGTCTTAATGACCTCAGTGATAGGACAGAGTGTACCCTCAGCCAGCCAGCTGAGACCAGTGGTTGATACAGAAGATGGGTGTGCTACTATTCAGAGGGATCTCAACAGGCTGGAGAAATAGGATAAAAGGAATCTTGTGAAGTTCAAAAAGGGAAATATAGTCCTTTCACTGAGGAGTAGCTCCATGCACGAATACACAATGAGCTGGAAAGGAACTTTGCAGAAAAGCACCTGGGAGTCCTGCTGCACACCAACTTGACTGCGGGCCACCAATGCAGCCTTGAGACAAAGGCAGCCAACAGCCTCCTAGGTTATGTTAGGAAGAGATTTTAATTAGTCCTTTCTATTCCCTATATGATTATTCCAAATAAAATTGTGGTTACATAAACAAACCACAAAAATGTATTAATAAATACATAAAATCCAACCAGACTCATTCACTACTGCATGGCATTGCTGTAAAGGTATGAATGAGTGATAAATGTTGCACACCTAGCCCATCTGGCTCTTTATCCATTTTGTTTTACTAAACAATGTTAAGCAGCCTAAAAATATAAGATAGGATCTGTCTAAAAAATGCAGAGATAGTATTAAATTGCTAGACTTAACTCAGAGAATTACTTTTTTCCCTACGGCACAGTGTAAAACACTCCTCATTTACATTCTTGTCACTTATAATCACGTTACCTTGTGTTGCTGAGGAAAGATCTAAATAGAAAGCAGGAAAATTGTCATTAAAAGCTTAACTTTGAATTTACTAACTTTTGGCAATTTTCATCCTATTTTTTAGAACTATTTAAATGTAGAAGTTTGTATTTTATTAGTAAAATATACTAATCAGGACAGTCTGGCATGTGTTCAGACTGAAAAAATATGTCTAATGAACATGTATTTCCTATTGCAGGTAAGTGAAAATATTAACGAAATATATTTTTACCTAAATATGAAAGGGAATATTTAAAATACTGGATTCAAGCTTGCAAACTAGAAAAGGCACAAAAATATACTGCTCATTTTATTTTTAGACATATAAGGCTTTTTGGCATTTTTATTTTGTTTTAACATGCAAGTAGTAAATAAAGAAGATGAGCTGAAATATTTCTAAAGCAGGGAGACATGCCATTAGTATAGTAATTAAATATTTTGGAAGGTGTGATTATTTCAGCTTTTATGATTCAGACTTTCAGAACAGTTATAAAGCATCTTTAAAAAAACCTTTGAACTACTTATTAGAATTGTAGTGGACTTTTGAAGTATTTTTTGCAAGTACGAAACAGCATCACTTTGAAAGTTGATTATAATTAATCAACTAATCCACTGCAATTTGATTAGGAGGTCATCTGATAACAGCAAAGTGTGTAAGTGAAAAGCGAGGTGCTGCATCTAGCTCAGATGGTAGGGGATGACCTTAGGTGAAGGACAAGTTTCTATAAGGCAATGAAAGGGGAGGGGAAGTGTAGAATAATGTGTGGAAAAATTGTAAATGAATCTTTTTTTTTTCTTTTAATAATGGATTGGCAAAATATTTTGTCTTACAGAGGTATCTTAACTTAAATACTGACAACAATTCTGTGAAGCAATAACTGATTCTTTGGAAGGAATGCCTTTTGTAAACTTTTATGTCTGAATGTAAGCTATCCTCTGCAACTCCTACTGCCTCTTTATTTTCCAGTGTTTAGAGTAACTCTGAGATGTATGAAGATTCAGTAATAAAGCTGGTTTATGAACAAATACGGCAGAAGTTTTATTTAACTAAAATAGTGAATTAAGTATCATATTTGTTATGATTACTATTCTCTCCAATGCCACTACTTCTGAAGTGTACAAGGATTCTCTTGCCTTCAAAACACTGATCCTTAAAAAGGTTTGAAAGTATTTTAAAACTTACTCAGCTTTTCTCACACTTGGTTTTGCTAGAATTGCCATGCCTGTATGTCCACTGCATGCAAGAGAAAAAGCTTCAGTAATATCACCAGAGTTTTGATCAGGCACAAACTGCTGCTGTAGTTAAAATCCTGTAATGGACAAAAGGCGTATCTAATATATGAAACTAGGAATTTATTGTTGGTCTAATATGGCTTAATAGCCTGATCAAAATACAATTACTACTGCAGTTTGAATGATACTAACATGTATAGTACATTATCTTATTAATAGATAATACTGGTAACATTGTCATACAGAGCTTCCTAGCGTTTACCTCTTTGCTGTTATGTTTATGTTTCCAGTGCTTTGCTGGAGACTAAGGCTGATGACACCAGTTTCCCTCAAGCAGAAGTGGTGGTGGAGGGTGTGTTCCAATAAATCACCATCATCCCAAATTCTTCACTAGCTGATCCTGGCGTTGGGGGTCACTTTCTCCAGTTGGTGTTACTTTTATCTTTCCTTATTATGGTGTTTCCTGTTCCCTGGTTCCCAGCTGAAGTATGGAAGTGCCACAACAGCCCACCAGCCAGTGACACCAGTGAGTGCTTGTCGGGCAGTGACTGCTGGGGTCTCTCAGGCCATCTCTGCTCCCCCTCACTGAAGGGGACGTGACTGGCAAGGTTCGGGAAAAGGGCTGTCCCATTCCATGACAGCCAGCTCTAATACTGGTACGAGCATCCCACTGTGAGCCAAAATTGAAGGGAATCTCCTGGCAACTTGGCTCACACATGTTTAAGGAAAAACAGCAGGCATGAGGGGCAGGAGACATGCAGAAGACACATAGAAGGAGAAACGGAGGGAGCAGAGGAAAACATGGAAGAGGTCACTGTTGTGGGCGTAACTAGAGAGGCAATCTTGGAAGGAGGTGCAACATGAGACAGGAGTTACTCCTGCAAGACTGCAGGAAAACCACTGTGGGGCAGGGACACCTCCAAGGGACTACGGTCTGTGAGTAACCCATGGCAGGGCAGTGACATCCCTGAGGGACTGCAGCCCACAGGTGACCCATGCTGGAGCAGAGGAAAATGAGTAAGTAACATGGTGCAGTGGAGGAAAAGAAACAAGGAACTTTTTGCACTGACCTCACCCTTCCGCACTGCCTGTCACCTCACTGCGGCAATTGGGAGAAAGTGTGTGTAACACAATGAAAACAAGCGAACTGTCAACTAGGAACGGGCAGGTGCGGTGTTTTCCTAAGGGTTTGTTTAATTGTTCAATTCTTTATTTTTTCCCCACAATACCCCCATGAATAATTCAAAGTTTGTATGAATTGTCACTGAGTTCAATTAAGTAAAATTCCCCAGGTTAAGACTGTTTTGCCTGTGACAGGTAAGAGACCTGAACCTGCAGCAGCAAGGTGAAGCAATAGTCACTTGACCACCGAACAAATGATATCAAATCTAAAGCATGTTTAGAGCCAGCTCAGGACAAGGGAAGTACTGAAACATCCTGAGACCCTGCACTGCCAAGTGAGTACATAGGCTACTGTACAAGTAGATACTTGAGGGGAAAAAAGATAAAGAAAAATTATAGATTAAGCACTTTGTGAGCTGATCCATACCTAGACCATAGTGACTGTGATAAATATTAGTACAGCACAGTGAGGATCTGAAAGTGAACTTGTTAGTGTAGAGGACCAAACTGTATATATTTTGGGTTGGTGAGGGAGAGTGATTTCTCTGGCCTAAATGTAATCTGATCCTGTGGACTGAACAAATATTAACTCTTAGACCACATTAGGTATGTTCCTAGAGTGCATCTTTCCATGTAGTTTCATACAATAGGAATCCAGGTTTCATGCTTCAGTGCTGCTCTAATATGGAAAAATGCATTAAATGTAGAAAACTGGGTGTCACCCTCCCTTCTAAAGTTAAATTCTGATTGAAATAAAACTCGTGTAGATAAACTCTTTGTTCAATAGCCACTAATGAAACTACAGCCTTACAGTGTGTATTTGAAAAATGTCTTTATCCTCTACAGCTTTAAGTATTGGTTTACTGTTGTGCCAAGAGATTTCACAGTGCAATTACTGCATGCAAAAGTAAGTTTCTTCTGTTCGGATGTGTCTGAAAACTTGACTGGGTTCCCCTTACCTGTTGTGCTGTTAAAAGTGTTGAGTAATATTCCTTTATTTCCCTTGTTTGAGGCCTATATGATTGCACAGATCGTTGATGGTCTTTCTGAATACCATCATTTTGTTCTAATATACCTTTTACAACTGAAAGATTTCTCACCTATTTCCAATCTATCACTTAAAGCTATTTTTTATTCAGGTCATCACTACCTTAAGTAACAATGGGCTTTTTGGAGTTGTCCAAAGAAGTGTCCTGGCAGGCTCGGATCTGCAGATTTCTGTGCTACCATCAACAGTCAGTAAGTGCTGTCTTCCAATGGTTATTAAACTCTTTTCAAACTCCGCCTCCTCCCCTCCAATATCCAGCTCACACTAGTTAAATATTTTGTACATATTCAATAATCTTCCTTTAATTTTAATTTCTCTATCTGTAACAGTTAAGTAATTTTTGATTGTTTGTTTATATTTTCCTGAGTATTTTCTTAACTTAAACAGAAGCATCGAATGGTTGAGGTGGAAGGGACTTCTGAAGGTCATCTAGTTTAATCCCCCTGCTCAAGCAGGGCAACCTAGTCAATTGCTCAGGAACACATCCAGATGGATTTTTAATATCTCCCAAGGATGCAGACTCCACAACCTGTCTAGGCAGCTTCGTCCAGTGCTCAGTCACCCTCAAAGTTAAAAAATGTGTTTCCTGATGTTCAGAGGGAACCTCCTGTGTTTTAGATTGCACCCATTGCCTCTGGTCCCATCACTAGGCACCACTGAAAAGAGCCTGGCTCCATCTTCTTTGCACCCTCCCTTCCCATATTTGTACATGTTGATGAGATCCCCCAGAGCCTTCTCTTCTTCAGGCTGAACAGTCTCAGCCCTAAGCCTTTCCTCATATGTGAGACACTCCAATCCCTTAATCATCTTAGTGGCTCTTCTCTGGACTCTTTCAAGTATGTCCACATCTTTCTTGTACTGAGTAGCTGAGACCTGAACACAGTATTCCAGATATGGCCTCACCAGTGCTGAACAGAGTGGAAGGTCATCTCCCTTGTCCTGCTGGCATCACTCCTCCTAATGCAGTGAAGGATACCATCAACCTTCTGTCATGGTTTAACCCCAACCAGCAACTAAGTACCACACAGCCACTCACCCACTTTCCTCACAGTGGGATGGGGGAAATAATAAAAAGAGTAAAATTGAGAAAACTAGGGGGTTGAGATAAAGACAGTTTAATAGGTAAAGCAAAAGCCATGTGTGCAAGCAAAGCAAAACCAGGAATTCATTCACCACTTCCCACGGGCAGGCAGGTGTTCAGCCATCTCCAGGACAGCAGGGCTCCATCACGCATAACAGTTACTTCGGGAGACAAATCTTTGCTCCTTCTTTCCCCAGCTTTATATACTGAGCATGATATCAAATGGTCTGTGATATCCTTGGGTCAGCTGGGGTCAGCTGTCCCGGCTGTGTCCCCCCCCAACTCCTTGTGCCCCCCCAGCCTGCTCGCTGGT
>JANZLQ010000008.1:13021494-13032006 GCA_026212715.1 Elanus axillaris
TTCCAGCAGCTTCTCACAGAAGCCACCCCTGTAACCCCCCCACTACCAAAACCTTGCCACAGAAACCCAATACAGTGTGGTAGGATTTATGATAAATTCTGTAATCTAATGGCAAATTACCTCATAGCAATATTTCCATAGTAAAACACATTCATAAATAGACCTGTTTATTTTCTTCATTAAAAAAATTCTAACCTGCATTTTATAAGAAATCTTCTGTGAGGTAATGAATTAATGCCTCAAAGACTCCAAGCACAGTGTAATTTGAATAAGTGTGTGCTATGCTAAAGGACTAACAATTCTTGGAAAAATTTGTGTTTGCTAACAGTTTCCATTCAGAACCTATAAAGTGTAGGCCCATATATAAAACTAGAAATAGTTTGTTCTATAGATATCTGATGGTAAATGCTGACTTTTCATGTCAATCGTTGCATTTTCATCAGGTGGAGAGCACAGACTCCAGTCTAACATATTGTAAGCAAACGTCTAAGAGAAAGTAAATTTAAAAAAAAAAAAAAAGAAGGAAGGGGGGAGAAGGCAAAATAAAAAGGAAACAGAGACAATAAATACCACATCACTCAAAACAGATACACATTATAATATGATTTTGCTTTAAAATCAGTGAAAAAGTAATAGTTTGGCGATTGGTGGTTTTGTTTTTAACATGGCATAGACATAAAGATTATTTATCACAGTATTTAACAAGTAAAAAAAATACTATAAGCTGTAATTGGTTAAAATTAGTTGAACTGAAATGAAAAATTTTATTTTAATTTCCATAAGACTGATTGATTACAGACTCTTCTTAGGGTACTACAATCTTAAGACAGGGTTATTAGTACCATACGTCCTAGAAAGGAAAAGAAAATACAGAGCCATCTGAATTGCTCATACCTCTACTTCCTTGAACAGCAATAATGCTGATGTCTCAATAATAGGTAAGGTTGAGAATTAAATGCAAACCACATTGTTTCACAACAGACAGAAGATGAAGACACAGTATCAACTCTCCAAGAGACAACAAAATCGTTGGAGGTACAATTTTCTGCTCGACTGTTGGTGTTTGTCAGCAAGCCTTTTAGAAACATCCCAAAGACAAAAGCAAAGAGCAGCATATAGTGATAACTCTAAACTACTGAAATAGAAACAACTATTTTCATTTCACAAGTAGTATCTTTGGGAAAACATGAAGCCTCTGTATATCAAGTACAGAATCCAACTGTGGAAGACTGAGCAAGTAAGTGTATGTTTAGAAGACTTAAAGGAGGGCAAAATAAATTGAAAACATCTGAGGAATTAACATTGCTGAACTTATCCCCATGTAAACTTTATGTGTCAATTCCATATATATTTTAGTAAGCATTAATAATTGTTAATATTAGTTATTCTTAAGTGATATTTCCTGTGATGTTCTTCAGTGTAAATTTACTTTTATTTACTTTTTTTTTTTTTTTCCTTTTTTTTCAGCAACATAACAGCCTCAAAATGTCAACCATTTAGGGGAATGAAATTTTGGACATTTTGAGAAATTTGATAATTGTCAGTAAACCTTTATTAGAGACATAGTTTATTTATCATCATGAAATATCTTGAATACAGTCTCAAAATATATCTTTAAAACCCTCAGAGGACTGTATTAGGTAAAATAACATTCTATCCTCAGATTGTAACAGAGCATGTTGTAGTATGTGCATTAGGCATATAGGGGCATTTAAGTAAAAATATTTATAGATGCATACACTCACATGTATGTATAACAGCTTTCTGTTGCTCCAAGTTAACCTGTCAATGACAGAACTGAAGAGCAATGAGGTAACACACATGATAGTTGATGGATAAAAAAGTCCCTAATTTAGTATGCAACAATAATTCGGACAATGAGAGATTGATAAGTAACAGGAATCTCTTGAGGATGGGAATGCTAGCTGGGATCTAGGTGAAATACTGTTTATCTCTGGTTTATTCTTTTTACATATCACATCTTTGTGAACATGTGAGGCAGGAGTGCTAGACATCACCTACATTTAGATCCTGGGGTCATTACCACAGAGATCTACACTTTGTACTCAAATATACTAGGATACTCTCAAAAAAATGATACATTTATATATTTCACTAAAATAACTTTTTTTTTGTGGTCTTCAGCACTTCAGACATAACCATGAAGAAGATAGAATGAGTAACATTTTTTGTTGTTTTTGTTAATTGTATTTCCTAGCTGAGTATGAATGAAACAACTGAAGAAAATGTAATGAACACGTTTGTCATTCTTTATATGTTTATTGTTCATTACTTTTTTTCAAAATTTCACATGTAAGTAATATTATTAAACACTGAAATGTGGATGAGGGCCATGAAAATGACCAGAAGGCTAGAGCATCTCTCCTATGAAGACAGGCTGAGAGAGTTGGGATTGCCTAGTCTAGAGAAGAGAAGGCTCTGGGGATACCTTACTGCAACCTTTCAATACTTAAAGGGGGTTTATAAGAAGCATGGAAAGAGACTTTTAATTGGTGCCTGCAGCTACAGGACAAGGGGTAATAGTTTTAAACCGAAAGAGGGTAGATTTAGATTGGATATAAGGAAGAAATTTTTTTTACGTTGAAGGTGGTGAGGCACTGGCACAGGTTGCCCAGAGAACTTGTGGATGCCCCATCATTTGAATTGTTGAAGGTCAGGTTCGACAGGGCTTTGAGCAACCTGATCTAGTGAAAGGTGTCCCTGTCCATAGCAAGGGAGTTGGAACAAGATGAACTTTAAAGGTCCTTTCAAACCCAAACCATTCTATGATTCTATGCAGTCAATCCTTTTATTCTGTGCTTAGCACCTTTTTGCCTCAAACTTTACTCCTAAATTAGGCTATCTGGAAGACATTAAGTCAATAAAGACTGAGGCAAAAAAGCCTTGGATGCGTCATCCTTTTCTGTTGCCTTTATAATATACAACAGTGGCCCCATGTTTTGCTGGTGATATTCCTGTAGAATCCTTTCTTGTTACCCTTCAAGTCCCTGGCCAGTCTGGACTCTAAACAAGCTCTGGTCTTCCCGGTTCTTTGTCTACAGACACAGGTGGTGGACCTACACCCCTCCTTGGTAGCCTGTCCCTGTTTACATACCTTGTATACCTGCTGTATACCTCCTTTTTATGTCTGAGCTCAGATAAGCACATTCAACAAAGCCGGCCTTTTGTTGGAGATCAGTAGGGATTGTTCTGGTGCTCTGAGAAACCTGTCTTTAAAAACTGACCAGATGTCCTGGGATCCTTCACCGTTTAAGGTAGACATTTTCCTAAGAAATCATGCTTATTACATCTCTGAACTAGCAACAATCTGTTATCCTGAAATCTTTAGTTTGCCACTTGTCTTTCTCACAGCCCTGAGGAAAGAAGGGTAGATAGGAGGTTTTCTTGCGTGTAAGGTTTTGGGAAACCAATAAGTTTTTTCTACAGTAGTTTGGCCATAAGTATTACTATTATATTAACTGAACTCATAATAACTGTTTGATATATTTTGCATAGATCCTCAAGATTTTATTTAAGCTAACACTAAGTTTTCGGAGCTCCCCATACACGGTGTATTCCCTTTTTGCTCAGAACAAGAATGTAATGATTACTTTGAAAAGTGTTTGTTCCTAAAGGACTGCTGACCGGGCTGGTAGTAATTTGTAAAAAAAACCCTACTCTGTTCTGTATAATTGTGTTGTGAACTCCATTATTTCATATTTATTTTTGTTATTAATTTCTTAGCTCTTGCTGCTGTACAGGAATCATTCACAGAATGAATAAAGTATAAAATGAAATGATGATGTCTTACAAATTCTAGGCATAACTTTAAATAGTGCTGTTGATAGTCAAGATCTAATAAGCTCTTGTCTACATTGTAAATGCCAGCCACTCCGTGTCAGCATATATATTTATCTACATTGCAGAGATGTGGGGATTTTTTTACTGACCTGAAAAAATATGTCACTTCATCTGACTGGCTTTTTTGCAATAGAATAATGCACATTATACTATACAGAGAATTTCAGGCAGCTGCTGTTTAAATAGGGGGAAACAATACATGGTGTCAGCAGCTGAATCTTAATGCAGGCCCAGCCATTCAAAAAGTCTGAAGACAATGTTCAAATTTTGTTGAAAAAGGTATTTAAATAATGCTTACAATGCTGATGATTTGTTTACCAGATGTTCATCCATGAACCATTCTCATCAAAGCTGAAGATGACTGGATTAAGAAGAAGAAGAAAAGTTTCACATAATTACTAATGTGGAAAACAAGCCAAAAGAAGAGTAGATGTACTCAGTCCTGAATTTTATAAGGTCACAGTTTAAAACCATGTTGCTACTTATCCTGGAAATTAAAAAAAGCAATTCAATAGTACAAACTTCAGTGGTTTGATGAATGTTTTGTCCATCTCAAAATAGTATTTAAAACTTATTCATATTATTTCAGCTTCCAGAAGGAAGATTAACCTTTTCTATCTCAGTCCTATGGTATAAAACAGGAAAAAGCAGACATCATGATCCTCTGCCTACAATAAGACTCCCAAATATACTATTTACACCAGTATAAAAAAAATCAACTCAAATATCTACACAATTCTGGTTCAGAGACTCCTGAGCTTTCATCTGAATGCTTATGTAAACATTGTCTTAGAATATTGAATATGGCAAATGTCATAGGACAAGCAATTATACCTATGTCCTGAGGAAGAGATGAGTGTCATGTAGATGATAAGTGTGAGAAAGCCTTCCTGGAGACATTATAACAAACCAATTAGGTAGTTTTGGACAACATGACACTTCAGATATTTTGATCCTTGTTCACAACTAAAATTTGTGCTTTCTTGTTGTGGTTTAAATCTGGTAGGCAACTAAGCACCACACAGCCGCTCACTCATTCAGAAAGCTCCTACCTTCCCAAACCCAACCCAACCCAAACCAAACCAAACCAAACCCAAGAATTACAAATGATGCAAAGCCCCACAAAAATTGCTCATCACCAGCTGACCAATGCCCAGCAAGTCCCGAAGCAAATACTGCCATGGGAAACTCCCCCCCTCCAATTTTTTTTTGATGAGCATGACGTCATATGATGTGGGATATCCCTTGGGTCAGCTGGGGTCAGCTCTCCCGGCTGTGTCCCCCCCCCAACTCCTTGTGCCCCCCCAGCCTGCTCGCTGGTGGGGTGGGGTGAGGAGCAGAAAAGGCCTTGGCTCTGGGTAAGCCCTGCTTGGCAGTAATGAAAACATCCCTCTGCTATCAACACTGTTTTCAGCACAAATCCAAAACACAGCCCCATACTAACCACTATGAAGGAAATTAACTCTATCCCAGACAAAACCAGTACATTTTTTCAGGTCTGTGTTTAGGTGAAGAGGCTGATATTACAGACACACAGTTATAGTTTGCACAGTTTATTTTTGCTTATCTCATGTTTATCAGTAGAGAATAAATTTGTTTCCCAAAACAGGTCGTTGAAGACTTACAAGAAGCTGAATAGAGCTCTGAGAACAATATGGCATCCATTCAAAATATGTAGTGAAATACTTTAAAAGTACTCTGCTGAACTTTGGGTAAAAAATTAAGTCTGTTACAGAGAATGGATTGGGACTGTATCTCTTATTCAAAAAGTAAACTCATCACAGAATTGTGTAAATTCTTTACCAAAATGGAAAAAGTAGACAACCTTATATGATTAAGCCCAACTATTTAAGTCTTTATGTTCATATAGCTTTGAGGGTTGGTTTTTTTTTTTCCTTTAGTGAAAAAATACATGAATACTGACCATAAAAACTTTTGTGAAATCTATATAAAGAAATCAACATGTTAGAGTTCAGAACTGTATGAAGTATACATTATGCAGTTCCAGCAGTCAAGCACATGGCCATTTTCAAGACCTAAAATCTTTGGTAAATTAAATACTACGTCAATTATAATACAAATGTTCCTTTCCAGAACTAAGCTACTGTCCATTCATTACTCTAGTGATGAGACTCTTATTCAAATTCTTAGCATTGTTATTATCCTCAGGAAAGGATAATCTTGATAAGCGACTGAGAAGTGATCTGTCAGTTTGGAAATGTAATGGATCTGATACATATACCCTACATTGGCTATGCATATTGAAACACCAATTTTAGTGCCTCTGGGGGTTAATGCTGAAGCATAATTATAACAGCTTAAAAGTCAAATAGCTTGCTATCTTATGACTGATTATCGAATTTATACTGAATACTTCCTCTAACAAGGAAAGCAATCAACAGTTCTCACCCGACTATTTTGATCATTTCAATTCATGCAAGTGAACAGTGGAAAATGGGTGAAAAACATACTCTGTGGCTTACAGCTACTACACTGCAGCTCTTACAACTCACTAGCTCTGGTTAACACAAGGAATTTGAATTTAAGCAGAAATTAAGATGTAGCTATTGTTTTGCACTATTTAAAGAAAAAAATGTTAGCAAAGATGTGTGTGTTGTGGAGTTACGTTTACTTAATGGATCTACTATTAATAAAATAATTGCATTTTATACATTTGTGATTCAGCTTTAATATAATTAATATAAAATTTTAAATATTCTTCAAAATTTCCTCAATGATTTCAGATCCAACCAAGTATAATAATTTGAGGTATCAATACTCAAAATTTTATTTTTTCTTTTTAAAACAAGTTTATAAATATCACAATTATTGGTGATTAGAGAGGTGAAAAATGCTGGTTTAAATTTTTAATTTAGAGACGCGTGTCTGAGACAAAGTCATAATATGATACAAATAATTTGGATCAATTTCAGTACAGAGTTGACAATCAGTTTTGTTACTTGAATCACAGAAAGGATGTTTTAAAGGTTCTGTGACTAGGCATATTAAAGAGAAAAGTATACAGAACTGGAACTGGTATTATAGAAAGAGCAAGTGATTTAAAATTTATAAATATTAACAGGTCAACACTGATGATATGTCTCACAGAAATTCCCTCATTTACATGTTCATACTGGAATTCAAATATTACCTTAAAAAAGTCTCCAAAATGTTTTATTCAGACCATTTCTATTCATGCAATATAATGAACTCCATAGCTACATATTGGGATATCATAAATGGATGATTAGACTTTAATTAAATTAATTTACAGTATAATAGTACACATGTTGTTTTGGGTCAGTGTATTTACAAACATTTAAAGTTTACTATGTATTGGCAGGTATAACCAAAACAGGGAAACAGAGCAAAAACCCTGCATGGAGAGGTGTCCTTTGGGAACGAGGGGCCCTGCAGGCTCAACTCTCCCCTGCCGCAGCGATGGGGACAGATGTGCCCTGCGGGAAGGGCGGCAGCAGCCCCAGTACAGCACGAGTGCCCACCTGCGAGAGGAGGAGAGAAGGGCTGTCCTGCCCCCATCTTCTCCAAACTCACCAGCCACATGGCCACGTCCGCTTTCTCTTCCAGGTGGTGGCCGCTGCTCTGCGCCAGCTTGCAAGACACGCACTGTGCTCACCGAGCAGCCCCACTGCAGAAAGGGCCCCTGGAGAAGGCAGTCCCTCTGCTGGAGACCAGTCGTGCCCAGGGAGCCTTCCCTCGCGTGGCCTTGGGTGAGATCAGCCTGGCAGACCTGTGTTGGCAACGTCTAGTTCATTAACGTTGTGTTCCTGTTCCCTCAGGGTGGCCAGCAAGTTGCCCAAGGCCAACCTCCTCCTGCTCAAGCACTTGCTGGCCCTGCTGCAAAACATCAGCAGGAACGCAGCCACCAGCAGGATGACTGCTGGCAACCTGGACATCTGTGTGGGGCCAAACCTCCTCAGCCCACCTGAGGAGCACACGCTCCCCCCGGATGGCCTGGTGCAGGTGACGGGCAAGGTACGCTGTGTTTACCAGCCAGCTACGGCCTTCCGGGCCCACCCCAGCTTTTCTGTTCAGAGGTACCAGGCTGTCTTCTTTCTTCAGCAAACGCTTGTGGGGGAGCTGCAGGGAAGAGCAGCCCCATGGCTGCAGCCTTCTGCACAGAAGTGAGGGTCAGGAGTGGGAAAGGGTGTTTGACCCATCTTCGGCCTCCCAGGTGGAAACCAATGGTTTGCTGTGTGCAGGTGACGCGGCTGGTGGAGTTCCTCATTGAGCACCATGGAGAGCTCTTTGAGGAGGAGGAGGAGGAGGAGGAGGAGGAGGAGGAAGAATAGGAGGAGGAGGAATAGGAGGTGGCTGGGCTTGCTGGTGCTTTGGCAGAGGAGTCGCCAGCACCAGGGGCAAAAGCAGGAACAGCAGAGGTATGTCAGGTCCAAAACCAGTGTGACAACAAAAGCCTCCCACCTCAGGAGGTGGGACTGCCGCCGCTGGGACAAGCAAGGTCATCCACCAGCCTGCAGCTCTGCAAAAGTGCGGAGTGAGGCTGGCGCAGGTTGGCCATCGCGTTTTGTGCGATGATCCCACCAGAAGTGGCTCAGCTCAGCTGAGCAAACCCATCCCTGGGGTTTGTCTTTCAGAGCTCAGATAGCAATTGGGCAGGTAGGTCCTTGCCACCTGTTAGCTGCCACATCTCCATTGCAGGTGCCTCCAGTCACTCCAGAAAGCAAACCCCTGAAGAGCTCGTCCAGAGAGAGAAGATAAAATGAGCTAGCTTTGGTTAAGAGGAGAATCGATCGGTGTTTATCATGGCTTTACCTGTCTAACAATACTATTGAATGGAAAGGTTGCCAGGCCCTTCACAGGAAAAGGAAGAACAGCCCAACAGAAAAAGAAAACTAAGCTGCGAAGAGGAGCATGATGGCCAGCCAGGGAACAAAAAGGCTGAAGCTGGAACTGGAGATCTTGGGATTGGGCAACTGCTAAAACCAGGGGAGGGTGAGAAGAACAAAGAGCCCAGGTGTGTAACAGACCCTGCTGTCCATCTTTCAACTTCCAACACTGCTCTCTGTATTGGAAATATTGCCGAGGTGCACAGAGGTGGCCCCAGAGAAGAATCATGCACCTGCCCTTGGGAGAACATGTATGTCAGGAGAAACATACCACTCCAGTGCTGGCAGTTTTCCTTTTGCACTGGTTGAAGCTCTGTTTGCGCGAGGCTGAGCAGACACTCCGGCAAGGTCACAAGACTCACAATTCTGTGTTCTTTGACCTGCTACCTCCAGAAAGAGGCAATGTCCCACCTTTCTGTTCACGTCATCTGGCAACCCTAGTGCTGGCTGGTATCGTCTGAATCCCAAAGACACAGCCAGCTGTTGTTCCAAGTAGCTCTAGACACTGAGATATTGGCACTTCTTAAAAAGCTCCCATTTTGCCTGAGATAACTGAGGCAAGGGGAAAAAAACCCACAGTTTTTTTAAAAAAAGCATTCTTTGACTGCAAACCTGCCATTTTAGCACAGGACACTGAGGGATGGTGCTGCTCAGGTTTTGGAAAGGACCACGTCAAAGCTCCTTGGGGGCTCCCTGCTTGAGCCCCACTGCCTGGCAAAGGGGCACTGCACATCTCTGTCAACTCGCTGTGCCCTGGGGGCACCACAGGTATTAGGAAGGGGCCAAAGCAACGCCACAGTCACTGCCAGTACTACTGCCAGTAGGGGTTCTCTCTCCCATGCCAGGAATGACCCCTTTTTTACAGCATGCTTCCCAAAGAACGGGGGACAAAGTCATGCCTGTTCCTGCCTTCATGGTTTCACTAGTGCTTTCCAATTCTGTCCTTTTAGGTGCCCATCTACATTTCCTTCTTGGATTCCCCAGATGAGCTCTGTCACCTAGCCTTCGAGGGGCACAATGCAGCCCCAGCACCACCTCAGCGGAGGCGAGGAGAGAGGCACTGTGCCCTTCTGCTCTGACCAGCGGATTTCACTTGTGCACCACCAAGCCAGAGCAGCCCCGCACTGCCCTCAGAGCCATCCCACCCCTCGCAGGAGGCCTTGCTGGCTCGCTCCTCGGCTCCGTGAGCAAGTGCCCACCAGCTGGCACATCTCCCCATGTGGGGAGACGGCATGTGAACTTCAGGTTATACGGAGCATCTTACACAGGGCGGTGCATACCATCCGAGAGGGACCTGAGGGACATGCTGCATAGCATGTTCCATACTAGAAAACCCTCTAGGTTTTCTTCACATCTGCTCATTCCTGGCAGAGAGAGATGCTGAACCAACTTGCTCGATACAAGAAGGGAGCACCCATTGCTGCTCTTTGGTCAGTGCAAATATTTGTATGCAGCACACAGCAGAATACCCTTTCTTGTAATTCTTGCTCAGACATGACTAGCTTGCAGATTCCGTTAGGTTAACAACTCCCGATCAGTGACATGGAACATTCCTTTCTTACTTCTTCTCCAGCAGATCAGCTCTCTCTGGACTGATGCAAACACACCCCTTTCTGCCCGTTGTAGCTAGAGTTTTGAAAGCAGCTTTTCCAAAGGATCCAAATACTTAAACAGCCTCTATCATTTTGATACATGAGCCCTGTATGATGCCTAATGGGGTCAAGCTCCTTTCAGAAGGAAAAATACAATTGCCAGCCACAACAGTGGAAAGAAATTGCACGGC